>JANAVB010013397.1:9221376-9508876 GCA_029216955.1 Iris pallida
ATTTAAGGTCTATAAATTTGAAGCTGAGAACCAGTTAGATAGAAAAATTAAGATCCTTAGATCAGATCGTGGTGGAGAGTATACCTCAAATAAAATGACTGACTTCTGTAAAGGACATGGAATTATTCAAGAGGTAATAACTCCTTATTCACCGCAGTCCAACGGAGTTGCTGAAAGGAAGAATCGCACTCTGTTAGACATGGTCAATGCCATGCTTCTCAGCTCAGGAGCCCCTAATAATCTTTGGGGAGAAGCCCTTTTGTCAGCCTGTTATATTCTTAATAGGATACCCAGTAAGACTAATGATAAGACACCATATGAGTTATGAAAAGGTCGAACCCCTAGGATTAATTACCTCAAAGTTTGGGGATGTCTAGATAAGATAGGAATTCTTGAACCCAAAAAGAGAAAGATAGGACCAGAGACTGTTGATGTTGCGTTCATAGGATATGCCCTAGATAGTAATGCCAATAGATTTTTTGTAACCCATTCTGAAGTAAATTTTCTATAACACAATTATAGAAGCTAGAGACGCAGTTTACTTTGAGAATATATTTTCCTTTAAGGATAGAACTTCATCATCTTCTTCCAACCCTTCTCTTACTCCATCTTCTAGTTCTCATATTCAAATATCAAGTTCACAACCTGAACAAGTCATAGAACCTAGAAGGAGTAAAAGAGAAAGGATTAAAAAGAATTTAGGAGAAGGATTCTTCACATTTTTGATAGAGAGTAATCCCTCAACTTGTGAATAAGCCATATCCTCTCCTGATTCTCCATTCTGGAAAGAAGCCATTAATAATGAGTACAACTCCATTATGGAGAACAAGTATTTTTAGCAGACTTGCCTTTAGGTAGTAAACCCAAAGGTTGTAAGTGGATTTTGAAAAAAAAACTTAGAGCCGATGGTACCATAGAGAAATACAAGGCTAGACTAGTAGCCAAAGGTTTTACCCAGAAAAAGAGATTATATTATTTTGACACCTACTCTCCTGTAGCTATGATCACTTCTATTAGAACCCTCCTAGCCTTAGTGTCCATTCATGATATGCTGATCCACCAAATGGATGTAAAGACAATATTTCTAAATAGAGATTTAGAGGAAAAGATATATATGGAACAACCTGAGTCATTGATAAAGGTCAAGAAAAGAAGGTATGTAG
Source organism: Iris pallida (assembly GCA_029216955.1). Classification (NCBI taxonomy): domain Eukaryota; kingdom Viridiplantae; phylum Streptophyta; class Magnoliopsida; order Asparagales; family Iridaceae; genus Iris; species Iris pallida. Next base: position 9,222,540 of record JANAVB010013397.1, read on the forward strand.
ATTAGTGAAATCTCTTTATGGCCTAAAACAAGCTCCCAAGTAATGTCACAACAAATTTGACAAAGTCATTATAGGATTTGGTTTTGTGCCAAATGAATATGACAAATGTTTGTATTCTAAAAATACAAATGGAAGTTGTGTCATCTTTTGTGTCATCTTATGCTTGTATGTTGATGATATCCTTATTCTAGGATCTTCACTGGAATTGATAAATAATACTAAGAATTATTTATCTAACCAGTTTGATATGAAAGACCTAGGTGAAGCAAACCTGATCCTAGGAATGCAAGTGTCCAAATGCGAAAATGGTTATACTCTGTCCCTAGCACATTCAATTGAGAAAATGCTAAGAAAGTTTGAGTATTTTGACAAGAAACCTGCCCTTACTCCTTATGACAGTAATGTTGTTCTAAAAAAGAATGAAAGATCACCTATAGATTAACATAGATATTCACAGATAATAGGGTTCCTTATGTACATAACAAATAGAACCAGACCCGACATTGCATTTGCCATTGGGAGACTAAGTAGATATACTAGTAACCCAAACCAGTCACATTGGACTGCATTAGACAGAGTATTTAGATATCTTAAGGGTACTATAGATTTTAAACTTCATTATACTAGACACCCTGATATCATAGAAGGTTACTCAGATGTAATTGGGTAACTGATTCGCATGATGTGAAATTCACTACTGGATATGTTTTTACCCTAGCAGGAGATGCAATCTCCTGGGGATCATGTAAACAAACTATCATTGTCAGGAGTACTATAGACTCTGAAATGATAGTTTTGGACACTATTTGTACAGAAGCCGAATGGCTTAGAAATCTTATTATGCACATACCTGTTTCTGTTCATCTTGTCCCTGCAATTTTTATAAACTGTGATAATAAATCTGTTTTAGAACTACTAAAGCATGATTCTGTGAATGCTAAGATGAACAAGCACCTGCAGCTGCGTTTCAAGTCAATAAAGAGCCTATCGAGCAAATATGCAGTTCTTGACTATATAAAGTCACAAAAGAACCTTGCAGACCACTTTACAAAGGGTCTGTCTAGGATAATGATCCTAGAATCATCGAGGGGGATGGGGTTAAGCCCATAGTATAGTCACCAGCAGTGACAACCCACCCGAGTCTGACTGGAGATCCCAAGAAGCCGGTTCAATGCATATTGGTAGGAACAAGCTGGACTAGGTGACTATTATGGAACACTGACCCTGAGATTAAATTCTCTTTAAAATAAAAGCCCAAGAGGCTGTACATGTGTACATTGATACCCCATCCCTATGGTGACAGTGTTCCTTATGTGATATGGATAGGGTGAGTTTAAACTCTTAATAAGTCCAAGCATGATCTGCAGGGTTGATTCCTATCACCAACCGGCCTTGAGGACTTACCTATATGAGAGGTCGTGAAGGCCTATAGGACAGGGCGATCCTAGACAACTCTCATGAATGTGTAAAAGTGCGCATGGCCAATCAAACGCGCCATCCGATAGACCCAAGTACCTCTAGCGTACTATGTGTGCTATTTTTTTAGTCTGGTTCAAGAAGACTGATTCAACGCGTAGTCCATCAAGGTCTTCTTCAGACAAAGACAATAGTCACTACGTGAGATTCAATGCTGTAGTCCATCTCATTTATGCATAGTATATACAACTGCTCAGAAATTCTCTTGTTCTTCTCTCATTATATTTCCTTCTATTACTTTGGAACTTGACCTTTTGGTTGGGGGGGGGGGGATTGTTAGCTGCTATTGCAAATTTGAGCAAAAGCTCAAGTCCCACTCTTTCCCTCATTTTCTATTAGTCCCACATCGGCTGGAATTCAGAGTTTGAGTGTGCATATATTCCCTTGTGTCCCTGTGCTTCATTAAAAGTGTTGTGTGGGAGCCCCTATGGGCCACACACGCGCGCCGCCACCGCCGTCCGGCCCGGCTCGGCTCGGTTCGGTCCGGTGCGGTTCGACGCGCGTAACGACTGCGGGTACGTGCCCACACCTGCGGGCGCCGAATGCCGATTCGATTTACTCTTCGGGTTCGGGCTGAGACCCTAAAATCTTTTTTGTCCCACTTTAATTTTTCTGACCGTTACACCCATTAATTTCGTAACATTCAGACCCATTAATTATGTCCAGGTTCAATGAACCATGTGCTTTATTTTTATTACGTCCAAATAAATGTACATTATTTTTTTGTCCGTTAATAACTATTCATCAACCTATATATATTCCAACACCTCTCATACTTTGGGGTACACTAAAATTCTTTATGAATACTCTCTTCTCTAATCTCGTCTTTTTCGATCCGAGCTTTCCGTTCTTCGTTGTTGCTCTGGGCAGAGCTAAGTTGGGGTCACTCTCTCTAAGTCGTGTGCGGCAAAGAGATTCCGGTGGAGCGAAAATTTTACCACTAGGAGCGTTCGGATACAGTCTGCACATAAACCTGGACTAACTCTTATGACAGTGCTACGTGCATGACTTTCCGGAGGCCGGTAACAATTTACTATTTTATTTTTGTTGTAGATATTAAAAACGAGAAATTTGAAGAATTTCCAACAATAAACCATTTCAACTCTTAATTTTCCCGTGCTAAAATTATCCCAACAGGTCCATTCAGGTCCATTCTTCTGGGCGCATTTAAAAAAAAAATTATTTACAAAAAAAGTTTAAAATGTTACGTTGTGAACATATTTAACATTATGAACTTTGATATTTATGATCAAATTATGTCACCTTAAAGAGCATTTATAAGGTCAGCAAGTTGATACACCTCTTTCTCTCAAGTAGGGTGAGCATTATTTGACTTTGGACCGACAATCAAATTGAATCAAATAAGAGATTCGCGGTTTCAAACTTTGAGGGTGAGCATTATTTAACATTATGAATTTTGATAAGAGATTCGCGGTCTCAATTGTGTGCCGGTATCTAAAGCAATTTTCTTTTTTTAAAGCCAAAATCGTCCGGTTCAATTGTGTGCCGGTACCGATTAAACCCAGCTTTTGAAAAAAAAAAAAATGATGGTTTTTAAAAAACTTGGTTCAAGTTTTGGTGGGCCGATTTTTTGGTAAAATATGATCAGATCCGGTCCAACAGCCGGTCCCGTCCGGTTCTATAAGACAACACTGATTGTCTCATATAAGTATGCATTTACTCGGAGTTGTGGTCTTCTGCTGAGGTGATTTTGGGTTGAAAATGATATAAATATGTCACTGTAGAACATGTCTGCATGCATAACTAGTAACTTAATTAGTTGTTAAGTTGCAATGCAATTATATTTATGGTGCGTTTGATTGCAAGGCGGAAAATATGTGGAAAAGAAATTAATTCCATGGAATTATTTTTCTAGGAAAAAAAAACTCATGGAATTTTAAAAATTTTCCATGGAAAACTTAGTTTGGATGTTTGATTGCCATTATTTTCCACGAAAAATAGTTATTTTTCATGGAAAATGATATTTTCCTACGGGTTGGACAAGTTTCATTTTCCACCATTTTAGATGAAAAGATAGAAAATGATAGTTTTTTGGAAAATAATTCCATGGAAAATATAAGCTATCAAACACTATGATTGGTGGAAAATTTGTGATGGAAATATTTCCATGGAAAAAAAAAAAAGGTCAATCAAACACAGCCTTACAGACAAAAGTAAACTAATTTTTCTTCCCAAACTGATACACGATCACCCATTCTACTAATCTTCTAGCTGTCATGTTGCATTAATGCGACCATTAAACTCACGCGATTGTCGTGTTCGACCTTCAAAGTTGATTCTGAAGTACAGATAGTATATGATTAAGTAGCTATCACAACAACAGCCATTACAGCGATTAAATCAAACTTAGGGCGGTTGGTCGGCCACCACTTAATCATTTATACAAAACCCTAATTATTCATCATCCCTCACCGGCTACGTTATTCTAAACAGCCTCCAGCCAATGGATCAATGGCCGACCCTTGACCTCTCACAAGTGGACCTACCAAGTGGGCCTTGGACGGTTCTTCGGAGGCCCACTTGCTGTTTATATATATATATATATATATATATATATATATATATATATATATCCTATCAATCTAAGGCTTCAATGTGCACACTGTGGTAATAGAGTCAAGGAGTACGAGAGCTTCAAAGTCCTCCTCCAGCCCTCTTCTTCTTCCTTTTTCCTTTCACTCCTTCCTGACACCTCGAAGAAAATGGTGAAGATAGCCATTGGTAGTCTCGGTGACTCGTTCAGTGTCGGGTCGCTCAAGTCCTACTTGGCCGAGTTCATAGCCACCCTCCTCTTCGTTTTCGCCGGAGTTGGGTCCGCCATCGCCTACGGTGAGTCGAACTCTCGCAAGTCGCAACAGTTGGACTTGGACCAAAACTTTTAAGTTTCGAACTTGGAGGGACTGTTAGTGACTTTTTCTTCTCCGAACTGGCATTTTGCAGGCAGCCTCACCAAGGATGCTCCGCTAGACCCAGCCGGGCTGGTGGCGGTCGCCCTTGCCCATGCATTCGCTCTCTTCGTGGGCGTGTCGATGGCCGCAAACATCTCCGGCGGCCACCTGAACCCTGCAGTCACTCTGGGCCTCGCTGTCGGCGGCCACATCACTATCCTCACTGGCATCTTCTACTGGATTGCCCAGCTCCTCGGCTCCACCGTCGCTTGCCTCCTGCTCAAGTTTGCCACTGGCGGCTTGGTAAGACATCTTCAACTGTGTTCGATTGTCTTTCCCACCAAAACCTTAATTTGGAACTAATTAACGTTTATTACTTCTTTGATAGCGATACTCTTTATTTTAATTTGCTGACAATAATTCTTGACATGGACTTGTGCACTTTTCTCAAAAGAAAATGTAAATGATATTCCATCTTTCCGATCTGGCAATGTTTACAGGCCGTGCCAACCCACGGAGTGGCGGCTGGGATGACCGGTTTGGAGGGGGTGGTGATGGAGATCGTGATCACATTCGCGCTCGTGTACACCGTGTACGCAACTGCTGCAGACCCCAAGAAGGGCTCGCTCGGAACTATCGCACCCATCGCGATCGGATTCATCGTCGGAGCCAACATCTTGGCAGCAGGGCCCTTCAGCGGAGGCTCCATGAACCCCGCCCGCTCCTTCGGACCCGCAGTGGCCGCAGGGAACTTCTCCGGGAACTGGGTCTACTGGGTTGGCCCCCTCGTCGGGGGTGCACTGGCCGGACTCGTCTACGGGGACATCTTCATTGGGTCTTATGAGCCAGTTGCCCAGGACTATTAAGAAGAAGAACTCGTGCTTTCATGGAGTCTGTCAAACTTTCCTTATTTATGTTTCATGTGCTTCCAACTTCTTCTGCTTAAGGAATAATTGTGCAAAAGAACCTAGCTATATGTTGTTGATTTAGAGTCGAGAAACGAAGAAACTTTGTGAACGTGAATTAGTGGATGCTGGCGTTGTTTGGGTACAAATTCATATCACCTTGTCCTATTTGTCCAGTGTCGAAAACCTTAAGAATCACATTCATCACCTAATCTTTCGTTACCAGACTGCAGTGGCTTAGCTAGGATTTTCATGTAAGGGCCTGTTATTTCCGAAACAGATCTTAGATGGAAGAACGTGAGTGACCAGAGTGATTCTACAAATGAATTTGTTCACACATTCTGTACGTGAGGAACTTCAGAAAATTCAGAGCAAAATAATTGCTTCTCTAAAGATCATGTCGCCTCTTGTAGAAGACGGAGGAAGATGAAATTACAACTGTGCTGGGGTGATAAAGATCACCGTTGCTCAAAGCAAGATTCTTCTTACTGCGATCTGCTCCCAGGAACCAGCAAGTTCGAACGAAGGAATTTCTGGAACGCTCGCTTGTCACCTCTGACCGAACTCGCAGGATTCCTTGGACTCCAATGGCAACGACCTCTCAACTCTCTTCGTCTCTTAATTTCTAAGTAAATCTTCAAAGAAGACATGAAGAGAGTATTCATAGAGTTGGACAAAAACCCTAACTCTAATCCTGGCCGTACACTGACTGCGAAAAGATATGAATGAATCATGGATAGATTTAACTGAATCAAATTCAAATCCTACGAAAAATGGAAATGTAACTTGACTCAATCTTTCCATAACCGTCTGAACCTTCCAACCAGCGCTTAACAGCAGCACACTCGCGTAGAAGCCCTGAGGCGCAGCACGCAGGAGCGCGAGCGCACGTGGCCACGCAGAGTCGCGCCTAGCCCGCACCAGCTCTCGCGCCTGCACCCGCGATTGCCCATGCGCCGAGCCCGTGCGAAGGGCCCATGAGAAGGGCCACGCAGAGTCGTTGGAACTGCTCTTCACGTGGAGCTCGTTGGGCCCATGAGAAGGGCCCAAAGCTTGTTGAACATATGAGCCACTAAGCTCGTTGGACCGCATGACTACTAGAATGGGCGAATGTCATTGAACGCACACCGACTCTGCGTGTCTACAGTACAATCTCTATGTAAGACACGCAAAAGTATAAAGTGCACCATTCCAACTTTATAAATTGCTCATTTCAGACATATTTTGTCAATTTTAAATCATATCGAGACCACTTCAAAAAATATATGACAGTATTGAAATTACGCATCACTCGATTTGCTTTAAAAATGACAAGAGGTGCTTCAAAAAGAGCAATTTATAAAATTATGCTACCAAAATCGAAGTATGAAGAGTTAAGGTGTTAAAAACGTTTGAATGCTATAGTTTGGATACTATTAGGATAATTTAGCCTATCACTTAAGTTGTTAAATTATAGTTGTATTTACGACAAACTAAATTACACTATCTGGTGATTTTTCCTTCCTTTGCAATATGATACACCTTGCTCTTGAACAGCACTCCCATCAAACTCGTTGATTGTCGTCTACGTTCTCCGTGGTTGATTCTGAAGTACAAAAAGTATTTGGTTAAGTAGCTGTCACAACACACATTAATGTGATTAAATCTAAACTAGCTAGGGCTGTTGGTTGGCCATCACTTAATCATTTAGATGAAACCCTAATTATTATCATCATACAATGACTAAGCCCTCACTGGCCACCGTTGTTTATGAACAACCACAAACTAATGGATCGATGGGCGTAGCTGAATGTGACATCAATTACTGTAGAATACATCTCACTGTAATCAATTCCATAATGTTGAGGAGAAGCCTTGCGTTGCAAGGCATGCTTTATACACATTGTTTCATTTTTCTTATTATATTTCCTTACGAAGACCTACTTGCATCCAACAATGGTACTCAGAACTACATGCTCAAAAACTTTTTTTTCCCTAAGGAATCTAACTTGGTATCGATTACTTCTTTTCATTTTTACCAATCAATTCTACATTAGCATTCATCAATAGAACATGTTTTAATGTTTTCGTACTTTATTAATTCAATAGCCACTGGATAGGCAAAAAATCATCGATGAGTATCTCATTCATGTTCCATAACTCGTCTAGCTAGCATATTGGATGGAGATTTTGATATGGGATTTTCTGCAAGATGCTTCCATAATCAAGAATGGTATCATGAGTTTGATAGTATGATATATTCACAAGATTCAAGGGTACCAAGCTTCTCCTCTTCCTAGGGAGAGAATCCTTTGAAACAAGGGGTCTGTCACACTCAGGCCGAGGATAGGTGTGCTTATCCGCCAGTCTACCGTGTCACACTTGGGGAAAACATTGTACCAACCTTCAGGGTCTATGTTTCCTTCAAGTTTTACATCCATATAGGAAATTTATCCTTGCAGGCACATCTATAATAGGTATATTTGAACTCGTCACTTCGCTAGGTCATAGAACATGTTTGGCATATTTTTGTTACCAATTAAAGATCTAGGATCCTTTGTAATAAATTATCACATATAGTAGTACGGTAGTCGAGATAAGATAGAGTAGGGATAAGCTACATCAATTGATGACATTCTTCAGGAAAGTTGATGCTTTTATCTTTCTATATCTATCGAAATACAGTCTGAACAAAGTGATTGTCACGCCCCGATCCCGCTAGGGTCGTCCGCCTTGCCTGGATCCATGCGGGATCGTTCGTCCTCGCTAAGGCGTGATGCCGTGCAAGCCTAAGTGTCACGATCCGATCCCAAATAATTGGGTCGAACCGGATCATGCACAGCCTGTACCGTTGTTGAGACGCCGGCAGTAAGCTGTTCCATTAGCAGGTAACCACAACAACATCTATATTTGTCACAACTCAATCTTCGGGAATTCAAAACTTTATTAAACATTGAAATAAATACAACTGGAATTAAAAGAACTGAATTCAAATAACAGAATTTTTTTTCTCTAAGAGATGACAAAACTGGAAAAGAAAATCTAGCTAAGCATTCGGCACATCGGCCTCAGGTCCTGCGTCCTCCAATGGGGACTCTGGCAGCACCACGGGGTACAGAACCGGGTCATATTAGCTGTTGTATAGTATAACAGCTCAGCATCCTCAATATTCCCTAAAAATGTTATCTCCAGTCAGGAGGGAGCAAAGTACAATTCATGCTAATTTGATAATTAAAATAATAATAGAATCATGCACTTTTAAACAATTTGAAGTAAACAGTTTTCTAGCAGTAAAACAGTATAATTTGAATAGGCAATGAATATGACCGGCTTGGGTTGTACAGTTGTATCCTATTGATACGATTCGGCTTATCCCCGTGTGTAAGAGGGGTAAGCTAATACTGGCCTAAGTTATTGTTTTGGATGTGGTCATAATCATTACACTACTCCCCCAGTCCCCAAACAGTTACAGTAGTTACAGTCAGTGCTCTCAGAGAGAGTTCAGTGTTGTATCGTGGTTTAAACTTGCATTAAAACGATTACTAAATAATTGTAAACTAACACAAAATGTACTTGCCTCAAAATAGACTGGACTGAAAAGTTGGAGACTTCGAGATGGGAATTAGGATCGTCCTCGAATTCCTACATTCGAGAAATTGACTCAGAAACCAGGGTTACCAAGCTAACTATACTAGTTGAAATCTCTAATTGTGTCCAAATCAATTTTAATCTTTATTAAACACGAACAAAAATGCGATTATTGGTGCGTTGTAATTTAATAACGAGGGAAAGATCGTTTAAACTTGTATTTTGAAAAATCTCGTAGTTTCCAATTTAATTGATAAAAACTTGTATTTTTGTAATTATACATATAAAACTAAATTTCTTATTTTAATGAGAAATACATGATCGTTTGTTAAATATTAAAACTTGTAAATTTTTATGTGAGAAAACTTTATTAATTTTCTATATGAAAATAATTATTATTAGATTTACGCGTACGCCTACAAGAACTCGCAAAACCAGAAAATAACAGAAAATCCTACGCTACCAAATTACAAGTCACAGAACCAACAACCAGCTGGACTTATGCCCAATACAATTTATTTACATAAATTGAAATAAGTAAAAACGATCGTTAGTTCTCAAACTTCCTATAATTTAATTATGAGTAAAAATAATAATAAAAATAAATTAAATGAGTCTCAGATATGATCCAATCGTCATATAGGCTAATGCCCCAACGTCCGGGCGAAGCCGGTTTCGTTTGCACTTAGCCGGGGCCCATTGACCGATACGATCGTCGCCCAAAATCCAAAGTATTAATATTTTTTCCGAAATCCATTTTAAAATCATTTTAAAAATATAATTAAATTTTTATGGAAAATCCGGCAGCATTTTCTCTATTTTTGGTCAACCCAAAAACTGGAAAAGTGTGCCAATATTTTTCTGCAAAATCCGAAACCAGGGAATCCCAATTATATATAAAAATAACCACAATCATTCTCAAAATTAATTCGGAACGACCCAAAACGAATTCGGGAATCCAAAACTAACCCAAACATCACAGCACAAAAATCGGAAAGATCCGAAAACTAAAATATCTTAGAAATCCATTTCCGAAAAGTTTCGGAAAAGCAAAATAACCCAACAGAAGCTTTCCCGAAGGTTCTCGGGAAATCCCGAAACGAACAGAACTAAGCCAAATCCACAGAATAAATCTAACAATGGTTCCGGAAAATTCCCTGAACCAAACACGTAACCGAAAAACCGAATTTCCGAAGAAATTCGTGGACCAAATATCATCATTGACACGGGGAGGGACGAACTACTGTGATTAACCAGGGATTACCCAAATCGACGAAATCCGAAGGGTTGCCTCGGACTCGGGGCGCGCAAATCCACAGATCGGACTCGAAATCCAGCGAAGAGCGCTGTCCAGAACAGCGGACACGTCTCGGGGTGCGCCGGGGAGAACAGCGTCCGCGTGCTAGGGCACGGGAAGCCGCAGGGGTCGCACTGGCCGGCGGCGGTGGGGTACCGGGGACTGCGGGAGGCGCGCCGGGCTGCTGGCCGGAAGATGACAGCGCTCGGCAGGGGTCGGGCGAGGGGCGTCGGGGTGCTCGGCTGGCGGGGGACGAGCGGAGGAGGCCGACGGGGCTCGGGAGTTCGGGTCCGCGTGAGGAGGGTTGAGGGAAAAATTTGTGAGGGGAAGGGAAAGTAGAGTGGAGATGGGGTTTTTTTTTCCTTCTCTGGAGGGAATGGAAGGAGAGAGGTGGAGTAGTGGTTTGAGTGTGGGGAGTTATAAGGAGAAAAGAAAGGGGCTGTGGGTGTTGAGGGGAAAATGTTGAGAGTGAAAGATGGAGCTTGAAGTGAGGAGAGATGGGGGAACGTGGGAAGGAGTACGTGGGGAGCTGGTCCAATATGGACCAGTTCAAAAAGAAATGAATATTTTTTTTTATAAATAACAAAGATAGAAGTCAGATTTCAAAAAAGAGGATTGGGTCTGGGTTTCGAAAATCGGATCCGGCTCGGGTCAGGTCAGCACTCAAAAATCTATTTTAAATTTTGAAATTAATTTCCAAGCCAATATATAATAATAATAATAATATTATAATACTATAAATAATAATAATAATATTTCACATACAAAAACTGGGTTTCACAATCTTCCCTCCTTAGAAAATTTTGTCCTCGAAATTAAAGGCAGGGTCGGGATATCGATCAAAATCCCTTAACTTTGATCAACAAGAAATTTAAACCATCGGGCACGATCGAAATTATCAGAATATGATCTGAAATGGAATTGGAATGTCTGTTGTAATCAAAATCATTTTAGGCACGAGAAAGAACCTAGACAACCAGGATCATAGAATAGGAAAGAACCAAATGAGATTTCGTGAAACAGGAAAGGCAAGAAAGAAGCGGAGGTCAACATTTTATTGAGAAGGCAGAAGGTAATAGAATCTTTTGAGATGAGGAACCTAAATGTCAAATCAAGTTGGAATGGGGTATAAAGATTTGTGACTCGAAAAGGATAGAAAGGTCGTACGATAGTAGGATATTAGAGATGATTAGAAAAATATACCTATGATAGGAATATAATCGAGTGAAATATTTCCATTGAGGGCCGAGTGATGATCAAAGAGGATAGAAAGTATGTCGTTTCACTGTTCAACGGTCAGTAGATAAGATATGCGGGAAAAGACTTACAAGATAACTATCTATGGCTTCCAAAATCTGTAACTAAATAATAATAAATAAATAAATAACTAAATAAATAAGATATAAGAATATATGTATGCAACGTACTAAGGTTGAAACAGAAAAGAGATTAAGGTAAAAAGATTGATATGGTCATAATAAGTTTTTAGGACGATCAAGTAGAATTTTGTAGGAAATCTTTTATCTCTGGTTGTGACAAGAGATTTCTGGAAATGGAGACAACTGCTAGAAATGTAAATCCTCTAATCAGGCAAAAGTCAGAATGATTTGATAGTGCAAAAGACAACCATGGTATGAATGTAGTCTGAATAGTATTCGGGAACCAAATATGTTTGAAGTCATTTTGTCTCAAATTCATGCCTCGCCAGAGTGCACCTGACTACAGTGAATTTTTGGCCCAATAACTTGAATAATTTTAGGTTACCGAATAATCTTTCAACTTTATCCATTTCATGGCTAAGCAACAAAGAAGATCAACATGGTGCATTTAGGACAGTCATAATAATATCCGAAAACCTATGAACATCTGAAATCACTTCAACTTTCGAGTCCTTGCCTCGCCAGTGCGCAATTGGCTGCAGTAAACTCGCAGTTTTCATAATTCAGACAATTGACTATAACGCAATGTGCGAAGTCATATTAGGTCACGGAATATTTTTCCAAACTTTGTCCATAAGAATTTCAAAGGAGTTTCCGAAAAATTCAAACGAGTTCTACGGTTCCAGTCATGATAGGAAAAGATATTGATGTATGTTCTTCTGGTTTCAAGAAAATTTATCAGGATAAATAAGTGTTCCAGTAGCTCTTGAGATTTAAGATATTTGATTTTGAAGAATTTGATCAAACTTGAGTATAACCAATTGAGTTGGACACAGGATAAGGTAGAAGAATCAGAGCTTTGAGTTGAGTTGAAGAAGCCTTTGAAAATATTCCCGACAAATCACTTAATGGATACAGACAGTTACCAAAATAATTTGAAGAAATAATTTCTTATCCAAGGAATTTTTTTTTATTTTTTAGAAACTGATAGATAAGTAGGGTTGACACGAAAGGAGTATGTCTTTATGGAGTCAAGGAAGTCGGGTTTAAAATGGTTTAGTAAAGCCAACAAGGGGATGGTTCACCAATTAAAAGTTTTTCAGTGATTAAAGAAGATTTAATAATAGGATGGAATCAATTCTCTGACCGTTCGTACTTCACGATACTCAAGCATTGAGTTTAAAAGCTGTCTAGGCCTTGAATTGATCAAGAGGTTGCATAGAGAGAGTAGGATTTCAGGTTGAGTGGAGGGGATCAAAATAAGATATTTGGAATAACCTAGGAGATAACAAACAGTATTTGAAAGTTTATTTTTTTTTGAAATTTTTTTTAGGGAAATCTTGGACTAACTAAGCTGAACCAATTCTTTTGGTAATAATTAACCTTGAGGCTTTATAATTCTAGAAGAATTTGGTTCAGGATTAGTTCCGAGAAAGTCAATTAAAATGAGGTTAAGACGAATGGTTGGATACGCTAGTCGTAGAAGTACTTCGGGTAGATAAGAGTTTATTAGAATTAAAAACTCTAGATGGCGAACGGGTCTGGATGCCCAAATAAAGGTAGAGATATAAGATTTGATCAATAAATGAAGAAGTTGAAAATAGGTTTGCTGAAGAAGGAGATTGAAAAGTTCTAATATTGGTCCATAATAGCAAAAAGTATAGATCCTAAGGGATGCTAAAAATTTGTTAAAGATATGGAAATGAGATAATCCCTAAAATCATGGGACACTAAAAGATACAAAAATCTAGAAAATAAAATATGTAGTAACATATACCATCATACAATCGGCCTAAACTGGTTAAGGTCAAAATTCACTCCTTATGTCATTATCACTCCCAATTGTTGTAAGTACCAACTAATATCTGGGTATTCCAAAATACTTTCTTCCAATTCTTAATCACCAATATATCCTTGATAAATGTCGCCTTACATACCTTCTCTTTAAGATTATAATCCTCATAAATTGTATCGTAAGGGAAAGACTTTAGGAAAGATATCTACCATAAAGGTGTAACCATGAATTTTATTCATAAAGGAGAATTACAGTAAGACTCTCATGATTATTCTAAGGACATCCTGTTGCAACTTCTTATAACAATAGATATTACTACTCAGCAGTTCTAGGTATTAATCCTCATAGCTCTGGCTCTTGTACGAGCAGTCTCCAACTGCTTCATCTTCTTCTATGATCCTCGAGTCTGCATCATGCCCTTCTGCAATGGGTGTAGGAGGCAAGGTCTGCTCGATAGGAAGAGAGTCCCTAGGTTGCGGCGTAGCAGGTGTTGCTGGGATAGGTGCTCTGGTATAATGGGGAGATAAGAGGCAGTTCTTTACCCGATGTTCAGCGGATCCACATGCCAAACATTGTTCCAATCTCTTGCGGCAACTAACGGCCTGATGACCAGGCCTCTTGCAGTAGTCACAAGCCAATAGCCTCTTACGACAAGACTGCCGGAAAGTAGAGTACTTGATGGGACCCAAATATCTTCTAGATTCAGGGGTATACCTCCTAGGGTGAGGTTCCGCACTAACTCGGTTTAAGATAGCTAAGGCTACGTCATTGACATCCTTCATAACATCTCTCGTAATATCAATCTGTTTCTGCTGGGCCTCGGCTTGGGCCTTCTGGGACTCCAGGATTTCTTGAAATAGGGCAACCATTTGGGAGGTGTTCGCTGGTACCGGTGGAGCATCAGGAATGGGTACTTCCTCAAGGAAATGCAGCTCAGTTTGAGAAGAGGTAGGATCCGCCGGTGTAGTAGAAACTTTACTGGATGTATTATGGGGACGGTCAATCAGCTGCGAAGGAATAAACCCTGGACTTGGTTGAGGAGATGGGGTATGATCCGGAGATGACACCTCATCGCCAGCAAGATTGGTCTTGTCAATGGTCATTCTCTGGAAGGTTTAGGATACACACATAAGCAAGGTAGCCTACCAGTCTATAATCAAACAAAAATATTTATTTATATATAATTCGGACCTATGTTGTGACAAATCAATGTTCTAGTGTTCTAATTATTTCTAGGTATATTTTCCTAAGTTGTTGTTGGGACCTGCATGGGCCACCACTAAAAACATGTCACGACCCGATTCCAAATAATTGGGTCGAACCGGATCAAGCCCAGCCTGCACCGTTGTTGAGACGGCGGCAGTAAGCTGTTCCATTAGCAGGTAACCACAACAACATCTATATTTGTCACAACTCAATCTTCGGGAATTCAAAACTTTATTAAACAATGAAATAAATACAACTGGAATTAAAAGAACTGAATTCAAATAACAGAATTTTTTTCCTAAGAGATGACAAAACTGGAAAAGAAAATCTAGCTAAGCATTCGGCACATAGGCCTCAGGTCCCGCGTCCTCCAATGGGGACTCTGGCAGCACCACGGGGTACAGAACCGGGTCATATTAGCTGTTGTATAGTATAACAGCTCAGCATCCTCAATGTTCCCTAAAAATATTATCTCCAGTCAGGAGGGAGCAAAGTACAATTCATGCTAATTTGATAATTAAAATAATAATAGAATCATATACTTTTAAACAATTTGAAGTAAACAGTTTTCTAGCAGTAAAACAGTGTAATTTGAATAGGCAATGAATATGACCGGCTTGGGTTGTACAGTTGTATCCTATTGATACGATTCGGCTTATCCCCGTGTGTAAGAGGGGTAAGCTAATACTGGCCTAAGTTATTGTTTTGGATGTGGTCATAATCATTACACTACTCCCCCAGTCCCCAAACAGTTACAGTAGTTACAGTCAGTGCTCTCAGAGAGAGTTCAGTGTTGCATCGTGGTTTAAACTTGCATTAAAATGATTACTAAATAATTGTAAACTAACACAAAATGTACTTGCCTCAAAATGGACTGGACTGGAAAGTTGGAGACTTCGAGATGGGAATTAGGATCGTCCTCGAATTCCTACATTCGAGAAATTGACTCAGAAACCAGGGTTACCAAGCTAACTATACTAGTTGAAATCTCTAATTGTGTCCTAATCAATTTTAATCTTTATTAAACACGAACAAAAATGCGATTATTGGTGCGTTGTAATTTAATAACGAGGGAAAGATCGTTTAAACTTGTATTTTGGAAAAACTCGTAGTTTCCAATTTAATTGATAAAAACTTGTATTTTTGTAATTATACATATAAACTAAATCTCTTATTTTAATGAGAAATACATGATCGTTTGTTAAATATTAAAACTTATAAATTTTTATGTGAGAAAACTTGATTAATTTTCTATATGAAAATAATTATTATTAGATTTACGCGTACGCCTACAAGAACTCTTAAAACCAGAAAACAACAGAAAATCCTACGCTACCAAATTACAAGTCACAGAACCAACAACCAGCTGGGCTTATGCCCATTACAATTTATTTACATAAATTGAAATAAGACAAAACGGTCGTTAGTTCTCAAACTTCCTATAATTTAATTATGAGTAAAAATAATAATAAAAATAAATTAAATAAGTCTCAGATATGGTCTAATCGTCATATAGGCTAATGCCCCAACGTCCGGACGAAGCCGGTTTCGTTTGCACTTAGCCGGGGCCCATTGACCGATACGATCGTCGCCCAAAATCCAAAATATTAATATTTTTTCCGAAATCCATTTTAAAATCATTTTAAAAATATAATTAAATTTTTATGGAAAATTCGGCAGCATTTCCTCTATTTTTGGTCAACCCAAAAACTGGGAAAGTGTGCCAATATTTTCCTGCAAAATCCTAAACCAGGGAATCCCAATAATATATAAAAATAACCACAATCATTCTCAAAATTAATTCGGAACGACCCGAAACGAATTCAGGAATCCGAAACCAACCCAAACATCACAGCACAAAAATCGAAAAGATCCGAAAACTAAAATATCTTAGAAATCCATTTCCGAAAAGTTTTGGAAAATTAAAACAACCCAACAGAAGCTTTCCCGAAGGTTCTTGGGAAATCCCAAAACGAACAGAACTAAGCCAAATCTACAAAATAAATCTAACAATGGTTTCGAAAAATTCCCGAAACCAAACACGTAATCGAAAAACCGAATTTCCAAAGAAATTTGTGGACCAAATATCATCATTGACACGGGAAGGGACGAACTACTGTGATTAACCAGGGATTACCCAAATCGCAGAATTCGAAGGGATGCCTCGGACTCGGGACGCGCAAATCCACAGATCGGACTCGAAATCCAGCGAAGAGCGCTGTCCAGAACAGCGGACACGTCTCGGGGTGCGCTGGGGAGAATAGCGTCCGCGTGCTAGGGCACGGGAAGCCGCGTGTGTCACACTGGCCGGCGGCGGTGGGGCGCCGGCGACTGCGGGAGGCGCGCCGGGCTGCTGGCCGGAAGATGGCAGCGCTCGGCAGGGGTCGGGCGAGTGGCGTCGGGGTGCTCGGCTGGCAGGGGACGAGCGGAGGAGGCCGGCGGGGCTCGGGGGTTCGGGTCCGCGTGAGGAGGGTTGAGGGAAAAATTTGTGAGGGGAAGGAAAAGTAGAGTAGAGATGGGGGTTTTTTTTTTCTTCTTTGGAGGGAATGGAAGGAGAGAGGTGGAGTAGTGGTTTGAGTGTGGGGAGTTATAAGGAGAAAAGAAAGGGGCTGTGGGTGTTGAGGGGAAAATATTGAGAGTGAAAGAAGGAGCTTGAAGTGAGGAGAGATGGGGAACGTGGGAAGGAGTACGTAGGGAGCTGGTCCAATATGGACCAGTTCAAAAAGAAATGAATATTTTTTTATAAATAACAAAGATAGAAGTCAGATTTCAAAAGAGAGGATTGGGTCTGGGTTTCAAAAATCGGATCCGGCACGGGTCAGGTCAGCACTCAAAAATCCATTTTAAATTTTGAAATTAATTTCCAAGCCAATAAATAATAATAATAATAATAGTAATAATATTATAATACTATAAATAATAATAATAATATTTCACATACAAAAATTGGGTTTCACACTAAGTTGTGCTTGCACAAGGCCAATGTACATGCGCAAAACAACTAGTCAAGCAAAACACACACACGCACCCATTTATTGCAGAAAATCAAATATTGGACACAGAGATTTGAAATAGAAATACTTCTTTTATTGATAAACTTGATAGGAATACAAGTACAAAGATTTACAAACTCAGATTTCTTTATCTTGGCTTCATGATTCTCTTTAAAACTTTCTTTTGAAAATAGTCGCAATGCCCATACATCATATCCTTTTATTACATGTTGGAAATGAAAAGACACCTTCGAAGGAAAAGAAACTTATAACTTGACTGGAATGAAAAGTAGCTTCGAGGAAGTCCACAGCTTTACTGGGCTAGACGAGCTTTAGTGCCTCACTTGAAATCCCCCTGTAGTGCCCCGTCCCGCTCAGTCAATCGGAGGAATAGGAACGCCGACGGCGTTCGAACTTAGCCTTGCAACGGCTGCTCGAAGACATCGTTCGGTCGAGGCGACCGCTAGCTCAGGTGGGGTAGTTTCGGTGAACTCGCCTCATCTTTGCCTTCACATAATAAATCGCATGTTTTCAACTTACACAAGTAGGCTTGATAATAAAAGAGACGAATTCACATAGCTAAAGGGAATACTTCCGACAGGTCGAATTGAGTTAGAATATAAAAAGGTCAAACGGTCGGCTTAGAGTTGGTGCACGGTGTGCTTTGAAAATGACACTCGATCCTTCGTCCCGTGGCTTGGTAGAAGGAAAAGTTGGTCTTTGACCCAAACAGGGAATTAGCCTAAGTCATAGGCGTCGCCCGCGTAAATGTTCGATAAAGCATGCACGCTTCCACGATGCAGGGCTTGACATAGCCTTTGCTCGTCGCTTGGGTTAAGTTGTAGGCTTGATTGAGTTAGGCAAGTGATGGTGGTCGACCTAAGACATTCCAAGCACGGTCCTATGAGTTCTACGGCTGAGTATAGCCATGAAGTCCTACGGTTTCAAAGCTAGTCTTATGGAGTATGAGTTGGGCGATAGTGTCGCGTAAAGCACGATGGGCCTAAGGCACGATACACGGACTTAGTGTTTAAGGCATGAACTACGGTTGATTTAATGAGTTTTGGAGAAAGGACTATCGAATAGGCATTCATGAGTTGAATGAAATGATATGGTAACATGGAAAGAAGGCTCACGATCGTGGGTCGTCGAGGGATCTCAAGGAGCATCAAGGGAGAAGGCTCGCGACCGTGGGTCGTCGAGGGATCTCAAGGATAGAAGTCTTGATATTGGTTTGAAAGAAATGGTAACATTTGGAAGAGGAATGACTGTGTGAGATGTCAGTTTGTGTCGGGTCTTGCATGGTCATTGGACAACTTGTCGACAAGGGTGAGTTTCCTCGGATCGACAACCTGGGGCCTCAGGACCGATCCGGCCTAGGGGAAACACGGTATAGCCGTAGCTGGATGAACCACTCGGGTTATTCGGGAACTTTCTTCGGGGCTAGCTACTTACGTTGAAAGGGTCGCCGAATAACAAGGCTATAGTCCAGGATTGCTTGTCATGCTAGTGACTAATTCATATAGATGAGTCGGCACAGGCGACAATCCGTGAGTGTGCCTTTGGATTGAGTCGAGCATTTAGTGCACTATATATCAAAGAGTCGAGTTGAATGTGTGTGTATAGTTTGAACACAACGTTGGACCTAAGATTTGGTTGCAACGTAGGCGACGTACTTCGGCACGAGATGTGGCGTCGAGTCTTATGTTGTCGGCATATAAGTTTGTAACACCCACTTTTCTAAATTGATTGTAATTTTAAACTTTTGTAAAAGTTTATTATTTAATAATAGGATTTATGATTTATGGGAATTTTTAATTAATTTAATACTATTTAAAATTGGTAAATTATAATTTTGATGTGTTAGCTAGTGAACTCTAGAACTGTTGAGCCTAGAGACTAACCATGACCATGGGGACCTAACCATGTTATTAGAATGACTATTTACAACTTTTTAGGCTAAGGATATTTTGGTCATTTTGTGACTTTTGAATTATTTAGGATTTTGATTAATTGGTAAATTTTAGGTTATTTTAATAATATTTAAATTGATGTATTATGATTTTGGTCATTTTTATATTTTAATATTTTGGGAAAAATTTATATTTTAATATTGTTTTTATTGGATTTGTCTAGTCGGATTTGAGTTTCGTCTCGTTCCGACTTGTATTGTGACCCGGGTAGCTTAAACTCTAGATGGGACCCAATATTAAGTTAAGCATGGCTCACAAGACCCAACATTTAAGTTAGTTAATTAAACTAAATTTTATCATGTTAGAATGGTTAAGTTAGAGACTCAAAACTAGATCATTTTGACCCCAAACTTGAACCTATTCTAGACTTAACCATATGAGACTAGAGAGGGGCAATTAGGACATTTTCCATTAGCCCTATTGGACACTTTATGGTAGCCACCTTTAGGAGAGACTGATTCATTTTATTCATTACAATCTTGCCTCTTTTATTTTCCTTTTGTTCTTCCCCAATTTTAGAGAGCCTTCCCATTGATTTGATCTCCAAATCAAATCATTCCTTCACCAAACCTTCCCTCAATCATTTCCATTCTCCAAGGGAAGGATGCTACCAAGGATTGGAAGAGGAGTGCAAGGAGGAGTGTCCACTTTGAGGGATCTTCGTATCGGAGCCGTGTCGTAAAGGATTTTATTGGGATTCCACTCCCAATAGGTAAAATCTATCATCTAAATCGATTTTCTTTGCATATAAATTAGTTTTGAATACGTAGGATCCATCCTCATGCATGTGTCCCATTTAGATTCAAATTTTTGGCCATTTGGAGCTCTCTTGAGGATTTTAGATATGTGTCTTGTGTCCTACTTGATAGATCCCAAATTAGGACACCCCATGTGTATGTATGTATGATAATAGTTTAAATAGATATTTAAATTCAGTTTTATAATGGTTAGAGAGTGGATTGATCTTAGTTAGGATGGTTAGAATGAGTTTCATTTGGATACCTATGTTTGTATCCAAGTATCTTGGCCTATATGTGTTCTTTTGTCAAATTCGTCATAATATTCATCCACGTTTTTATTAACCAAAGCAACTTAGAAATATCATAACTTTTAGCTTAGAACTCCAATTTATCTCTCGTTTTTTTTAAAAGAACCGTATCGAAGTTAGCTTTCCAAATATATATTTTAATAAGCCAAATTCTTTCTGTAACTTTCTGTAGAATTATTTGAGTGTCAGCTGTACGAAAGACGAACGTGTTTCGGTATTTTCGCGATTTTGGGAGCTTCCGGACACGAAAATGCGATCCGTTTAAAGTTTCGGAAAGCTAACACAAAGGGCTACAACATACTTTAATCCTAGAATTTAGTAGATGCCCAATTGGTATAGTATTAATTTTAAGTAGAAGAGTGACTATACGATATATGTATTTTGTGTAACCTATGAGCCTATGTAGTATGGGTATTAAATGAATATTGAGTATGTAATACATGATATGTTAGATGAATGAAATGATATATATATGATATATATCCTCTTTACATTAATGTATATATATGGTTGAATGCAAGCATGTAGGAATGCAATTAATATAATGTATGTAAGCAATGCATAAATGCATGAATGAAAGAATGATATACAATGTATGCATGAAAGTATATAATGAGTGCTAGATGTGAATACAAGGTATACATGTAATGAAATGCATAATATATAAATAATATAATGCAATATATAATGATAGCATGTATGGTAATGTAGAATATATGATGCAAGCATGTATATGTCTACTGTTTTCCCTTTTCCTTACATTTTCCTTCCCTTCCCTTTCCATTTCAGTTTTTTCCTTTTTTTCCTCTTCTATTTTTACATGTTATATACAATGTATATAATGTATAGATGCATGTAAGTGTGTAATATGCATGAATGAATGTCATATATGAATGAATCAATCAATCAAAGGTATAAGTAAAATATAATGCATTGTAATGAATGTTAACATATATAATGTATAAAAGTATGTATGTAAATGTGCATGAATGTATATATCTATGTAACTATGTAAATATGCATGATGTAACATATGCCTATATATATAAATATGTATGTAATATGGATATGCATGTATGTATGAAGGTATGTATTTATATATATTATCTATTTTATATTATGCATTGTTGTGGTTCACATTGTCTTGTGATTGTGTGAGTGCTAGCCTAGGCTTGGTTAGGCCTAGTGAGACTTGTTAGACTTGTTTGGGCTATGACTTGACCTAGTTGACCTAATTTGACTAGTGTGGTTGACTAGAGTTGACCAAGTGTTGACTTTAGTCTAGTTTGACCTAGACAGCATGCAGATGCATTGTACATTTCATTTATCATATCTCTTATACATCTTGACATGTGTTGCTCTAAATAGGACTCTGTGGCTTCAGTTTGGACCTCTATACCTATCAGCTATTCAGGTTATCAGGCGAGTACATTCTCTGACCGTTTTATACTTGCTAGAACGTCTATTCTTGCCATAGATTAATTTACTTGATGCTGACACATTGGTAACACGGATTGGTACTATATGGATCTTCTTTTGAGATGTTATCCCCTTGTATTCACTAAATACATATTGTGATGTGCGTTTCACTTACATATTGTATTTATTGAATACCCTTATCCTTGTATACTCATTGTGCATATTGTACTCTCAATATCACATGAGTTCCAGGGATAGACCATTGTACACTATTGTATAACATTGTACAACTATTGTATAACATTATACATCTATTGTATAATATTGTACATCTATTGTATAACATTGTACACTATTGTATAAGATAACGTAACTGGAGTGGATCCTTGTATATTGATTGGGGAGGGGGAGTAGAATTGGTTATGTACTCAAATTCTATTATACAATATTGTATAACTATTGTATATGTCTATTGTACACCCACGTACAATGGAGTTACCATTGCATTGTCCTAGACCGTTTACATAACCATATTGTACTCTAAATCACATATTGCTTACAGTTCTTACTTATCATATATAGATATTTCCTATTATCATATCCTTCTGTTTTTCATATACATCTTCTTTCAGCGTTTTATGTATCTTACTCTATTGCACGTTATATTTTCTAACCTGTTATGATCTGCGTGAGATGTATTGGGCTCGCTCCTGTCCTGACTGGACCTGTTGATAAATTTTACAGATAGCTTGGAGGTTGCCTGCTAGCCTAGAGGAGACATAGTAGAGATTGTATAGATAGTTATTTTAGTTGTCTTGAGTTGTATTTACTTTATGGATTACTGTATTTGAGATTTGAGATATTTTCTGGGTTTGTGTATCTTAGACACTTAGACTTCTATCTGCGGTATCTCTTTGTGGATTTCATATTTTATCTATCTTTTATCATGCTCTACCTTAGATGTGATTGAGACTGTATTTGCTATGTCACCTCCATTCGGAGTGTATATACTGTACAGGTACCTTTATATTGTTAGATGTTTGACCTAGGACAGCGTTCTACCGCCGATACTGCGGCGTAGGCTGGATGTACCCACTTCTCGTGCCCTTACTCTAGGGTGCGGGTCGTGACAAAGTTGTATAGTTATGATTGAGTCGTCTTGAGTTTAAGTCAGAAGATGCCGCAAGGCAAAGTCGGTTGAGTGACATTTAGTCCACAAGTCCTGATTGGGTCAGTTGGTGATTGAAGCGAAGGGCCGCGAGGCGACAATATGATTGAGTCTCATTGAGTTGTGGGGCACGACCTCAACAAGGGTTTGTAGCACGGTCACACGGGAATGGAGTCTTATTGCGTAGTTGCATCTCTGATTTTGGCCGTAAGGCAAGCACGACTTGATAGGTTAACGTTGTTGGCATAAAGAGGATCTAGAGGCAAAGCATGAGTTAACATTGTTGATGCAAGCACGGGATGGTCTAGCAACACAGAATATGCAAGGCGTCGGTCCTAAAAACTGATCTTGAGGCAAGACTAGAAAGACAATCGAAAAGGGACTTGTATTGCACAAAGTAAATCAAACGTGTCGGTTTTGTATGGGTGGGCGAGGAGCTCATTCCACCAGTACAGTTGAGTACTGACACCCACATAGTTTACATGTACAGGCACAGGTAGAAGCTCGTGGCACGGAGCTCGCTTGGATGCGTCGAGACACGGAGTTCCTTGGCGATTCGAAGTGTGCGGCTGCATGGATTAAAGACTTATACGGGACATAATGTGTGGACGTCGCCTTCCGAAGCATCCGCTGGCTCAAGAGTTGTAATTGAGAGATAAGAGAGAGCTGAGTGACTTGTAATGTGAGATGAGTGAGCTTGAGTGACTTGTAATCTTGGCCTTGCGCCCCATTGTAACCGTTGTTTTCAATATCAATAAAGTGCTTCTTTGAATAACTTGTGTTTCGTTCTAATTTCTGCTGCTATTATTCAATGTCTCTGCATGGGACTTCTGTGCGACGACCCCGTCGCAGCCGCTGAAATTGGTCGTTATGGAACCCGCCTTGCACGAGCGCAATCTAGGCTCGTACGACATCACGCCTTAGCAAGGACGATCGTTTCTACGGGAGCGGTGCGTGACATAATGATATCAGAGCACGGCTTTACGTCCTTGGACTACCGATTGAATTATTTAACTTTGTTGTTTCTGCGAATTCTGAATGTTGCTTCCGCATATTGATATCGTTGGTGCGCTCTCTCTCAATTGTCCCACGGGATGTCCATACAATAAGTCTATCTATTTTACAAAACATAGGAGAACAGTTTTTGACAACAAGAAACAAAAAAATGGTTCGCGTAAGCACGGTTGGCTAAGTCGGGCTAGGCATATACACCAAAGTTGCGTCGACCTTAGAAAAGTCGAGTGCGGAAATTGGATAGTGTCGAACAAGAATGAGTTGAACTCGATTGAGTAAATTGAGATGACTATCGATAGGGGTGCTATCGAATGACGATGTTATCGTCGGTGCGATATAAGTTGAGCGTGCTTGAAATTTAAGGAAATCGTTCGGACGAAAATTCGAGGAAGTAGATTGTGAATCGAATGATAGTTTTGAGGATTTGTTGAATGACTTCATCCCTGAGTGGTGTATGCGATAGCCTCAGGGATGTCGATCGATCGATTAAGGATGCGGGGTATCGGTGAGTCTATCAGCAAGCGTCGTGTTATGCAAAGTCTTAGATTGAGTGTCGTTGAACAAGACGTAGTCTTAAAGATTTTGATGAGTCGGTTCGAATAACTTAGAAATGTATGCACACGAAACGTGTACGGGATTGAGGATTGCGCGCGTATAAAATACGAAAATGACATGAGTAGGTGAAATTGAATCGAGGAAAAAGTTAAGATGTAGCGAACGGATGACTTGATCGAAGAAATTGATACGGATCATATAGGAAAAGTTAGCACGACAGATAGATAGCGTACATAAAAAGTTGAATTTTGAAGTTACGCAATGACTATGAGGATTGGATTGAATGTTGCTCGATGATTTGAGTTAACAAAGGGACGATGCAAATTGAAGAAATATATTGGTCGATGACTTAAGATAAACGGATGAACAATACATGAAATTATGTTTGAGAAAATTGATGTTGAGAATAATTCGAGGGATAATGATCGAACTTAAAATTTGAATGTCGAGGAGATTATCCATTCGGGCGATAGCATCATTCACACGACTCGAAATTTTTGCAATGGAAGATCGTCAGGTTACTCATATCGTCGATGGTATTGAGGCATATCAAAGATCGATATACGATAACTCGGGGGTACTCTGACTCGACGGATGACGATCATGCAAGTGTTATTGTTCGGTTGGGTGTTATGGATGAAAATGATTGTGTCTTGAGGGTTACGCGGATAACCGTAGCGTCGACATTTTTGTCTTGCGCGAGCGCAACTCTAGCCTCGCATATGTGTTGCGTCGAATTTGGGTCGATTGTTTCGCGTGAGCGCTGACATGGTGATTCATGTTTCGGGAATGATCGAACTCGAAAAATCAGGATGCAGCAACTTTGATTGTCTCGACTTGTCGGTTTGATGCGAAGGAAAATTTGAGGATGTTAGGACTTGCGATTGATGAATAAAATAAACTTGAGGATTGAGTAGTTCCAATTCGTATCGAGAATGAATTAGTAGACGCAAAACAAGAGTTACTTCCCGATAAGGATGATTATCCTACGGGAGCGTGCATGGTGATTCATGCCCAACGTGGAAAATCTGACTCGCGTGAGATCGGGGCACAACATATTGTAAAGTCAGACGACCTAGTAATCGATTACGTAAATTGGAATAGATGACTTCGGAAGTATGGAATGTGAAATTTTGGTTTAGCGGTGAATTGTGTCGTAGCGTGCTTGACTTGGAGAGATTGATAGTCGGATTATGTCGAACGTGTACGAAGAGATAGACTATGCAAAACGGCTTGATGAACGGGCGATATGTTCTTGTCGAGGATAGGTTTAACGTGAATTATCGTAGGATGGCTTTGCTGAACGACTCGGACCCCATGCGACAAATATTGGGATGTGCATAGGAAATCGATGCTCGATGTTTAGAAATCAGAATGATGCGAGCTTGGGTAGCAAACCCCCGTACTATCAACTTGGTTTGAACTTAGGATGGGGTCAGTATTGATATCGTTGTTTGGGAACTGTGATTCCAATACTGACAATTGATTTTAGCCTAAAGAGATTGCCTAGCGGCTAGGCGAGATGTCCATGTTGCGAGAGTTAGCGTCGGTAGGATTGATTTTCAGGATTGAGTGGATGGATCGATAGGTGGAATTGGATTCACTATTACAAGGCTTGGATGAAATGCATGTATTTCGGGGACGCCTGGAATGTGTGCACGATCCAAACTAAGTGATATGTTGAATTCAAGTGAGACTTGAGGAATGAAAAGTGTCGAGGATTTTGAGATCGTGAGTTCTGAAGAACGGATTGAGGGTAGCACGAGCGTGGCTCGGATTTGAGGGAATACATAGGAGAAATGTGTGCGAAAGTTCTTGAATGTTGAGTAAGAAGTTATAAGTCGATAAGTGTACTCAGTTAGTTTCCAGGACGAAACTTTTTCTGAGTGGTGTATGATGTAGTGCCCCGTCCCGCTCAGTCAATCGAAGGAATAGGAATGCCGACGGCGTTCGAACTTAGCCTTGCAACGGCTGTTCGAAGTCATCGCTCGGTCGAGGCGACCGCTCGCTCAGGTGGGGTAGTTTTGGTAAACTCGCCTCATCTTTGCCTTCACATAATAAATCGTATGTTTTCAACTTGCACAAGTAGGCTTGATAATAAAAGAGACAAATTCACATAGCTAAAGAGAATAATTCCGACGGGCCGAATTGAGTTAGATTATGAAAAGGTCCAACGGTCGGCTTAGAGTTGGTGCACGGTATGCTTTGAAAATGACACTCGATCCTTCGTCCCGTGGCTTGGGAGAAGGAAAAGTTGGTCTTTGACCCAAACATGGAATTAGCCTAAGTCATAGACGTCGCCCGCGTAAATGCTCGATAAAGCATGCACGCTTCCACGATGCAGGGCTTGACATAGCCTTTGCTCGTCCCTTGGGTTAAGTTGTAGGATTGATTGAGTTAGGCAAGTGATGGTGGTCGACCTAAGACATTCCAAGCACGGTCCTATGAGTTCTACGACTGAGTATAGCCACGAAGTCCTGCGATTTCAAAGCTAGTCTTATGGAGTATGAGTTGGGCGATAGTGTCGCGTAGAGCACGATGGGCCTAAGGCACGATGCATGGACTTAGTGTTTAAGGCATGAACCACGGTTGATTTAATGAGTTTTGGAGAAAGGACTATCGAATAGGCATTTATGAGTTGAATAAAATGATATGGTAACATGGAAAGAAGGCTCGCGACCGTGGGTCGTCAAGGGATCTCAAGGATAGAAGTCTTCATATTGGTTTGAAAGAGATGGTAACATTTGGAAGAGGAATGACTATGTGAGACGTCAGTTTGTGTCGGGTCTTGCATGGTCATTGGACAATTTGTCGACAAGGGTGAGTTTCCTCGGATCGACAAACTGGGGCCTCAGGATCGACAGGCCTAGGGGAAACACGGTATAGACGTAGCTGGATGAACCGCTCGGGTTATTCGGGAACTTTCTTCGGGGCTAGCTACTTGCGTTGAAAGGGTCGCCGAATAACAAGGCTATAGTCCAGGATAGCTTGTCATGCTAGTGACTAATTCATATAGATGAGTCAGCACGGGCGGCAATCCGTGAGTGTGCCTTTGGATTGAGTCGAGGATTGAGTGCACTATATCAAGGAGTCGAGTTGAATGTGTGTGTATAGTTTGAACACAACGTTGGGCCTAAGATTTGGTTGCAACGTAGGCGACGTGCTTCGGCACGAGATGTGGCGTCGAGTCTTATGTTGTCGGCATATAAGTTGCATAGTAATGATTGAGTCGTCTTGAGTTTAAGTCAGAAGATGCCGCAAGGTAAAGTCGGTCGAGTGACATTTAGTCCACAAGTCCTGATTGGATCAGTTGGTGATTGAAGCGAAGGGCCGCGAGGCGGCAATATGATTGAGTCTCATTGAGTTGTAAGGTACGGCCTCAATAAGGGTTTATAGTACGGTTACACAGAAATGGAGTCTTATTGCGTAGTTGTATCTCTGATTTTGGCCGTAAGGCAAGCACGACTTGATAGGTTAACGTTGTTGGCACAAGGAGGGTCTAGAGGCAAAGCATGAGTTAACATTGTTGACGCAAGCACGGGATGGTCTAGCGACACAGAATAGGCAAGGCGTTGGTCCTGAAAACTGATCTTGAGGTAAGACTAGAAAGACAATCGAAAAGGAACTTGTATTGCACAAAGTAAATCAAACGTGTCGGTTTTGTATGGGTGGACGAGGAGCTCATTCCACCAGTACAGTTGAGTACTGACACCCACATAGTTTACATGTGTAGACACAGGTAGAAGCTCGTGGCACGGAGCTCGCTTGGATGCATCGAGGCACGGAGTTCTTTGGCGATTCGAAGCGTGCAGCCGCATGGATTAAAGACTTATACGGGACATAATGTGTGGACGTCGCCTTCCGAAGCATCCGATGGCTCAAGAGTTGTAATTGAGAGATGAGAGAGAGCTGAGTGACTTGTAATGTGAGATGAGTGAACTTGAGAGACTTGTAATCTTGGCCTTGTGCCCCATTGTAACCGTTGTTTTTAATATCAATAAAGTGCTTCTTTGAATAACTTGTGTTTCGTTCTAATTTCTGCTGCTATTATTCAATGTCTCTGCAAGGGGCTTCTGTGCGACGACCCCGTCGCAGCCGCTAAAATCGGCCGTTATGGAACCCGCCTTGTACGAGCGCAATCTAGGCTTGTGCGGTATCACGCCTTAGCGAGGATGATCGCTCCTACGGGAGCGGGGCGTGACACCCCCTGTCTCTTTTGCTTTCTAAAAAGGATGCCTACAATATGGGTCAGCACACATCATGTTCTGGTAAGCGGGTCTTCGCGGAAACTCATAAATATCTGCACGAATTCAACATGTGAAGCTACATATTTACTAGTGCTCTTTCTACTTATCTAGGTTCTTTTTAACAATTCATAAGAAATAAGACAGCAGAATATTATATAACCAACTTACCCATCGTCGACAGTCATTCCTGCACAAAATAGGTTAGAATAATTTGCATATGATATAAATGTATACTGTTTAATGCTACATCTCTTGTTAGGTTGCAATGCACTCTGATTTCATAAATGCACCTAACTATATGTTGGTTCACGGTTCATTTCCCGTGATTAGCCGTTGTGACACATGGGTTCAGCTCATCCCTATTTGGACATTGATGCAACACTCGAGGCTTCTTGTACCTCGAAACGTCTAGACAATCTCCCCCAGGTCGAGCGATTCCAGGCGCCCCCAGAACCGCCCGAGAGATCTAGTTTCCTTGTATACAAGTTGTCCAGGACCTATGCATACTCTGTAAGGCGACCGTTATGCAACACATGTATTTATGCTTTGCTTTGGTTTTATGACAGAGCTTATAGCTCCTAGCTTTGGGACAATTCTCTTTGTTGTGGCAACGTATACAAGTCCGTCTGTACACATCTAAACATTTGAAGCGTATTCATAGGCAACATATATTATTCATATGGAAACAGATGAAACGGCAACATATAATCCAGTATATGATTCAATTCATTATCTTCTCTTTTTCTTTTGTTATTGTGGTATCGTTGATCGTAGGGACGAGGCAACAGAGTGGACTAGAGATCATTTTTATTAGGGCGTAGAAAATAAATACAAGCCTGGTTAGAGCAACTCACCGAGATGAATCTTAGTTGAGAGAAGGAGGGACTTCGTCACGTGCCGTTCACGAACAGTTCACGCGTCCTACATTGGCACCAACAGTTGATTAGCATACTTCGGTCTCTTTCTCTCAAGATTCGGAATGAATTGGAAATGCGATGAAAGCGAACAATGAAAACCAATCATCAAAAACCAACACGAAAACACATTCAACAAAACCAAGCAGCGAAAGAAAACATCCAATAAAACTCTTGGATTCATTTCAATAGAAGCCAATCCATCAATTGGAAAGGTTCATTGTATTTCATCCATGATCAATCGATA
Source organism: Iris pallida (assembly GCA_029216955.1). NCBI lineage: Eukaryota > Viridiplantae > Streptophyta > Magnoliopsida > Asparagales > Iridaceae > Iris > Iris pallida. The sequence continues at coordinate 9,252,652 of JANAVB010013397.1, forward strand.
CCGACAAAGGTTTCTCCAAATATTCAGTTCAAGACTGAGTCAGCAAGCTGTAGGTATTATATAGTAGACCGCGAGGAGCGGGGCATTATATAATAACTCACTGAGAAAAAGTTTTGTCCTCAAAACTTAAGAAACAAGCTCACCTCCACTAGTATTGCATTCAGGATCAAGTAAGGTGGAGAGATTATAGACGCGCGCTGTCACAGTGTTGGCATTCTGCAACTGCTGATTGTGAGGATTGTCTCGAAGCGACGGTGGGCCTGGTAGCGGCCCACGCTCCTCTATATCATCTCTGTTTTGATTTCTCTTTGGACAATTCCTGACGGCGTGACCCTGCTGGCCACAACCGAAACAAGCTTTACTCAAGGAACGACATGTTTCCTTTGTGTGTCCCTTCATGCCGTAGTAGCTGCATTCTAAAGTTTTCGTGCGATAATTATCTATGGAGTGGCACTGTCGGCTGCAGAATCCGCACTCTACTGTGTTGCGGTTATCTCCCTCTATTTTCTTCTCGCCGTCGTGGTATCTTTTTGTGGGTTGATTATGACTCTACTGAACTTTTGCTGACGCCTTCCTCAGGCTAAATTGTTCTACTTGTTGCGCTGCCTCAAAGGCCTGAGGATATGACTTACATTCTTGGTTCAGTACACTCAACTGAATGTCATCGTTCAGACCTTGAATGAATCGATTTATGCGGGCCTGCTCTGTTGGTAATATAACAGCAGCAAAATTTATCAGCTTAGCAAATTCAAATTCATAATCTTCCATGGACATGCTCCCTTGCTTCAATGATATGAAATCATTCTCCATCTTCTGGCTGAAAGCAGAAGGGAGATATTGCTCCAAAAATGTTTTCTTGAATGAGGCCCAAGAAATCTTTCTACCCCTAGCAGTTGTGAGCAGCTCTGGTTTCTTCGCTTTTCACCAATCCTTTACCCGCAGTCGTAGTAGCAAAACGGCACAAGCTACCTTCTTGCTACTTGAAACTCCCACGAACGCGAACAGACTCTCCATTTTATCAATCCAGTCCATCACCTTATCTGGTGATGTCCTGCCTTCAAATTCTGGAGGTTTCGCATCTAAGAAGTCCTTTGGCCTAAAGGAAGAGTGCCTTTGTGCCGGCTGGGGTTCGTCGCCATCAACGGGCTCAATCTCGGGTGTTTTCGTTGGTTTGGTCGCTGCGGTGGTATTTCGATTTGTCGCAAACGCAGTTACAAGTTGGGTCAAGGAATCCAACTGCTTCTGTTGGGCCTCCAGTCGGGCCTGTTGCATCTGGCCATGCTCCTCATTATCTTGCCTTTGTAGTTCCAACAAGGTCATGATCCGTTCTATCGGATCGTTCGAGCCAGATGGTCGAGGAGGAGCCATTTCTTTACAAAAGAGTATAACTTCTGTCAGTCTCATAAAATATTATGGACTTATTGTATGGGGCATCGGTTTTCATAACTCAAAAATCAGGACTTTTGAAAGCCATCAAAATACTTTATATACTTTTTCGAAAACGATATTTGCAAGAGGCCAAGGACGTAAAATCGTGCTCTGATACCACTTTGTCACGCCCCGATCCCGCTAGGGTCGTCCGCCTTGCCTGGATCCCTACAGGGTCATTCGTCCTAGCTAAGGCGTGATGCTGTGCAAGCCTAAGTTGCGCTTGCACAAGGCTAATGTACATGCACAAAACAACTAGTCAAGCAAAACACACGCACGCACCCATTTATTGTAGAAAACCAAATATTGGACACAGAGATTTAAAATGGAAATACTTCTTTTATTGATAAACTTGATAGGAATACAAGTACAAAGCTTTGCAAACTCAGATTTTCTTATCTTGTCTACATTATTCTCTTTAAAACTCTCTTTTGAAAATAGTCGCAATGCCCATACATCATATCCTTTTATTACATGCTGGAAATAAAAAGACACCTTCGAAGGAAAAGAAACTTGCAACTTGACTGGAATGAAAAGTAGCTTCGAGGCAGTCCACAGCTCTACTGGGCTAGACGAGCTTTAGTGCCTCACTTGAAATCTCCCTGTCTCCTTTGCTTTCTGAAAAGGATGCCCACAACGTAGGTCAATACACATCATGTACTGGCGAGCGGCTCTTCGCCGAAACTCATAAATATCTGCACTAATTCAACATGTCATGCTATATTTTACTAGTGCTCTTTCTACTTGTCTAGGTTCTTTTTAACAATTAATAAGAAACAAGACAGCAGAATATTATATAACCAACTTACCCATCGTCGACAGTCATCCCTACACAAAACAGGTTAGCACAATTTGCATATGATATAAATGTATACTGTTTAATGCTGCATCTCTTGTTAGGTTGCAATGCACTCTGATTTTATAAATGTACCTAACTATATATTGGTCCACGGGTCATTTCCTGTGATTAGCCGCTGTGACACATGGGTTCAGCTCGTCGCTATTTGGACATTGATGCAACACTCGAGGCTTCTTGTACCTCGAAATGTCTAGACAATCTTCCCCAGGCCGAGCGATTCCAGGCTCCTCCAGAACCGTCCGAGAGATCTAGTTTCCTTGTATACAAGTTGTCCAGGACCTATGCATACTCTGTAAGATGACTGTTATGCAACACATATATTTATGCTTTACTTTGGTTTTATGACATAGCTTATAGATCCTAGCTTTGGGACAATTCTCTTTGTTGTGGCAATATATACAAGTTCGTCTGTACATATCTAAACATTTGAAGCATATTCATAGGCAACAGATATTATTCATATGGAAACAGATGAAGCGGCAACATATAATCCAGTATATGATTCAATTCATTATCTTCTCTTTATCTTTTGTTATTGTGGTATCGTTGATCGTAGGGATGAGGCAACAGAGTGGACTAGAGATCATTTTTATTAGGGCGTACAAATAAATGCAAGCCCGGTTAGAGCAACTCACCGAGATGAATCTTAGTTGAGAGAATGAGGGACTTCACGCACCATTCACGAACAGTTCACACGTCCTACATTGGCACCAATAGTTGATTAGCATATTTCGTTCTCTTTCTCTCAAGATTCGGAATGAATGCGAAATGCGATAAAAGCGAACAATGAAAACCAATCATCGAAAACTAACACGAAAACACATTCATCAAAATCAAGCAGCGAAAGAAAACATCCACCAAAACTCTTGGATTCATTTCAATAGAAGCCAATCCATCAATTAGAAAGGTTCATTGCATTTCATCCGTGATCAATCGATACCGGCAAAGGTTTCCCCAAGTACTCAGTTCAAGACTGAGTCAGCAAGCCGTATGTATTACATAATGGACCGCGAGGAGCGGGGCACTACAGTGATAAGCCCCAAATCATGTGGTAAAGAAAACACATGTTAAGGGCTTTAATTAGCAAATAATGGATAACAAATCATAACTGACATAGATTTTCATCTTTCTCCGAGGTTCCCTTTTTTTACGTCACAGTAGCACAACTAACACATATGTTGCAAAACCAAAATGCCACTACAAAAAAAGATGGCTTTTGGGATGACACTATCTGATACACTACTCCGAAAAGTCCTAAAAAATTAATATTTGGGACGTTTATATATTTTGTAACAAAAAGTAATATTATTTAGAACAGATTCCTAAATAGATCAAAATAATGTATCTTTTTTACGACTATGAATTATTTTCGTCTTAAATAAACTTTCAGACCATTCCAAAAAACTTCGGCGGGAAGGAAAATTAATTGTCCGCCCAAATTTTTGGCCCATCCTATTTGTCTTTTATTTTATAATTCTATCTTTACATTAATCTTAACCGTTAGATCTGAGCACTTCAATCAAAGCCATCGAAGTTAGGCATTTAATCCCTTTCCTACACCACACCCAATTCTCTGTCTCTCTCTGTCTCTCTCTCTATCTCAAAAATTTTGCTCTTGGAAGAAAGGAATCTCCGACGAAAGGTATGTCGTTCATCTCCAAAATTTCTACTCTAGAGTGAATCTTGTCTGCTTTGTGTCAAATCTCCAGGAAACGGGGAAGAAGTGTAAAGTTTTATTCTTTTCCAAATTTTTTGATCAATTTTAGGGTTTTATTTGTTCGGTGACACTAAAGTGAAAATGGGAAGGAGTTTTTCTAATTTATTTTGTTATCAATGATTGATAAGTAGTGGGGAAAAATTGTGCCATTTAATCTTTTGCCTAATTTTATGTATATTTTTAGGTTTTTCTTTGTTAGATCTCACTACTGGAAAAGAAAATAGAAGTTGAGAATGGAGTGAAGGACGAAGGAACTACCGATTCTCATACATATGTGCTTGAAGATAATTTTTGCTCTAGGTCTTCGAATAATTTTTGTTCTCTTTCAGATGCCTAGAAGAGATTTTGTCACTGACTAGTGAGATTCCGTCACTGACCAGCTCTTGTACAGTGGCCCAACACCGATGACAGGATTCTGTCTTCTATATCAACAATTTTCCATCAGTAAGAATTAATTCTTCTTCTTCTTTGATGATTTACTTCTTTGATAAACTAATTCTTCTTCACTTTGATGATTTACTTATTTGAGTAAGCATAAGTTGGAAATGCCATGATTTTGTTTGAATTTTTTGCAATGTTGTTTGTTGAAATGCAAGTGAAAAAAACTCAAAATCACAAGTGAGAAAGTGGTTTTGAATTTGTTTGAATTTCCTAATAATTGAGACTTTCGAAAATATCAAAAAAATTATTGCATTAGATCTTGGCAGGAAAATCAAGCATACCCAGGGACAAGTTTGAACAAGCTGCTTTAATTTTTCCTAAATCTATTGACTTTCTTAAGGGATTACTTTGCTTATTTTGAATGAAAGGACTGTATAGGCTAACTGCTTCATCAAGTTAAAATAATAGATTTTCATGTAAAACTATTGAAATCAACTAATTTAGAACCATCAAAGCCCTCTTAAGCTCCAAAAACCATCCCGAATACCAATTAAAAAGGGTTCATTATGGATTCCTATAATGATATAGTGAATCATGGTTGTGATGTAGCAATATCCATTAAAAGGGTCATATATTGATTCTGATACTGATAAAGTGAATCATGGTTCAAATGCAGCTATACGTATTATTTAAATTAGCAAACTGAAATCTTATAAGAAAAGCAAATTAAAGGGCTTTTTTAAAACATTTATCATTCATATCTACTAAATACCTTCCTGCAATACTGATAAGGTCTATGCAATATGTAAATGCAAGCTTGTAAGCGCGCTAAGTGGGGTCAAAAAAGTAGTTTGTTCGAACTTGTCCCTTGTATGATTGGATTGAGGGGAAACATATAAGCAGAGTTAAGTGGGGTAAAATGATCATCACAATATTAATTGTAGCTAGTTAATTTTGTTTTTGTTTTGTGAGCTATGGAGATAAGCAGTTGTGCTACACTCTGTAAAGAGTACACAGGTAATTCCCTTTGGTAGATTAGAGAAATTGTTGTTCGGTGGTATTTTGGGAATTTTATGTGAACATTTCTACTCTCGCTTGGGGGAGCTTGTGGACTTTATGGATTCATCATTGTGATATGGTATTCAAACAACTGTTTCATGGATGGTATTTAAACAACTGATTCATTTGGACTTTTTGTCAGTAATGTACAAGCATATGTTATTTGTACTAGAAGTATAGTGTGTTGTCCACCTAAACTGATCAAATGCTAATTTGCTTACCTATTTTTACTTTTGATTTCCTATCAATAGTTTAGTAGAATATATTTGGTTCAACTTAATTGTTGGTGGATTGTTTCCAAAAAAAATTCTTTTCAGGGTCTGCATTTGGTTAATCCCCCCCATATCTAAATGCAGAGTTGGTTCCACAAATTTAGCTCTGGAAGTGGTCGTGATGATAATAAGGTTAATGGTACTGAACATGTTTGAAGGTATATGCCTTATCCTTGAATTAGCATGATACTAATTAGGATATTCTCTTGGAAATTTTGGCTTATTTAAGTGACAGAGTTTATGCTCTTCAATATTTATAATTAAAGGTATAGGGAAAAGCTGAAGGAAAAATATATGGTCATGTCACTGAAACTGATTGTAAGGACAACCAATTCAGGTTCAGCCTGCCATGCCTGGTGAGCCTCTTCTTTTTAAATACAAAATGAATCATAGACACGATTTCTTATATGAGATATTTACCTTACAATTTGAACTAATAACCACTTATATTACTATAAAAAATGTAAATGAAATGGCATTGCAACATGGTATTATACACATAAGAAGTCACAATTTTGACCTTATGTTTCAGACTGTAAGTTTGAAGGTTAAGATAGTTTGTAAATATGCTTGGTAAGGAAGAAGTGGATCATGGATTGTATTTGTCTTCCCTTCTTGGTTCCTAAGCTTTCGTGAAAAACAAGTGAAAGGAACAAAAATATTGGATAAAAGCTGGGATATTAGAAACAGGCCTAGTCTTGACAGTGAGCCCATGTTATGCTCAAGATCTCTTTTTGGGGGAAGACAAGGATAGTGAACTGGACAATATTTTATGAATGAATGGTATTAGGGGGATTGTGAACGGGATGAATGTTTAGGAGTGGGATCCAGCAAAACATAAATATATGGATGCTAAATTTGATGCGACCATGCTATCATTGGTGTAGTACTTTTTTGCAATCTTTTATGTATATTATCTTACTGAAGAGAATCACATTTTACTTGGTTCCTTATATTATCTACCAATTTGGGACTTCTACAATAGAACTGGAAAGAAGAAGATAGAGAAGCAACTTGAAGAATTAGCGACAAAATATCCAAACAATGCTAGAGGAATCGCCAAATTTAACGTTCTATTGGCTCATAAGATGATTTCCGGAGTTGATATTATTATAATTCAAAGTAGATTTGAACCATGTGGCCTTATCCAAGGATGCGATATGGAATGATAAGTGCATTCTCTCTATTTATTATGTAAGGAGAGATGGTATTTCATAATCAGGAGTTCCTTTTATAATTGTAAGCGCTTGATATCTGTGATGAACTTTTTTGTGCTTTTGTCAACTTCCCTTGGCCATTTTAATTCGTTAATTGTGCATCTCAATTTCAACAAAATTTTTGACATGATATTATAGAAATGTGATGCAGCTCCCTATGTGCACATCTACCGGTGGACTTGTCGACACAATTGAAGAAGGTGTCAGGTGCCTTCAATGTTGAGGTATATAGGTCCCACGTTGATGAAATTATATATTAATGCGTCCTCACCATTATAGTAGTAAAAATCCTAGATGTGCCTCATATCAAGAATAAACTCATATATTGTTATTGTCGGGTTATAGCAGTTGTTTGAATACCATATCATTCATAGATTCTATTCTTATAATGCAGCCTACCATAACCTTGCAGGTTTGTTTGCTTGACTTGCATCAATCCCACCTTACTTAGTATTTCAAATATATAAGCTTGACACTCTTATCAAATTACTTTTATTGGAACTACATACCTACCATACTTGCTTCAAATATATATAGTTTGCTGCTCCTGTAGGCACTCTTATCCTGGAAAATGGCTTTGTTTGGAAAATATCGACATGTATTAATTATCCAGTGGAAAATGGCTTCCATGTGTAGCAAAAAAATGGTTACACATGGACGCAAAAAAATGGCTTCCATGTGTAGCAGAAAAATATGTAATTACTTTAAAATTATAAGTCCTATTTTGGCTTACTTCGGTCATATATCGATGATAGAATAAAATATTGACATGTATTAATTATCCAGTGGAAACTATACTTCTAGATGTGGAAGCATGATGCACAATATCTAATATGCTGTCACTTTCCCTTCCACTTCTTTCCTGCTGACTAATTCTATTTTGTGTCAGTGCAATTGTTACTCAGTTATAAAAGGACTTAGAGAACGATCCAACTTAAATTACGGATATGCCAACTTGCCTCCTAGGTTATCTCTTTTAACTCTCTTATGCTCATAGCTATCATTGATAGAAGTTTGGCACCAATGCTTGCTTGACTATTTTATTACATTTTATTTATACACAAATATATACGTCCTGTTAATTTTATCAGACTTATATATTTGACTATTCTATATACAAGTCTATTTTAGGTAGCATGGGTGCTGTTTAAAACTTGTGCTTCTCTGACTGATATGTACAAGTCAGCTATTGCTTTATCCTTTGTTGTATGAATAAACTCTAGCGACTCTAATTTGATACTCACTTTAAATTCTTTAGTAGTTGTGCAATCCTGGACAATAGGTAGTTCAACATAAACTCATAATTATCCCGCTTCAGTAACTCTTGTCTCCATCAGTAACTCCAGTGTATCAGTGAGCACATAACATACTTGGCATTAGCACATTTACTACTGAATTAGAAATGTTATGTTTTCTCACTAAATGAAGCTTTTGTCCCACTCCAAACTGAAGTCAAATGTTGCTCCTAAATTTTCCTTTCCCTTTCCTTTTCCCTTCCCGTAAAGGGATGTCGTGATTTCCTCGTCAAAAGTACTTTATTGGTTTGAACCCTAATTTTGCTTGTAATGCTCATTAGGATAGAATAAGTGATTGTAGTCACTGGTCACATATTAGTTTTCTAGGATCATGATTTTTAACTTTTGAAGTTGAGTAGGTTTCAATCTTATCCAAACTTCTAACTTAGGTGAAATTTATGCTACGTACACAAGCATCTTTTCTACTATACCAAAAAATATTTATTTGTACTTAAATACCTTCAACATTTGCCTATGGTCACTTTGCTACCATTAACCTTTGTTGTTCACATTGATACCTTAAAACTTTTTTAGTCACTTAAATACCATAAAGTCCATGAAATTATCAACAAAATGGGGGTAAAGTGACGTTTATACCCCTATCATATTAAGTGCTATGAATATCATAAAGAAGATGACATGCTAGAAAAACTGGATTGGAAATCTGAGCTTAAGTTGTTTTATCCATTGTGCAGACGTTTCTATAACATGCATTTCATTTATTATTATTATCGTCGTACATGACAAAGTTGAATATTGTGGTTCTTTTAATTGAGTGTACATTTCAGAGTGAAAATTCTTAAACTGTAGGTTACTTAGTTATGAAATATGTTAATATGAAAGAGCTATCGTAATGTCCACTAGCTAATTTACCATTTGATAGTTTATTATTTCATGAGATGCTAGTCTTGTAGAAAATGGGGTATATTGCCTAGTTGATAGTTTATTATTTTTTGATGATTTTGTAAATCAAATAATTTTGAGGATTTTGATGAGACTAAGCAGGAATTTAGATTTTAAATTTTTTCTTCTGTTACATGGAAATTATAACATCACTTTGAATTATAACTTGGTTTTTTTCTTCTATAACATCACTTTGAATTATAACTTGGATTTTTCTTCTGTTACTAGGTTTTTCTTAAGTTAACTAGGTTCTTCTATTACTAGGTGCTTTACTAACTAGGTTCTTCTGTTACTAGGTTCTTTACTAACTAGGTTCTTCTGTTACTAGGTTTTTCTTAAGTTAACATCACTTTGAATTATAACTTTGAATATGCAAAAATTATAACATCACTTCTTTTTTTAGGTCCTTCAAATGAGTTTGGCTGATTTTACAAAAGATGGGAGATGCCAATTAATGGAAAATCATTTTGGGATTGTTTTGGATTCATTTTGGTATATAATGCTTAATGATGTGAAAAGTTTTAGACTTTGCTTTTGTAAATGATGGAGATAACATTTGATTCTCCAATTTTGAGTTTATTTTGTGAATCATGGGAGGACATCTCAATGACACGGCCTGTAATGATGTGATATGGTCTGTAAACAATGTGATATGGCCTGTAAACAATGTTCATTTTGTAAGAAAGTTTTGTGTGATATGGCCTTATATAAGAGAACTGGAACAACTGTTATCATTTTTTGAGTGTTATGTTTTGTATGCACAGCAGGAATAACTGTTATAATTTTTATTTTGAGTGTATGTTTTGTATGCACAGCAGGAATAATTCTATGAGAACTGGAAAAACTGTTATAATTTTTTGAGTATATATTTTGTATGCACATCAGGGAATCAGAACTAGAACAATTGTTATAAATTTTTGGGTGTTGTTCTGTACTAAAAGTGAATTATAGTCTTTGAGGACATTTACTAAATTATTAGGACGGACAATATCCGTTATAAATACCTAATTTTTGGGACGATATGAGAAATCGTCACACAAAAATAGAGTTTCACAACATTTTAAGACAGTTAATTTTTCTATCCTTTAACATTAATTAGGATGGCAAAATTCGTCCCTTAAGCTTTTGACACGCCACCCTAATAACACTTTTTGAATCCGTCCTAACTGTCGTCCCAAATAATATTTAGGACGGAAAAAGCTCTTTTTGGAACGGTTTTTTGTTGTCCCAAAAGGCCGCTTTTTTGTAGTGTGCAAAATATTAAATATCAGGTTCATACCTAGTGACCAATTATAAAGTCGAATAGGGTTGGATGACAATGAGCCTCAAATAGACCAACATGGTTGCATGCCATATTGCATAACCTCACGTAAAAGTTTGGTGTCGATCACTAAAGACCTAAAAATTGACTTGATACGCTTAATCAACATTTTTATGAGACTGTTTTGGGTGCGATAATAGGGAACTAGATATTCAACTTCAATACCAAGGAAGATGCAATATTCATCAAATATTGTTGACGTGGATTAATTATCTGTAATATAAATTTGTATGTACTTTATCTAATAATTTACGGGTTGAACCTGTAGGATAATGAGTTGTACCATGAGTTTTACAAATGTAGCATTTTTTGTGGACAGTAATCCTATATGTGACCAACGAGTCGACGCATCAACCAATATCATAAAGTAACTAAACAGTCCACATGACTGTTGGATCGATCCGTTGTCAAATGCACATCATCGATGCCCACAACTGCAGCCTTCCTTTTGTTGTCCATCTTCGCATATCCAAACCTAACGCCTCGGTATAACGTGAAGATCCTCCTATGCGGAGTGACATGATACGACTTCCCGTGTCCATGACCCAATTGCCGTCATATCACCTGCCACAAGGTTCCTCTGCATCGGTTGCTGCGATGATGATATCTTCAAACGTCATGAGGTCCTCCTGATCATCATTTCTTTTAGCCTTTTCAGCTTTGAGCTTCATGCAGTTTCTTTTAATATGACCCCTATCGCCACAATAATAGCAACCCTCCTTACGGTACACATTCGCAAGATCCTGAGTGTTGGCACAATTTATTTTGATAATATTAACAGCATCTTCGTAGTTCAGTTTTCTCTGTTTATCAGATTGACATCAATTCAGAAGCTCTACTACATTAAGTCTGTCCATTCAAGATTACCAACCATTGCCTTGAAGACTGAAGCAAAGACCGGCGTTCCTTGAAAAGACGGCTCTCTACATTTCAAGATTTCGAGTCTGTACAAGGTCTAGGTCTTTCTGTAAACACTTAAGGTTGGATGACAAAACTAAAAGCTTTCAAATTCCTCAGTCAAAAATCAATATCTTATAGAACGTCATACCGGCGGTATACCATTTTATTGACCACAAAACTTTCTGTGAGAAATGTCGGCATACCGACGGTATGCTCAGGCATACCGGCGGTATACCATTTTGTGGAACACAAAACGTTCCGTGACAAACATCGGCATACCGACGGTATGCTCCAGCATACCGACGGTATGCTCCAGCATACCGACGGTATACCGTTTTGTTTGCATCAAAAACGTTCTGTGATAATTATCGGCATACCGACGGTATACTCCGGCATACCGACGGTATACCGTTTTGTGAGCCATAAAATATTCTGTGACAAACATCGGCATACCGACGGTATGCTCTGGCATAGCGATGGTATACCATTTTGTTTATCACAAAATGTTCTGTGACAAACATCGGTATACCGACGGCATACCGCGGCATACCGATGGTATACCGGGTTACGAAATTTGATTTTTGAATGACAAACACTAGCATTAATGGCGAGCATTAAATGCTTCCAACGGATATAATTATGACCGTTACTGTTCGACCGGTATACCGACGGCATGCCGGTCCATACCGACGGTATACCGGTCAGCCTGTATCCAGGAGCATTGAATGCTACCTACTCTTGGTTTCTTTATAAATGCAAGCCTTCTTTCTTCTTGAAGGCTTATCCACTCTTGCCATAAATTTTCCAAACAACCAAGAGCTCCACCATTAATACTATACCAAGCTTTTAATTATCATCCTCTTCCAAAGTGCTAGAGTGTTTAAGAGTTGTATTTTTTGATCTTCAAGTGTTAGAAGATCAACAAGTTCTCTTCTTATTTCTTTGAAGTTGGCGAGCCTTCGTAAGAAAACTCGTGTGTTGAAGTTGGCGAGTTCTTCGGATCCAAACTCGTGTTGAAGTTGGCGAGTTCTTCGGATCCAAACTCGTGTGTACTATTTTATTAAATAGTGGATTTAAGCCGGAGAGAGTTCTGGGACTGGATTGCCTCAAGCGAGGATACCAGGATACATCTTATGTTTGATCTTCTTACTCTCTCTTTTTATTTGACGTATATTGCTTCTTGTGTTTCAATTATTTTTTATTTCCCTATTCACCCCCCCTAGGGTTCTACAATTGGTATCAGAGCTTTGTTCTCTTGATTTGGATTTACACCCTTTGAGTGATCCATGGCCACTAATCCTAGCATCAACACCTTCCACAATGAGGGACACTCCATAAATAGGCCTCCCCTATTTGATGGAACCAACTATAACTACTGGAAGATTAGGATGAGCATTTATCTGAAGTCCATAGATTTTGATTTATGGGATTGTGTGATAAATGGTCTCCCTACTCCTTCCAGAGTTATCACTACCAAAATAAGTCATATCAGCGACGAAATTAGCGACACAGACTTAAAATGTCGCTAATTTTGTTGGATTTAGCGACTCCAAAAGTATGCGTCATAATACGTCGCTGATAGCGACCAACAGCGACATATTGCGACCACATTTAGTGTAATAAAAATCAACGTCGTTGATTTGTCGGAAAAAGTCGCTTGTTTTATTGGTTCAGCGACGTTTAGCGTCGCAAAAATTAAGACGTCGCCGAATATTAAAGGAAGGCCGACGCTTTGTGACGTATTTACGGACGTAGCTAATTTCTGCTAAATAGGGTTTCCTCGGTTCGACTTTTCATTTCTCCCTCTCCCCAAATTTTTTGTTCCCGCCCCTCTTCCCCGACCTCGACGACAGCCCGACCCCCTTCCCTCCGGCGCCGCTCATCCTCTTCCTCCACCGCGAGCCCCTTCTCCTCCCTCCGGCGAGCCCCTTCTCCTCCCTCCGCCGAGCCCCTTCTCCTCCTCCTCCTCCACCGCGAGCCCCTTCTTCTCCTCCACCGTGAGATCCTCCTCCTCCTCCTCCTCCACCACCGCGAGGAGACTGAAGGTAAACCCTAACCCTAATTGAGGTGTTTTTTGTGTCCAAAATGGACACGGAGACACATTACGACCATGTGTTCACTGATACAGTGTGTTCGCGAGGTTTTGGACACTTTGTGTCCATTTGTTGGACATGTGGACACCCCCAAGCTTGTATATATATATGTATTTCACCTCTGTACACTTAATCCCCTCCTCCTCCACCACCGAACTTGTCCTCCTCCTCCTCCTTCTCCACCACCGCGAGGAGACTGAAGGTAAACCCTAACCCTAATTGAGGTGTTTTTCGTGTCCAAAATGGACACGGAGACACATTACGACCATGTGTTCACTGATACAGTGTGTTCGTGAGGTTTTGGACACTTTGTGTCCATTTAGTGGACACGTGGACACCCCCAAGCATGTATATATATATATATATATATATATGTATTTCACCTCTGTACACTTAATCCCCTACATACACTTGTGTATTTTTGTATTAATTTGGATTTGCATATTGGGTTTGGATTTCGATATAGTGTTTGATACATTGTTTCACCTTGCAACATTCCTACACTTATTTTAGACAACAAGTATATGAACCAATTAGTCAACATCTATTTGTTGAAGTATGGTACTCCATTCTTCGTAAGTTCTAGCTATATATGTCTCATGATCCAATACTCAAAAATCCCAAGAAAAAGAAAAGAATAAAATGACATCGCTCAACACCCTATGACAACTCTTTGTAGAATTGTGTTAAAGTGTGAGTTCTACAGTATGAGTTCTACAGTATGGTTCTCTTTGTAGAATAAAATGACATCGCTCAACCCTATCGATCCTCCATACAAGTCTTCCTTCATCTATTGTCTTAAAGTGTGAGTTCTACAGTATGGTTCTCTTTGTAGAATTGTGTCTAATTATAGACAACAAGGGTTTCCTATTTTTACAGGTAATATGGCAACATGTGTAAGGGAACATATAGGTGTGTGTTTGTGTTTGAAAGGGAGTGTCACAAGAGTAAGGCGTGAGCATGTGTTAGTATTTTGAGCTGTGAGAGTGTTTGTTCTATTGAGGTTAGTACAAACTGTATTTTGGTTCCAGCTCCAGCTCCATTTACATTAATCTACGGTACGACATGGTGATCAGGACATAGTCCCTGCAGCCATTCGACTGGCGAGGCAGAAACTATGTAGTCGTAGATAAAGTTGACTGTCATCCGACCCTCATCCCTTTGCTTTCGAAAATGTACTCAAATTACATGATGGTTCCTTTAGCTTGTTTATGTTACAATTATATTATTTGTGACTATCGATCTTACCAGATGGCACCCATGACCCGAGGAGCGATACGTCGTTTGAGAGAAATAGTGAATGCTGAGGTGGCTCCTCCTACAGTTAAGGAGGAAGTGGCACCGGTTGCTAGTGAGACCGGGAGTTCTATTCATCCAGCACCGGTAGCTAGTGAGACCGGGAGTTCTATTCGTGCAACACTTTCAAGGGACGACATCTCTTCTCACGCCAAAGATCTCGCTTTTTCGAGGTGGTTGCGTGATCGTATCACTGAGCGTTTGCGTGAGCAGCGTGGTTCTCATTAGCTATTAGTACTTATTTGTATTGGACTATTTGTATTGGGTTGTTTTTGTATTAGACTATTTGTATTGGACTACATATATAAATTAGTACTGTGTCAATCTCTGGATTGTATTGGACTACGACATGGTGATCAGGACATAGTCCCTGCAGCCATTCGACTGGCGAGGCAGAAACTATGTATCCGTAGATAAATTTGATTGTCCTCCGACCCTCATCCCTCGGCAATGATGATACAACAACCAACCGGAGAGGATACTCCGAGAGATCCATCTGAGTAGGACGTATACTCTGAGAGATCACCTTTACAAGAATTATATCAGTAGTGGAATTGAGTGCTGGAGGAGATATTATCAGAGTATACGTCCTACTCAGATGGGTCTCTCACCGTTAATATTTTTTTCTGACGACATGGTAGATGTGCTCCCTCAACAGATTCTTGCTCCGAGCCAAAACTTTGCCCCGGAGCTCAAGTGGACATCCTTGGTATAGAGCTCGAGTGAGAGGTTCCTGACAGCATGGTGGTCTCCTTTGTCAAAGTATCCGTGCTCATCTCACATTGGTTGTGGGACGAGCACGGATACTTTGACAAAAGAGACCACCATGCTATCAGGAACCTCTCACTCGAGCTCTACACGAAGGATGTCCACTTGAGCTCCGGGACTAAGTTTTGGCTCGGAGCAAGAATATGTTGACGGAGCACATCCATCATGCCGTCAGAAAAAAATAGTAACGGTAAGAGACCCATCTGAGTAGGACGTATACTCTGATAATATCTCCTCCAGCACTCAATCCTACTACTGATATCATTCTTGTAAAGGTGATCTCTCAGAGTATACGTCCTACTCAGATGGATCTCTCAGAGTATCCTCTCCGGTTGGGTTGTGTTCTGAGCCATCCGTTCTCACAGTGTTTTGTATTTTCGGCGAACCCAGGGATTGGATTCTGTATTTTGTATTTTGGTTTCTGTATTTTGTATTTTGGTTTCTGTATTTTGTATTTTGTATTTTGGATTCTGTATTTTGTATTTTGAGATGTGATAGTGTTTGTTCTATTGAGGTTAGTACCAACGGTATTTTGGCTCCAGCTCCAGCTCCATTTACATTAATCTACGCTATGACATGGTGATCAGGACATAGTCCCTGCAGCCATTCGACTGGCGAGGCAAAAACTATGTAGCCGTAGATAAAGTTGACTGTCCTCCCACCCTCATCTCTCGGCAATGATGATACGACAACCTATCAGAATCCTCGACTCTCTTTCGCTTCTTGGATATTGACCCAGCTTCCAATCTCTCATTTTCCTCTGGGTCCACTCTACTCCCAATCTCTTCCTCTTTTATACACGGATCTACAGAATCAATACCATCCAAGGAAGGCAAAACTGAATCAGCATTGTCTTCCGGATCATCCTCATCAAGGCATAATGGGCTGCTCAGCGTGCCCAGCTTCTTCAACTTCTCGCTGGCTGCAGAGTCGAAATGGAAACGGGTCCTCTTTGCCGACCCGGAGCTCTGACTCGCACTCGTCGTCGTGCTACCGGTTTTCTCTCCTCCTCTGACGCGGGTCATAATTAAGAAAAAAATTTTGTACCTCTTCTTCACATAAACATCATTGCCGCCTTGTACTCGAGCCTCCTCGTTTGTGACGCTATCCAACTTCTCGGTGCCTACATTGTCACTCGAATTTCCCCTTCGACTCGTATCGTCCTCTTCTTCGTCTGTCTTTTCGCTCCATGTCTTGCAATCATCTGCTATCATCGCCGACTCATTCGACTCCTTCTCCGATGACTCCGAGGTGGAGGAGGAGGAGGAAGACTCGGAGAAGGAGTCGAATGAGTCGGCGGTGATAGCAGATGATTGCAAGACAGGGAGTGAAAAGACAGGCGAAGAAGAGGACGATACGAGTCGAAGGGGAGATTCGAGTGATAATGTAGGCACCGAGAAGTTGGATAGCGTCACAGACGAGGAGGCTCGAGTACAAGGTGGCAATGATATTTATGTGAAGTAGAGGTACGAAATTTCTTTTCTTAATTATGACCCGCGTCAGAGGAGGAGAGAAAACCGGTAGCGTGGCGATGAGTGCGAGTCAGAGCTCCGGGCCGGCAAAGAGGACCCGTTCCCATTTCGACTCTGCAGCCAGCGAGAAGTTGAAGAAGCTGGGCACACTAAGCAGCCCGTTATGCCTTGATGAGGACGATCCGGAAGACAATGCTGATCAAGCATCTTCCTTCTCCTCTCCTCCACCATAGCTCTAGACCCATCTGCTCCTTCCTACTTCCTTTCTTCTTATTTGACTCTCTCAGCCACATATGATATCCAGCTCAAGTGTAGAGTTGGAGGAGAAGAAGTGGGCAGGAAGAGGAGGGGGAAGCAGCACAGCCGGCGGCATGACCCGGAGGAAGTACAAGTGTTTTCTTCAAATCCGTAGGAGAACTATAAGGATATATCTTTTCACAATATGTCACCTTGTCAAATACCCTTAATGTAAATATCATGTTACCGCGGTGTCGGAAGACTAACATGTCATAATTTTTTAAGCCGTGTGTTTTGACATAATCCTCCCAACTCTTTCCTCCTATGTAGTAATCTTGCATTATTACATAGTACTGAAATCCGGTTGGAGGATAATGTCAAAACACACGGCTTAGAAAATTATGACATGTTAGTCTTCCGACACCGCGGTAACATGGTTGTCACATTAAGGGTTTTTGACAAGGTGATATATTGTGAAAAGATATATCCTTATAGTTCTCCTACGTATGTTAAAGAAAACCTCTGTACTTCCTCCGGGTCATGCCGCCGGCTGTGCTGCTTCCCCCTCCTCTTCCTGCCCACTTCTTCTCCTCCAACTCTACACTTGAGCTGGATATCATATGTGGCTGAGAGAGTCAAATAAGAAAAAGGGAAGTAGGGAGGAGCAGATGGGTTCAGAGCCATGGTGGATGAGAGGAGAAGGAAAATGCTTGATCAGAACTTGAGGTGGAAAAGTTGTGACGTTGATAGCGTGAGAGAGGGAGAGGGTGAATGGAGGGAGGGAAGTGGCTGCATGTCTTTGGCTCACTCGAGCGGTATTTGTCCTCCGACCCTCATCCTTCGGCAATGATGATACGACAACCTATCACTATATCTTATATAGTAGTAGATGATGTCTTAGTATTACATTATGTGAGTTCATCTTGATTCTGTTACATTATTCAGATACTAGATACGATAAGAACATATACTACACCATATGTACAGAACATAGATGATTCACACTAATGTATGCTAGAATGAATTTTGGGTTGTGTTCTGAGCCATTCGTTCCCATATTTTGTGTGATTGTTGTAGACTTGGTTATAGGGACTGAAACCTGTGTACAGCGAGAAATGGACATTCTGTGATTGTTTGGATCCTATTCTATAGTGAGAAATGGTTATCTTTTTAAACTGCAGGGAGAAATAGATATTCTGTATTTTATTTTTTTTGCAGATTTAGCGACGTTTACCGACGTCCTCCGATCCTCATCCCTCGGTAATGATGATACGACAGCCTATCACTATATCTTATATAGTAGTAGATGATGTCTTAGTATTACATTATGTGAGTTCATCTTGATTCTGTTACATTCTTCAGATACTAGATACGATAAGAACATATATTACACCATATGTACAGAACATAGATGATTCACACTAATGTATGCTAGAATGAATTTTGGGTTGTGTTCTGAGCCATTCGTTCCCATACTTGGCAATTAAGCCAGTCGACTGGCGAGGCAGAAACTATGTATCCGTAGATAAAGTTGACTGTCCTCCGACCCTCATTTCTCGGCAATGATGATACGACAACCTATCACTATATCTTATATAGTAGTAGATGATGTCTTAGTATTACATTATGTGAGTTCATCTTGATTTTGTTACATTCTTCAGATACTAGATACGATAAGAACATATACTACACCATATGTACAGAACATAGATGATTCACACTAATGTATGCTAGAATAAATTTTGGGTTGTGTTCTGAGCCATTCGTTCCCATACTTGGTAATTAAGCCATTCGACTGGTATCGACGGTGTTGGATTATTATATACCATTTCGGATTAGTATCGTTGGAAAGTAGTCGACAATGCTTCGTATTGTGAAGTGATATTGTTGTAGACTTGCTTATAGGGATTGAAATCTGTGTACAGTGAGAAATGGACATTCTGAGAACTGGACATTGTGTGATTGTTGTAGACTTGGTTATAGGGACTGAAACCTGTGTACAACAAGTTTTGGACATTCTGTGATTGTTTGGATCCTATTCTACAATGAGAAATGGTTAGCTTTTTAAACTGCAGGGAGAAATGGATATTCTGTATTTTATTTTATTTTTATTTTTTTTTGCAGATTTAGCGATGTTTACCGACGTTTACCGACGTCCTCCGACGTAACTTTGCGTCGGTAGATAAGCGATATTATCCAGTTTACCGACGTTTAGCGACGTCAATATGTGTCGGAGGACGTCGGTAAACATCGAAAAACGTCACTAATCAGCCCCAGGAATTCCCAGGATTTACCGACGTTTTGCGACTTTGATTATGTCACTAATTCACCGACGAGTCGACGGTAATTCGTCGGTAAATTTACCGACGCGTAGCGACACCGTATTTTACGTCGTAGAGCCACCGACGACACGACGGTAGACGTCGACATTATACCGACGTATATTTACGTCGACAAACATCGGTAATTGCGACGATTGGCGATGTTTAGATGATCAGCGACTAACATTTCCGCGACCAGCCAGAAACGTCGGTAATTTCGTCGCTAAATATTGTTAGCGACGAATATTGTCGTTTTAGCGACGTCCTTTGGCGTCGCTAAAACGACTTATTCTGGTAGTGTGTTGAGGATGTTGCATCTGACACCCTTAGGGACTTACTCACTGAAAATACCAAGAAGCTTGCTAGTCGAGTTGCTAAGGCTATGAACGCTCTTTACTGTGCTCTCGATAGTAGTGAATTCAATAGAATCTCTACTTGCAAGACTTCCAATGAGATTTGGAAGTTGCTTGAAGTCACACACGAAGGAACATCACAAGTAAAGGAATCCAAGATTAGTAGACTCACGTAAGAATATGAGTCCTTTAAGATGAAACATGATGAGTCTGTTACTTGCATGTTTACTCGTTTTGGTGATATTATTAATCCTCTTTCTTGTCTTGGTAAGGAATATCCTGCTCATGAAAAGTTCAAAAAAATCTTTAGAGGATTGACAAAAGGATGGAGTCCTAAAGCTACCGCAATCATTGAGGGGAACGACCTGACAGTCATGAACCTTGAGACCCTCATGGGGAAGCTTATGACTCATGAACACGATATGAAAGATCAAGAGGAATCTTCCATACAAGAGAAGGAGAAGGAGAAGGCCAAAGAGAAGGAGAAGTCCCTTGCTCTCAAAGTTACAGAGTCCTATTCCAATGATAGCTCCGACGACAACGAGTCGGACGATGATAAAGAAATAGCTCTCACAGCTAAGCACTTCCGAAAGTTCCTCAAATTCAACAAAGCCAACCGCTTCAGACGGGACAATGAGGAAGATTCGGCGTGCTATCAATGCAAAAGAACCGGACACATCAAAAGGGACTGTCCCGTGATAAGAAAAGACTCAAGCAAGTACGAGAAGCCTAGCAAAGGAAGCTCGTCCTCCAGGAAATTTGCCAACACAAGCATTTGGTATGAGAGTGACGCAAGCGACTCCGACAACGACAAAGAGTGCAAACACAATGCAAACGTTTGTCTCATGGCAACCGATGAGGTACTTGATGATCTCTCCTGCAATACTCTTACTTATGATGACTTGGAGAAAGCTATCCTTGAACTACATGAAGAGCACAAAGGTGTTAGGAATAAATATAAGAAATCTCTAAAAGAGGTTGATGCTCTTCAACTTGAAGTAGAGAGACTCTCTAGCATCATTATTGATGTAAAAGGGAAATCTCCCGCTTCTGACACGGATAAGATAGAATCTTTGCAACTCAAGTTTCAAGAATCCCTTATCACCATCAAGAAAAAGGATGATAAGATTCAATCCCTCAGAAGGGCTTATGAATTTGCTATGCATAAAGGTCAAAATGCTAATAGAAGAGAATGCGATACTTCTATTAAGTATAATGATCTTCTTGTACAGAGTAAGAAACTAGGTAATAAGAACACTACTCACACACAAACTCCAAGACACCTCCACACTCATCACAATGCTAGTCATACTTCTTACATGAACACTACACACAAGTCCTATTCTAACACAAGGAAAGGACCATTTGTTAAGAAAAATACTTCACATCATGCTTTTTATTATCATAATACTAATGATAGAACTCCTCGCACTAGAGATTCACATATGCATGATACTCACACGTCTTCTTCTAAATCCTCTATGATTTACAACTACTGTGGCTTGCTTGGACATACGACCAATTATTGTCATACAAGGAAACTAGTTGATAAGAAAGTTTATAAATGGGTTCCTAAGGCTAACACTCAAGGACCCATACGATCATGGGTACCAAAATGTTCATCTTCAACTTATATTGTAGGTGAAGATTCCTTCTCATACTAGAAGCAAGTGGATTCTCGATAGCGGTTGTTCACGGCACATGACCGGGGATGCTTCATTATTTACAACGCTATCGATGAAGAAGGAAGGACACGTCTCCTTTGGTAACAATCTTAAAGGTCACATTATAGGAAATGGTAATATCTGTTCCCCTCCTTATCCTTGTATTAAGAATGTGTGTCATGTTACTAATCTTAAACACAATCTTCTTAGTATTAGTCATCTTACCGATAATGGTTATGATATTAAGTTTGTTAAGCTTAAATATTTTATTATCGATAGTTCAAGTGGATCTATTGTTTATGAAGGCATTAGAGAAAACAATATCTATGTTTTATATCTTGTCGAAGACACTAACAATGACAGGTGCTTAGTTGCTAAGAACGATAAAAGTTGGCTTTGGCACATGAGGCTCGGACACGCTAACATGGATACCATTTCTCGTCTTGCCACCAAGAAGCTTGTAAGAGGACTCCCAAGTATCCCTTTTAAAAAGGATATGGTGTGTGAAGAATGCGAGAAAAGTAAGTTGACCAAGTCATCCTTCGAATCCATCAACTCTGTGAGTACCTCTAGACCTCTTCAACTTATTCATATGGATCTTTTTGGTCCTAGTAGTGTTGCTAGTCTTGGAGGCAAGCTTTATGCTTTTGTTTTGGTTAATGATTTTTCGAGATTTACTTGGGTTATTTTTCTTGCTTGCAAAAGTGATACTTTTCGTGAATTTGTTGCTTTTTGTAAACGTGTTCAAAATGAGAAAGGTTTTTCTATTAACAAGATTAGAAGTGATCATGGAGGAGAATTTGACAATGCCAATTTTAAAAGATTTTGTGAAAAGAATGGTTTTGGACATGATTTTGCTTGTCCACGAACTCCTCAACAAAATGGTGTTGTGGAGAGAAAGAATAGAACCCTTGGCGATATGGCCCGGGTTATGTTAAACCAATATAAGCTCCTCCAATATTTTTGGGCGGAAGCCGTTAACACAGCATGTCATGTTATAAATAGGGTCTTGATTAGACCTATTTCTAAAAAGACTCCTTATGAGCTTTGGTTTGACAAAATTCCCTCTATTGAATATTTTAAAGTTTTTGGATGTAATTGTTTTATTTTGAATACCAAGGATAACCTAGGCAAGTTTGAAGAAAAAGCCTATGAAAGAATATTCCTTGGATACTCTACTCATAGTAAAGATTTTCGTATTTTTAATAAAAGAAGTCTTGTTGTCGAAGAGTCAATCAATGTCTCTTTTAATGAACTTAACTCTTGTACATTCTCCTCTTTCGATGATATTGATGACATCTCGTTTGGGTTGGAGAACTCCTCTATTGGAGATCGTCCTTCTTCATCTAACAATGAAGTTGTGACTTCTCCAACAAAAGAGTCTCCACCACTCGAGCCTCCTCAAAAAGATCTCCCAAAAGAATGGAGATTTGTCACCAATCATCCTAAGGAGCTTATCATTGGGGATCCTTCTTCCAGTGTAAGCACTAGATCCTCCACTCGTGATCTTTGTGCAAACGTGGCTTTTATCTCCCAAATAGAGCCTAAAAATATTAATGATGCTTTTCATGATGAATTTTGGATGATAGCGATACAAGAAGAGCTAAATCAATTTGAGCGAAACAAGGTTTGGGAACTTGTCCCAAAACCTAGCAATCATCCCATTATTAGAACTAAATGGGTGTTTCGAAATAAACTTAATGAAGATGGGTTAGTGACTCGTAACAAAGCCCGATTGGTTGCTCAAGGCTATAACCAAGAGGAAGACATTGACTACGACGAAACCTATGCTCCGGTTGCTCGTCTTGAATCCATTCGTATGCTATGTACTTTTGCTTGCTTTAATGATTTTAAACTCTTTCAAATGGATGTTAAGAGTGCTTTTCTAATTGGTATTATTAAAGAGGAAGTTTATGTAAAACAACCTCCTGGCTTTGAAGATTTTTAATTTCCTAATCACGTGTTCAAAATCCACAAAGTCCTTTATGGCCTCAAACAAGCTCCCCGTGCTTGGTATAAGCGCCTTAGCTCCTTTCTTGTTTCACACAATTTTTCTAAGGGCAAAGTCGACACGACACTTTTTATCAAATTCCATAATGGCACTCTTTTATTGGTTCAAATTTATGTTGATGACATTATTTTTGGTTCTACTGACAATACACTTTGTGTAGAATTTGCTAAAGTAATGCAGGAAGAATTTGAAATGAGCATGATGGGTGAACTATCATTCTTTTTGGGCTTACAAATCAAACAAGGACCCAAAGGAACCTTCATCAATCAAGCAAAATATACAAAGGATCTCCTCAAGCGTTTCGAACTTGACTCATCCAAATCAATGAGGACTCCTATGGTAACAACGACAAAGCTTGACAATGATGAAGATGGCACATCGGTCGACATTCGTAAGTATCGAGGTATGATCGGTAGTTTACTTTATCTAACTGCTAGCCGTCCTGATATCATGTTTAGTGTATGTCTTTGTGCATGATATCAAGCAAATCCAAAGGAATCGCACTTATGTGCCGTCAAGCGTATTTTTCGATATCTCAAAGGCACCATTAACATGGGCCTTTGGTATCCAAAATCTTCATCCTTTGAGCTTCACGGCTTCTCGGATGCAAATTTTGCCGGATGCAAGATTGACCGAAAAAGCACTAACGACACATGTCAATTCCTTGGAAAATCCTTAGTATCGTAGTTTAGTAAAAAACAAAATTATGTTGCTCTTTCAACCACTGAGGCCGAGTATATTACGGCCGGTTGCTGTTGTGCACAAATTTTTGGATGTCACAAACACTTATTGACTATGAAATTTCTCATACATGTACCCCCATTAAATGTGATAATACTAGTTCGATCAATCTCACGAAAAACTCGATTTGTCACTCACGTACGAAGCATATTGAAATTAGACACCACTTTCTTCGTGACCATCAACAAAAGGGAGATATCCGCCTTGAATTTATTGACACTACTTATCAGTTAGCCGATATTTTCACCAAACCTCTCCCGGAGGATCGCTTCATTTTTCTGCCAAGAATTGGGCATCTTAAATTTCGACTCATAAGTTCCTCTCAACCGGCAGACCGGCGGTATACAACGGTATACCGACGGCATGCCGATTTTGGTTCAGAATTATGTTCTGTGCCAAAAAAAATTGGCATACCGTCGGCATACGTCGGTATACCGACGGTATATCGGTACGCGACGGACTGCTGTGTCATTACTGCTCTGGCCCCACCACTCTTCCATTCTCTCTTTATTCCTTCTCCCCTATTAATTACCCATCACATCCATCATCTCCTATTTACTACCCCACTCCTCCTCTCCTCTTCCCAATATCCTAACTTTCCATCCTCATTAATAACCACCTCTTCTTCTCCCCAATTAACTCCTTCATTATCATCATTTCCAACCTACCACCCTTTCCACTTCCTCTCTATAACCGTTTCCACCCTTCCCCTTCCCAACATCTTTTTTAAAAACCCTATTCTCTTCATCGTCCTCCTCCACTTTTCATATCTTCTCAAAACCCTACTTCCTCCTCCACCTTTCTTCATCTCCTCCATAGCCAATCCCAAGCGTCCCCGTTCCTCCTCCACTGCTTCGAATCCCTTCACCCAGGTGGCTCTCCTCCATGGATATGACCAGCGGGTCTTCACTTCCTCTTTGGCCGCAAAATCTTGGTTCCAGCACTTCGTACACAATAACGTCTTCAAAAGCCACGCCATTAACTTGAACCTCTTCCTCGGCCATGTTTCTCTCTTCGAGAAGGCCGGTCTCTCTTCCCTCCTTCAGCGTCAGGTACCTGTCTATCCCGCCGCCGTGCGTTTGTTCTACTGCAACTTGGTTCCTGACATCGAGAATAGTGCCATTGAGACGATGGTCAACGACCGTCATTTCCGCATGACGGCTCGTGACATCGCTACTATTCTCGACATCTCGGACAGAGAAGAGGCTCTGCCAGGCATGGCTGCTCTCTATCCTTTGGCGGAGTGCTCCTTTGACGACTTCTGTGCTATCATTTACAAGGGCCCAAACCCTCCTGCTATCTCGGCCCTTTCCGCCCGGCTGGAGCCATTCTATTACGAGCTCCATAGGATTGTGTGCCACACCCTCTATCCCAAGGGCGGCAACTATGATGCCATCACCACTGACACCCTGGTTTGCATGTATTTCCTCTATTCGAAGAAGTCATGGTCCTTTCCCAAGACTCTTCTCAATGCCTTCTTCGGCGTCCTGCCCGCGGGGAAGCAGAATCTCTACTATGGTTCCTTCATCACTCTCATCTTGGAAGCAAAGCAAGTCGACCTCTTCCTTTGCTACTCGGACGGTGCCCCATCCTTCCTTGTTGTCTCTCGTTCCTTCGGTGGTGGTGCCTCCACATCTCGTGCCTCCTCCTCCCAAGAGCCGCCAGCTTCTACTCCTGCTGCACCCATCTCTACTTCTCCTGCCTTCGGCCGCTACATGCCGTTGACACAGCAGCATTTCGACATGCGTATGGCTCAGGCAGAGGAGCAGATGCGGGCCCACACTCGTGGCCTTGGAACCCTGATCCAATCCTGCTTCCATGACCAGGCGTATTTCATTCAGCGTACCCTTCAGGACCAGGATACATTTCTGGATCTGAATCTTCAGGATCCAATGTACCAGGCCTCCCGTTTTTTCGATCCCAATGCCTACGACTTTATGTACCCGGACGGCATTGATCCTTTTGGTGCTTTCTACCGGGCTCAGGATGGAGGGGATGATCCGGACGATAAGTAGGGGTGGCTTCCTTGTGTTGGTGATGTCGAATAAGTGGTTGTCTTTTTCTTTTCTTTATGGTTTTATGTCTTTTGAGGTCCTTCGGGGACAAGTCTTTGAGTGTCTTTAGTTGTGTGTAGTCCTGCGGGGACTTGATATCTGTTTCTTTTATTGTCTTGCTAACTCTCGTAGAGGAGAGTTTTTATCAGCTCTTATGTAGTGTTGACTGTCTTGTCACGCATGTATCCAATTCCAAACTTTGTATCTATCATTGCATGCTTTTATCTATGATACTGTGTTCCATATTCACTACTAATTTTTTTATATATATATATTCCCATCTTTGACTAAGTGACAAAGGGGGAGAAAACGTATTGAGGGAGAGTTGTCTACCTACGGGGGAGTCACTCCCTGAAGACGCTATCTCTCTATTTTGTCAATTATCAAAATACGGGAGATTATTGGCACATTTTATTTTGATAATATTAACAACATCTTCATAGTTCTGTTTTCTCTGTTTATCATATTGACATCAATTCAGAAGCTCTACTACATTAAGTCTGTCCATTCAAGATTACCAACCATTGCCTTGAAGACTGAAGCAAAGACCAACGTTCCTTGAAAAGACGGCTCTCTACACTTCAAGATTTCGAGTCTGTACAAGGTCTAGGTCTTTCTGTAAACACTTAAGGTTGGATGACAAAACTAAAAGCTTTCAAATTCCTCAGTCAAAAATTAATATCTTGTAGAACGGCATACCGGCGGTATGCTCCGGCATACCAGTGGTATACCGTTTTATTGACCACAAAACTTTCTATGGGAAATGTCGGCATACCGACGGTATGCTCCGGCATACCGACTGTATACCGTTTTGTGGAACACAAAACATTCTGTGACAAACATCGGCATACCGACGGTATGCTCCGGCATACCGACGGTATACCGTTTTGTTTGCCTCAAAAATGTTCTATGATAATTATCGGCATACCGACGGTATACCATTTTATGAGCTATAAAACATTCTGTGACAAACATCGGCATACCGACGGTATGCTCCGACATACCGATGGTATACCGTTTTGTTTATCATAAAATATTCTGTGACAAACATCGGTATACCGACGGCATACCGCGGCATATCGACGATATACCGGGTTACGAAATTTAATTTTTGAATGGCAAACACTAGCATTAATGGTGAGCATTAAATGCTCCCAACGGATATAATTATGACCGTTATTGTTCGACCGGCATACCGATGGCATGCCGGTCCATACCGACGGTATACCGGTCAGCCTGTATCCAGGAGCATTGAATGCTACCTACTCTTAGTTTCTTTATAAATGCAAGCCTTCTTTCTTCTTGAAGGCTTATCCACTCTTGCCATAAATTTTCCAAACAACCAAGAGCTCCACCATTAATACTCTACCAAGCTTCTAATTGTCATCCTTTCCCAAAATGCTAGAGTATTTAAGAGTTGTAATTTTTGATCTTCAAGTGTTAGAAGATCAACAAGTTCTCTTCTCATTTCTTGGAAGTTGGCGAGCCTTCGTAAGAAAACTCGTGTGTTGAAGTTGACAAGTTCTTCGGATCCAAACTCGTGTTGAAGTTGGCAGTTCTTCGGATCCAAACTCGTGTGTACTATTTTATTAAATAGTGGATTTAAGCCGGAGAGAGTTCCGGGACTGGATTGCCTCAAGCGAGGATACCAGGATACGTCTTGTGTTTGATCTTCTTACTCTCACTTTTTATTTGACATATATTGCTTCTTGTGCTTAAGTTATTTTTTATTTTTCTATTCACCCCCCCTCTAGGGTTCTACACTAAGAACTACCCCGATCCTCAACTATGACTTGAGTCTTCCTTTCATGTAGGAATCCACGGGAGTGGACTCTTGCAACGCTTCCACTTACTTACACCCTCGGTAAGCAACTTTTGGCTGCCTCTATTGTGACAACTTCATCGGACGTGGAGCTACTTACCGATACCCCTAACGTCTTCCAGCTCTCCAGCAGAGAACACAAAAGTAAAAGGGCCTAAAGCTCATCATCTATCACTTTATTGCAGATATCTGATTGATTATACCTTGAACCTCGTTCAGATGTTGTGCTACCGAGGCATCCTTCATGTACTTTGAGTTGACGAGTTGGCGAATAAGAAATGCCTTGTTCTCAACATTTTTCTGTTCTTACAACGAATACAGCTTCTTCTAACGTGCTTTTACAGAACTTTCCACAGAGACGTGATGAAACGTCGAATCGTCCAGCCATTAACAGATAAATCCAACGACATCTAATCCAATTGCTTTAAGTCATCAACAGCTTTGTCTGATGGCTTGGCACTGTCGCCCTCCATCAGATAATGCAAGTCCTTGCACCAAAGTAGACCCTCTATCTTTGGCTTTCAAATCACTCAATTCCTCCTGTAAGGGTGATCATACGTGTGTTATCTGCTCCGTAGACATGGTTGCACCTTCCTTCTCAAGAATCTGAGAGAAATGATACCAGATGTTTATATCAGATGGGAACAAATGAATCCCAATCTGATACCATATGTTTGTACCGGACGCGCCCCACAAGTGCTATGATACCTTGAATCTAGTATATGGCCGCAACAAAAACTTGGGCCAACCTACCTGAGATAGCCAACACTTGTCTAACGAATGCCAACACATATAAAGTCAACGCATACGGTCGGTCACTAAGTCACCTGGACAATTCCTAATCTATATAACTTAGGTGAAATTACAAGATTGACAAAAACCAATGTTGAACCTTGGCCCAAATAGATTCAACCCTCTCGTGCCACACTCAAGAAGAAAAGATAGAGATTAGAACTTGAAATCACTCACCCTACCCATAGAAATCTTCCTGAACAGAGGCGATGACTCCTCGATCAGATTTGCTCTTTCTTATGTCTTGTATGGCAAGCTCTAAGAGCAAAGTAAGGACTTTCTCTTAGATCTCGCATGGACAAGCATCCTGAATCTGCACCTTGTGCTCTTTCTATTGCATCCAGTCCCAACCCATATATATATATATATATATATATATATATATATATATATATATATATATATATATATATATATATATATATATATATATATGATGATAAAACCTACTTTCGGTCATTATAGGATTTTTTTAAATATGAAACTCCAAAATAGAAAACCATATTACTAAAATATGAGACATTATTTTAGGTAATAGGATATCCTAAAATAGCTCAACATTAATTATGGACGTCTAAATCTAATCAAATTAAATATTTAATGTTGATTCTAAATCACATCAAATCAAATATTTGACCAAATTTGTGCTCCACAAATATGTTGTTACCAAATCTAGACTGGACCTAACACCCTTGACTTCTCACAAGTACCCCTACATAGTTTGCCTTGGACGGTGATCCATACACGCACTCTCTTTTCATATAAAGTCCATCAATCTATGGTTTGATGGTACAATTCATTTTATTTATCACGAAAATATAGTATAGTAACAGGGTTATAATTAGTATATTTGTGTTTTACTTACCTTAAATCTTTTCCAGTTAGATTTGAACAGAATAGTAGAACAAATACAAGTATTACTAGGATATCAAAAATATGTTGATCAGATCCATATGCCCACTTTCTCTTTATATGAAGCCCATAAACTTAGGTTTACTCGTGCAATTGTAGGAAAAGAGTGAAGGATCATAGCTGCAAATTAAGTCCTTTTCCTTTTGGTTCTTCAATTCCCAACCTCCGGATAAGATGGTTGTTGATGTTCTATCACTTGAACAAAAAGAATTTTAGGACAAAGTATTGGTCCAAATCAATAAAATTCCTTTTTCAAATGGGAGAACCTGCTTGTACCATGTTGCCTCTTTTGTCACTTATGTTCATAAACAAATGTCGTGGGCGATGTAATATCCAGATGCTACTCGGACGCCGAAATTAGAATTGAGGTGAAGATAAAATTTGATAAAATTTTAGGGTAGAAAAGTGTGTATCATTGTAAGATGAACATATGACTATATATATAGCCTTATAATGTATGATAACTATTGTTTTCTTTCGTACTTATAAAATAGTCTGCTGATAAGAATATATTCTATCACATGTAACCTATTTATCCTTTTAAGTCATGGAATAACCTAATTTCACTGTGTTGAATTAGGGTAGAAGAGGGGAAGAGATATTTTCTCTCACTTCACTTGGATTCTTTCTCCCAAACTTTCATTAACCCAATAAGTGTTCCCCCGCCTTCTTTAATCATTTGCTCCAAACATGTATCACGGCTCCAATTCTGACAACAACGTGTACCCATGCTCGGCCCTGAACTAGTGCAACTGGTCGACGGAACAGGGTCGTCTAGTACAGAGGGCCCTAACTTTTACTTATTAAGTCTAGGTATTTCAGTCTAGAGAAAAATAGTTTAATAAAGCATGTAATATTTGGTAAATAAAACCTTAGATGAACTGGTAGAGTTGGCCGTAGTTTGTTAAATGGTCCTAAGTTTGAATCCTGTTGTTTGGATTTGATAAATTTTTTTAGGTTCTTTCTTTTTTTTTGTTTTAGTTAATTTTTTTTTATTTTAGAAATGATATTAAAGATGTAGTTTTAGTGCAGATTATTAAAGATGTAGATTTTAGTGTAGAATGAAAACTGTTACTAAATCTAAATTGTTTTTGTTGATTATCGATATGATTACTTCTTAATTTCATATGCTTGCACTTTAGTACTCTTTCTTTTTGATATTTATAGGTTCTTTCAATTTTTTGGTTATTTTTATTTTAGAATTGATTATTTAAGATGTAGTTTTAGTGTAGATTATTAAAGATGTAGTTTTAGTGTATAATAAAATCTGTTACTAAATCTAACACTTTTTTTAATAGTTGATATATGATTACTTCTTAATTTCTAATGCTTGCACTTTAGTCATATTTTTTGTAAATGGTCGATAATAAACTAAAGAAAATTACGTTTTAGTATGAGAATAAAATATTATTAGAAATGAACAGTTTTTTTAATCTTTCAATATTTATATTATTACTTCTCATTTTCTTATTTTACTTGTATTTAGAGTTATGTGTTCACTTCATTCATTTGTTCTTTATATTTTTTTATGGATGGTTTTGTACGATCCTTTTTATGGACATTTCTTATATATATTAAGATTATTATTTTTGAATGGATTAACATTATTGTATATAGAAAATGAATTTTTTTTGATAAATTTGGTATTCAAACCCTAGTCAATGATTTTGCTTCTAAAATACAAGGAGGATAATTTTTTGGTGACAGTTCTTTTATTGTTAGTGTTCGTTACTTTTACTAGTTAATGTACTCATTTCTTTTGATGATACGTACATTTTTCAATAATATATCGATTATGTTTGATATTTTGTTTATTCTCTTTTGACATCTGCATTCTTTGTTCGCATCTATTATATTTTAATTTTGCTAATTTATCACTTTTTATTTTTATTTTTAAGTTTGCAATCATATAATTCCTTGTGTTGGTAGTTTTGGAGACGTCAGAGAGAGCTAGAGAAATTACAACTTTGAATAGTAGTTTTTCTAGTATCATACTTTATAGTCGTTCGATAAATACAATTTTTTATAATGCATGAAAGTTATTCGATATTCTCTTATTAATGTTTACTTATATACATGCGTCATTTTTTAAAGAAAAATAAAAAAAAAATTGCATCTTAATATATGACAACGGCAAAAAAAACTTTTTTTTTAATGTTTACGTAGAATAGGGCCTTGTCTTCTGGTTTGAACAGCCCTTTAAAACTCAGGACTTGCCCCACGTGCACCTACAACGATGAGGATGCTCAAGAGGACTGTAACCTCGATGCTGACTTGTTGACCAAAGAAGAAGAAGCTAACGAAAAGGAGGAAACTTCGAGTCTTCCCTTGCTAGGGTGAAAGGCAAGGGTAGAAGAAAATCCGCCACGACTACCGTAGTCCTATTGTCTCTCAGGAGGCCACGAACATATAAACGAATTCACCAATTGTCTCCAATGTTTTAAAAATCGGACCGATAATTGAACCAAATTTTTTTGGTATAGGTCTGACCAGGGTTCAACCAGGGTTGAATAAGCTTGAATTGGTTTGATTTGGTTCAAATAGGTAAGATATCAACAATTATTTCTTGCTTTGGTTCCAGGTCAGCTAGGACAACCTCCTAGGGCGCCCTACGTGTTATAAGGGCCCAAAAAAATAGTTTAAAAATAAATATGTTATAATTTTGTATCTTATATAAACTAGTATGTACAATGGGCCCTCCTAAATCTGAAGTTTTTGTGGTATAATGGTTAATACTTTAGACTAATATACTAAAGGTCCTAAGTTCAATGAGCTTGTAACATTTTTTATAAGTTTTTTTATATATATTTTTACATTATATGGGGATCCTTTTGAAACTTGTCCTGGCCCCATTAGCTTAGGGTCAGTCCTGTTTGGTTCTTAGTCTATTTGGTTTGGTTTTACAACTATAAGGTCTGTCAAAACCAGACCAAAACTCAAATGGACCAAATCTCACGCGATAAACTTTTTTGAGTTTTTTAAAGAGTAATGCTATATGTACTTCCAAAAACTCCCTCCTCCATGTCTCTCCGCCACATGGCACTGCCTTATTGACCTAAGCAAATGGGGGGGGGGGGGAGTTGGGGGAAGACATAAGCCAATATAAGAGGGCCACGTGGCGGATGGACATGGAGGAGAGAGTTTTTGGAGGTACATAAAGTATTTTCCTTTTTAAAAGCCAAAATCGTCTGGTTCAATTGTGTGTCGGTACCGGTTAAACCCCGCTTTTGAAAAAAAAAAAACTGCCGATTTTTAAAAAACCTAGTTCAAGTTCTGGTGGGCCGATTTTTTGGAAAAATTTGATCAGACCCGGTCCAACAGCCGGTCCCGTCCGGTTCTATAAGACAACACTGATTGTCTCGTATAAGTATGCATTTACTCGGAGTTGTGGTCTTCTGCTGAGGTGACTTTGGGTTGAAAATGATATAAATATGTCACTGCAGAACATGTCTGCATGCATGGCTAGTAACTTAATTAGTTGTTAAGTTGCACTACAATAATATTTATGGTGCGTTTGATTGCAAAGTGGAAAATATGTGGAAAAGAAATTAATTCCATGGAATTATTTTTCTAGGAAAAAAAATTCATGGAATTTTAGAAAATTTCCATGGAAAACTTAATTTGGATGTTTGATTGCCATTATTTTCCACGGAAAATAGTTATTTTTCATGAAAAATTATATTTTCCTATGGGTTGGACAAGTTTTATTTTCCACCATTTTAGATGAAAAGATGTAAAATGATAGTTTTTTGGAAAATAATTGCATGTAAAATATAAGCTATCAAACACTATGATTGGTGAAAAATTTGTGATGGAGATATTTCCATAGAAAAAAAAAGGCTCAATCAAACACAGCCTTAAACTCACGCGATTCTTTACAGACAAAAGTAAACTAATTTTTCTTCCCAAACTGATACACGATCACCCATTCTACTAATCTTCTAGCTGTCATGTTGCATTAATGCGACCATTAAACTCACGCGATTGTCGTGTTCGACCTTCAAAGTTGATTCTGAAGTACAGATAGTATATGATTAAGTAGCTATCACAACAACAG
This sequence comes from Iris pallida, assembly GCA_029216955.1. Classification (NCBI taxonomy): domain Eukaryota; kingdom Viridiplantae; phylum Streptophyta; class Magnoliopsida; order Asparagales; family Iridaceae; genus Iris; species Iris pallida. The sequence continues at coordinate 9,286,597 of JANAVB010013397.1, forward strand.
CCATTACAGCGATTAAATCAAACTTAGGGCGGTTGGTCGGCCACCACTTAATCATTTATACAAAACCCTAATTATTCATCATCCCTCACCGGCTACGTTATTCTAAACAGCCTCCAGCCAATGGATCAATGGCCGACCCTTGACCTCTCACAAGTGGACCTACCAAGTGGGCCTTGGACGGTTCTTCGGAGGCCCACTTGCTGTTTATATATATATATATATATATATATATATATATATATATATATATATATATAAGGCTTCAATGTGCACACTGTGGTAATAGAGTCAAGGAGTACGAGAGCTTCAAAGTCCTCCTCCAGCCCTCTTCTTCTTCCTTTTTCCTTTCACTCCTTCCTGACACCTCGAAGAAAATGGTGAAGATAGCCATTGGTAGTCTCGGTGACTCGTTCAGTGTCGGGTCGCTCAAGTCCTACTTGGCCGAGTTCATAGCCACCCTCCTCTTCGTTTTCGCCGGAGTTGGGTCCGCCATCGCCTACGGTGAGTCGAACTCTCGCAAGTCGCAACAGTTGGACTTGGACCAAAACTTTTAAGTTTCGAACTTGGAGGGACTGTTAGTGACTTTTTCTTCTCCGAACTGGCATTTTGCAGGCAGCCTCACCAAGGATGCTCCGCTAGACCCAGCCGGGCTGGTGGCGGTCGCCCTTGCCCATGCATTCGCTCTCTTCGTGGGCGTGTCGATGGCCGCAAACATCTCCGGCGGCCACCTGAACCCTGCAGTCACTCTGGGCCTCGCTGTCGGCGGCCACATCACTATCCTCACTGGCATCTTCTACTGGATTGCCCAGCTCCTCGGCTCCACCGTCGCTTGCCTCCTGCTCAAGTTTGCCACTGGCGGCTTGGTAAGACATCTTCAACTGTGTTCGATTGTCTTTCCCACCAAAACCTTAATTTGGAACTAATTAACGTTTATTACTTCTTTGATAGCGATACTCTTTATTTTAATTTGCTGACAATAATTCTTGACATGGACTTGTGCACTTTTCTCAAAAGAAAATGTAAATGATATTCCATCTTTCCGATCTGGCAATGTTTACAGGCCGTGCCAACCCACGGAGTGGCGGCTGGGATGACCGGTTTGGAGGGGGTGGTGATGGAGATCGTGATCACATTCGCGCTCGTGTACACCGTGTACGCAACTGCTGCAGACCCCAAGAAGGGCTCGCTCGGAACTATCGCACCCATCGCGATCGGATTCATCGTCGGAGCCAACATCTTGGCAGCAGGGCCCTTCAGCGGAGGCTCCATGAACCCCGCCCGCTCCTTCGGACCCGCAGTGGCCGCAGGGAACTTCTCCGGGAACTGGGTCTACTGGGTTGGCCCCCTCGTCGGGGGTGCACTGGCCGGACTCGTCTACGGGGACATCTTCATTGGGTCTTATGAGCCAGTTGCCCAGGACTATCCTTAGAAGAACAGAGCTTGTGTTTTGTTGAACTTTGGCACTCATGTTTCCTGGAGTTTGTGTAGTGTTGCCTCTTGTTGTTGTCTAAAGAAGTGAGCAAACGAGGCCACCTGTTGATTTGGAGTCAAGAACGATTAATGTGATTTTACTGGATGCTAGTCCTTGTTTGAGCTACAAGTTGTTCATGTCACCCTGTTTTAATTACTTGTCTAATGTTGAAAACTTGAGATCACTAGATACTTGTGCGCATTACAAACTTGGGATGAATATCTTGGTAGGATAACAAGGAGTAAATTTATGACAGGAAATCCCTACAAATCTTTTACAAACTTCAAACAAAGTGGTGATTACAATATTAAGTAACTTGCAGAAGAACGATGCCAAAGCACAACAAGCAATAAAATTGCTAAAACTGGAGCAAAGCTCTGAAAATGCAACAAACTTGCTATGAACGCAAGTGCTCTGAAAATGCAAAGAAGAACCTTGCCGGGTTCATGAAAACCATTGTTACTCACTCTTTTATGTCGATCCGTTCCCTGGAACCAGTAAGTTTAGATGAATTACTGGAACACTCCTTTGTCACCTCGTTGACGTCGAACAAAACCTGGACTTCTTTGCTGCTGTTGCTGTTGCTCGTTGCTGCTGCAAACACTCCTCTCGTGTTGCATATATTCTCTACCGTGTCTTTGCACTAAGTGCAACTTAAAAACATAGAGAATATATAAGAGAGCAAGCCCCTAGCATCCATAACTACCCAATTTGCACGGATACCCGAGAAGCGATTCTCCATTAAGTGGGTTGTTACGTACAACATTAACTTCCTATTAATATGACATTTACGAAGTCGAACCACTCACAGTCGAGCAAAACAGTGGCAGCCGTTGAACACGCATTGTCGCTGGAACTACAGTTCATACGGAGCGCATGGAGTCGTTGGAACTGCTCTTCACGCGGAGCTCGTTGGGCCCATGAGAAGGGCCCAAAGCTTGTTGAACATATGAGCCACTAAGCTCGTTGGACCGCATGACTACTAGAATGGGCGAATGTCATTGAACGCACACCGACTCTGCGTGTCTACAGTGCAATCTCTAGGTAAGACACGCAAAAGTATAAAGTGCACCATTCCAACTTTATAAATTGCTCATTTCAGACATATTTCGTCAATTTTAAATCATATCGAGACCACTTCAAAAAATATATGACAGTACAAGTATTGAAATTACGCATCACTCGATTTGCTTTAAAAATGACAGGTGCTTCAAAAAGAGCAATTTATAAAATTATGCTACCAAAATCGAAGTATGAAGAGTTAAGGTGTTAAAAACGTTTGAACGCTATAGTTTGGATACTATTAGGATAATTTAGCCTATCACTTAAGTTGTTAAATTATAGTTGTATTTACGACAAACTAAATTACACTATCTGGTGATTTTTCCTTCCTTTGCAATATGATACACCTTGCTCTTGATCAGCACTCCCATCCATCACAACCACCATATTCCTTCTCCGCCTAGAGCCACTCCTTCAACTTCGTTTGACTCGCCGGAACCCTAGATCGACCTCCAACAACCATTTGTCCTCTCCAGCGTTCACCTCACCGCCTTGAATCCGTGTCGACTCCGACGAAGTTGCCGTCGAGCCTTCTTTCCCCACGTGAGCCCCAACCCTCTTCTCTGTCTTCACCTGGTCGAGACATAGCCGAACCCATCTTCCACGAGTCCTCCTTCTCCGGCCGGTCACATCGAGTCCGTCGCCAGCCCCGACTCTGTGGCCCCGAGCCCGTGACTCCTTTCGTTCTCGCCCCTCGTCGTGCGACGCCGAGAGAACCGTCGCTCACCTCCACACTTTGCCCGGCTTAGCACCATGCGAGCGCCAGCACCGCGTTTCAACTCCGGCGTGCCACACTCCTTGCTGCCAGATCTCCTCGGAGCAGCGCCTCGAGACCCCCATGCCTCCAGCGCCACTCTCTCCTGATCTCTCTCACCCCTCTTTCTCTGCATCTGCTCTCTCTCTCTCTCTCTCTCCTTTTTCTTTTGTTTTTATTTTTATTTTATGGGATGCGTTGGGGAGCCCAGTAGAGAATTTGTGCTTAATCCCATTCAATAAAAAGGAAAATAAACTTTTTTTGGGTTGTAAATATTCTATGGGCTTTTAAATGTATATTGGGCTAGACTGAGCCAGTAAGTGTTAAATAGGTTTAATTGTATAAAATAAAGGCTTAAAAAATACTATTGGGCTTTATATTATAGTTGGGCTTTCTGGCTATAGTTTCTATTATGAGATATCGTATTTATATATGTGTTGGCATCTAAGTTTTGATCATAATTCTCAAATTTAGGAAAAAGAAAAGTGTCTTCAAGAAATTTAAGTTTTATGGAATTGAATCTTGAGAAGAAATCATAACTTTTGAAGATTTATCAATAAAGACGATAGTGACGATTCGAAGACCATGACGGTACCTCGACTCAAATATGAAGTTAGTGATTTTAGAATGAGATAGAGGAAGTTATTCACAACCTTGAAGATTTATCAATTTTGGATTGACGTACTATAATCGAATTAGACATAGAAGAATATCATGTACATGATCATTTCTAAACTACATACATTGATTTATTTTTCTAGATATCCAATTTACGAATTGCTTGTTTTCATGGTATGCCTTTCAACTACTTGCCCAATGACTTAAATCGTAATTTCTTATCGATCAACCCTAATTATTCCTAAATTTTGAGGACGAAATTATTGTAAGTTGGGTAAGATATAAAATCCCTAAATTTTTACTACGATTTTTTTTTCATAAATAAATTCTTGGTAATGATTTTTGTTTTTCATATTTGTACGTCGCGTGCGAAGACGTATATGCGAAGGACATTATTTTCTTTTCCCAAAAGTTTTAGTTACATGATTTCTCCATATAGAAAATAAGTATATTTTAAAAAAGTAAAAGTAAATATTTTTATTGCGTCACATCGAGATTTTCAAAACCTTATTTTGTTTATTTATTTACAAAAAGGGCCATTTTAATTTTTTGTGCAAATATAATTGGTGATTTAGAAAAAAAAAACCCACATTTTATGAAAGTAATCTACTTTTCATACGCGCTACATGAATTTAATTCATGTATAAGTTTAATTTTTGAAATTTATTTATTATCATTATTTTATTATTTCGAAAAGATATATTAAATATTGTACTAATATTAATTAATTATGGTGATCAAAACTGGAAAAAGGAAAAAGAAGAAAAGAAGAAAACAAGAAGGAATTTTATTGAATTTATTTTAAATAAACTTTTAAATTAAAATTTGATTTATATAGATTGGATTTAGATTTGATCGAGTTGTTTTAAATCGATATAAATTAATTGACGATTTATCTATAGGGGTTTAAAACAATTCTAATCGTTATCCAACTAGGAGCACCACCTCCTATATAAGGAGAGACTCGTTCTTTTTTTTTTTCCCATAATTTTACTATCCAAATTCTCTACAAGAATCGTGCATCGTGTCCGTGTCGCACTTCTTGTCCGTGTCGTACTTCACATCCACTATATTTTGTTCTTTTACATATACAATACAACAAACCCAACACCCGACTTCCCGGCCACAGTATCATCGACCCGACTTCCAGACCATCCACCGTACCACTGCCACCCTTACGGCCAAGCAATACCACCTCCGTCGTTGTCAACATAGCAAAACACCGAACCAGCCATCACAACCACCGCCACCAGTGTCTCCACCGATACCAAAAAATCTCGCCATTACACCACATCCCGTTCACACCCTGGCTACTCCGACCAACCCGTCGGGAGACGTCACCACTATGCCCATCATCGCCTCGGCTCCGACCCTGTCTACCCGACCACCTACAGACATCACCACCACAGCAAAACTCCTACCACCACCGCTGCAGCCTCCTCCCGTCCACCTTACCACCATCAAACCTCCAGACCCACACCTGAACCCGGCCTCATCCTAGGGACCACCCCTGTCCCGATCAGCCATGGCCGCACATACTCGCCCCTCCATGTGCGATGGCAGTCGCGCCCGAAATCCTGGTCCGCCGCCTGACCATCTCCTCCGTGCCGTGACCCAGATCCCCTCCAGCCGGCGTCCGTGTGCGCAGCTCCCGCGCGGCCATCTCCCTAACTCCTCCTCGGGCTACAGCCGTCCAAGCATCGCCCTCCGTGCCAACGGCGACCGGTGCGCCTGTAACGCCCCGATCCCAAAATACTAAGGACCAAGTACGTGGACATGCCAGCTGCATATATACGAAGAATACTCCAATATATGGAATCCTCGTATATATACATAAGCTGTAATAATATAAACCGCAGGCCAGAACATCATAAAACTATATCTCATCCACAACACACTCAGAAGATATAAGAAGTCCAAATAGAATAAATGAGTGAGTCAAAAGATAGCCGGGTGGACATGCCCACACCAAACAGCTATGAAATATAATCTTAAATAAAGTAGATATCCACTATGAGTCTCAAAGAATAACATAAATCTAGATATCAGCGGGAGACGCCTCGTCATCAAGGTATGAAGGATCCAGTGCCGACCCATACTCCTGCGGGAAAGCGCCTATACCTGAAGAGATCACCAGGTCCTAAGAGGGACGTAACAAGATACATGAAGAACACGCCATATGAACTGGATATAAATGCACCATAAAATAAAGATAAAAGTAAAGTGTCCAAACCATAACACGATCAATATCTTATCATCGAAATAGTAGGCTACCCCTACAACTAAACAAGGACAAGGGGTAACATACTATTCCGCGATGTGACATTTTTCTATGTCACGATTGGAACATAAAATTTGCTAAGGTCTCCTAACCTTTCTAGTAGGCAATTTAGAAGACATCTCGATGTATGGGCAGGTGAAGGCTGACTCCCCCAGGACAAGGTAACAACTCACAATATGCACATGTCAAGTACCAATACTATCAGCCGAAATAACTCGAGGCTAGCGGCCTACGTGACCCATCAGTCCACATAGCTCGAGGCTAGTGACCACCGTGACACGACCACTGTAGTACAAAGTTACTACGACTTTTGAATTTGGGTAGCCCATACATTTAACTATCTTCTCCCTACCAAGGTTACTAACAGAAGGTAGTTCGCTAAGACTAGGTCCATATGCATACAAAAAAGGCAAGAAGAAAAAAATAACTGAAAGCAAAATAAAGTGAACTAAAAATAGCAAGTAATGGATCCAACTGAAAACATATAATAAATATGCAGTAAATAAATAAATAAAGATGCATCTATTTATAAACAATAAATAAGACAAGATATCTTGCCTGATTTCGTGCTATAAATATGAAACGCCGCTCCCACGTCCACGTCTTGAACCCGACGCTCTTCGATAATTAATTAACTAGATTAAGTCACTACTTACGAAACTTACGATACGACTTAATTAGTCAAAGTAATGTGTTAAAATTATATTCTATCTCTCGTGGAACCATTTAGATCCATACAATCACACACAGGTTCCACGAGACATCGAAACACAGTTTTAGAGTTTCTAACTTTTAATTAGTCGGTTATGCCCATACTTCAATAACATACTTAAAAATCATATAAAAATGATAAAAATAATATTTGAACAAATTTTTTACAGATTTATTTCTAAAATTCTAGAATTAATATTTCTAAAGATATTTATGACTGGTTGATTACTAAGTCAGCTAGTCTATCCGAAACTCGCCCGGAATATAGTTAATGACTCAAAATTGCTAAAATAACTAAAATATATTTTAAACAGCAACAAAGTACTTTATTTCACAGAATAATATCAGAGATACAAGGGTTGAGTTATACTACAAGTTTGAGACATTCTAGGTCAGCCGGTTACCCAAAATTAGCTAGTTTTGACCTACAATTTTCCCAACCAGATTTGAGTTGCTAAAATCGTGGAAAAATACTTAAAAATCCTAATTTATGTATATGAACACGCATAAAATTCAATTTTGAGAATAGGCACCAATATCTCATAGTTCCTTCACAATGGGGTTAATTTTGATCCTACCGAAACATGAATATTACGCCTATATTTCATGAAACCTTTATGGATGATTATACATAATAAAAGCCATCAAAATATGATTTCTACAGATTTAATAACATATTTTCTATGGAATTTTAGTAAGGATTTGAGATGAAAAGATTAGAATTTCTTACCAAAGGTCCTTGCTAGAGAGGTTGTGACTACTTCTCCTCGCCAAAGCTCCAACCTTTCTCGCTATTCTTGCTTGAAAATCCTCTTTTGGTGAGTGTAGAAGGGTTGGCAATGGCTATAGAAGGTTGGATGGAGAAGATGGAGTTTTTAGGGTTTGTTTTGAGGGGTTGGATGGATGTATGGTGGAGGAGATGAGTTTTTGTGAAGGATGGAGAGATGTGCAATGGAGGAGATAATGTATGGAGGCTATGGGGGGATAAGTGATGCCAAAAATATGGAGATGGAACGGGGTGGTTGGCTATGGAGGTGGAAGGAAAAGAGGAATTAAGTTAGGGTTAGGGTTTGGGCTAAGTTGATGTATATATATGGGCTTTATTGGGTTGCATGTATGAAAAGGAGTGGGAATCCTTTTCCTATGGGTGTTCGACCATGGGGGGGGGGGGGGGGGGGGTTGCTTGGCCAAAATATATGGTGGGGGTCCACTATGGCATGATTTGGTTGTTTGGTGAGTTGGCTAATTGATTGGATTGAGGATTTAAAAAGGTCTTTCCTAATTTAGAACTAATTAATTCTATCTAAGGAATTCAATCCAAATCTGAATTAAATACAAATATATGTAATTATTAATATTTATTAATGCCCAACATGTCTACATAGGGTTGGGTTTAGGTTGGAAGAGGTTTGGGAAGGTTTTGTGCAACCGGGTCTCCTAAAAAGTCATAAAGGCTTTCTTATCAAATTCATTAAATAAAAATATAACTTGTGCCATAATTTGAATGGTTAACATGTAAGAGATTACAGTATGACCATGACATTCTTAACATTGCTAGCATGCTAGTTAAAGCACCCGACTACACTAGGCATGCCATACTTTCTAGTCGTCTTGCATATTCAAACTCAATCATGGCTATAGTCCTTTTATATAATATAAATAAGATAAAAATAAATTAGAATTAAATAAAATCCAAAAAAATAATTTAAATATTTCTTTAAATTTTAAGGGTTTTACATCCTACCCAACTTAAAGAAATTTCGTTCTCGAAATTAAACTAAAGGTAGGGGGTATGAAATGTAATGCGGAATTAAAGAAACTAATAATTGAAAGTCGTACCTTGGTCTTCGACCAATCGAGGGGGTCACTATAAAAAGGAGAGACAACCCTTGGCTTCATTCCCTATAAAGCGTTATTGGTTCCAAGTTCTACCAAACTTATAAAAATTGGCTACAGTGGGAATCGTCTTCTGAGAGGGACTAAAAGGTACAGGGGAATATATCAGGTTGAATGTTTCCATCTTGGATTCAAGCTACTTTGGTTGGACAAAATCTCATAAGATCATTCTATACCATCTCTACTAGGCTATGGTAGCCTAGAACAAGTTCTAACTCAAGAGGTTGGGCTAGTTTCGAGTCGGATTGATTAAATAGGTGCCACAATCTAAAAAGATGCCTTCTGTGACTTTTGTGTATAAGTAGCACACGGGAACTCCATAAACTGGCACACTAGTGGCATGTGTGTAGAGGGCTTCGAGTGGATCACAACCATATATTGGGTCAAAAGTTCTGAGTCGAGGTTGGATCTCTAACTGAGGTTGGGAAGGACAATGGTATCATGGTAGGGGTTATAGCTAGTCTTTTTGACAGGAAAATCGTATCATGAACATAGAGTACAAGAGGACGTTTTTGAGTGGGACATGATATGCCTAAATGAAGGTGAGATCGTCTATGTCTTGCATGTGAAATTTGTTGGAAGAAAAAGACAAATGTTGTGCTCCAAGGTTCAAAGTCACGGTAGGAGTATCCATAGTATTGCGGATAGAAGTGGACGTTGTGAACTACTGGATTATTTGCTCGGTTGGAGGAACCGTGTCAAGTCAAATTTTTTTTTCGAATTTTTGGACAATAGTGAAACGATTACCCATATCATCTTTATGCTTCCTCATTAGTGAGGGATGCCAGGATGACACACGTACCGAGGGTGTTGGATGATTCACTCTTCTATAGCACAAGACGATTACTGATTGGGTAACAAATTATAAGGTACATCATGCAAGGATCTCTAACTACTAAGTCATAAATCTCTATAATAAGATTGCTAGACTATAGTCAATAGATTTCTAATGGTGCCGAAGGTACTGCATATGCATTGTCGCTGGTAACTAGTAGTTTATACTAAGACAAGTATTATGATATGCATGTTGACCAAGCTAATGAATGTGTTGTTCTAATGCTAAGCCATGTCTAAAACAAATAAATGGTGTAACTAGAATAATACCAGCTAAATCTCCAACCTCAGGATGGGTGCCTATCATAGCCATGCTAAATATTTGCCCATGCCTTTGTCCATTTGTCGCCTGTCCATCCTGTCTAACTTGTATAGATTGGTCAGCTAAGTGTGATCCTCTAGGATAACCTCCATGTGATGGTTGACTGGGCTCTGCTATTGGTCCTGGTGCTACGGGTCCTTGCATCCGCTGTTATGCTGTCTTTAGTTGTTTTGTACAGTCTCGGGCTTTGTGATGATTGGAGCCACAAATCATACATTGTCTTAATCTGCGACGACAATCCTTCATGACATGACCTTTTCTATGATAGGAGCAATATGTAAGAAGCTCATCAATTGGATAGGGTGATGCTCTTGGTGGTTGTTGTGTCATAAAATGTCTGATTGGTCCACCATGGATAAGGTTACTTGGCCCAGTTGCTGGAATATGGCGTCTCTGAGCCTGTTGTACTGCCTTGTCAAGGAGTTCCTGGCTTCTAGCTTCTTCTAACACTGCAGCATGAGAAACTCTAGACTGCGCTGTAGTATGCTTCTTGAGCTCTGGTGTCAATCCTTGGTGAAATCTCTTGGCCCTTTCCTGCTAAGTAGGAATCAGTGTCTCACCGAATCTGCTCAGTCGACTGAATTCTGCATTGTACTCATCTACGGTCATGTTTCCTTGCTTGAGGTGTAGGAACTGATCATAGAGGACATCGCGTACATGGATAGGAAAGAACCTCTCATTGAAGAGTTTGTAGAACTCTTCCCAAGTCTGATTGGCTCCCAAGCCTCTTTCTTCGGCTTCCCACCAATGATGGGCATGTCTTCTAAGAGTAAGTCAATTGCTGTCATCTAATCATCTATTGGCAACTGGGACACCCTCAGTAGCTTCTCCATGCTGATAAGCCATGCGGTGACCTCTAGTGGTCCCTCGGTACCTCTGAAGGGATTGGGGTTCATATCCATGAAGTCCTTGATAGAACCGTCATATGGGTGTAGAGCTGGTGCTGGTACCGGTGTCGGAGGTGGAGGTGGGGGCCTAGTTAGTGCTTCCGTCATGCTCTGCCTTATCAGTTCAGCCTGTTGCCACTAAGTATGTATCATGGCATACATGAACTGTGTAGTAGGGTTTCCATCCTCTGGTGGTGGAGGCATTTGTGGTCCAGACTGAGGTGGATACTGCTGAGTGAAGGATGGTGGAGGTGGTGGTACATTCCCTTCGGGTGGTACCACAGTAGTCTGCGCAGTCTGGATGACTGATGGCACTTGAGTTTGCTGTTGTACCATTATCGGGGTCATGGTGGTCTGCGACTGTCCTGGTTGATATGGGTCATTGGTAGGACCTCTCCCTCTTGGGTGGCTGCATTACCAGATGTGATCGCCGAGGTAGGAACGTGTCCGCTTGGAAGGTTCTTCCTTACTGGCACGAAATAGAATAATGTTAGAATAGACTCGAACAAGTTACAGGTCAACCAGTTGAAAAGGAATTGTCAACGTAGTTGCGGATGAGATCTTGGGGAGCAAGTTAATTATATCTCATTCTATATATATACAAATTTTTTTATAAAGAGCGAACCAAGTACACTAGGTTGATCAGACCATCATGCACCGGTTCTGATAGACAATATGTTAGCGGGGTACCTCAAATAACATATGTGTCATGAACAAGCTTGAAAAATGAATAGGCATGTAAATCTAGGCTATAATTGTCACGACCCGCTCCCGAATAATCGGACACGAGTCGGACACGCCCAGCCTTCGTCGTTAGACACAACGAAGTAAGCTGTACCAAGCTAGGGAAAACTAACCAGATAAACACGAAAGTATAGAATCACAGCATCTAAAACGTATCCCAGAATGATCACCATAATCCACAAATCCAGATATCATAATGTACTAAAGTCAACAGAAAAGAAAAGTGCTATGAACTCTAAAGTCAATACCTCAAGTAAAGCTAAGTAATCTAAACCTGAAGCCTCAAGCTAAGCCTCATCCTGTTCAGCTAAATCCTGGTCTCTGGCCCATAGAGTAGATCAATGTCCTGCAAACATACCTGCAACATATCCTATTCAGGAGTGGAGCAAAGTACAGTTCTAGGTAATGAACAATAACATCATGATATGGAAAGTAAATGCTGAAAGAACAAGAAGAACAAGGTATGTAAGAAAAAGAAGAACATGAACTACTGCTATAAAGAAACATGGAAGATCATGACTATGTAAAGATGCAGGAAAGATCACGACTATAGCTAAAATCAAGATACAAGTAAGATCATGAAAGAACAAGTAAGATCCTGAACATGTGTGTTATAAATTTGAAATACTTCTATGATATGTGACCGGCTTGGGTAAGATCATGAAAGAACATGAAAAGATCCTGATAGATCATGTAATGGTACGGCTTAGGACCCGCGTGCACTGTGCGAGGCCTAAGCTAAAGATCATGAATAAGTATCCGGGTTTAGTCACATATCTAGAGTATTTCCCCACCCCAAGATTCAAGTAAGAACATGAAAGAACATGACAGATAAGATCATGAACGTGTCGCAGTGTGTCAGCAATAAAGAACAAAAAAAATACACTGATCAAAACCATAGAATGTACTTGCCTTGCTCCAGGAAGGTACAAGTAGGCAAAAGAGCTGGATGATCTCCTGTAATGATAATGATGTGTACAAGTTGATTAATACACATCTAATTCTAATTGGTTTTATCAAAGATTCTAATCAAGAAATACATGTTCTAGCCTCTACTTAAACCATCCTATAACTCAGTCTCCATAACCTATACCATGATCTAGTTACGCTATGAAATTCAAGTAATAAGATTTTGCCTAGGCTAATAACTAGTCTATCAATAATAAATAAACTCTTCATGTACTCTACAAACCATCATTAAAGTATAAGCCAAGTCATCACTTCACAATTCTTGACTTATCATGGAAACATTTTGTTAAGTAAACCAACTGATTCTATGGAGTGACTAAACAAGTACTAAACAGGTAAGGGTAAAAGGTTTGATTAAGCAAACTTAAAGAGGACTACAGTCTATGGGTAAGTAGCTATAACCAACTTCCCTATGATTCATTACAGGATAATGATAAGTCCAAAACCAACATACCAATTAGTTTTCCTAATCTTCATCAGATCATCATGCTCTCAACCTAGCATCAATTCTCAGGTTCACTGATTACTCAACCTGATAGGTTTAGTTCATACTAAAACAGACTCTGCACATGAACCCAGGTTCAGTTTTAACTTGCCAGGACAAGGATAAGCCCTTGATATGTACATAACCTATATACTGACATGAAATTTCTCAGTTTGGTACAACACTATCTGAGTTCTCAGTTTGCACTGGTTATACTCAGTTATCATATTGAATCAATATGATATTTAAATCCTCAGGTCCTCAACTAAACCAAGACCCTGATACCTACATTCTCAGGTTCATCAAGGTTATTCTGAAGGTCAGTCCATGGCATAGTGTAACCCACAGTCCCCTGTAAACTCACTTATCAGCCTTCTATACATCCATACACAATTTGATATGACATTCAGAAATCAGTCCAAAATGCAGGATTGTAATCCCCAGGTTCCTGAGAATTTAGAATACATTGAGTTCTAAATGAAAATTACCAAGTTCTCAGGTTCCTGTGTTACAATAGACTGTACTACCTGATATTTGGACTGTACCCATCAATCTCTGAGACTCAAACCCAAATTCTTGAGTTGTCAATTGTCCATGGTTCCTGAGACAACACAAATCTCTGAGAAATGAATTCACATAGGATCAAACTTCCCAACAGATTAATCATCCCAACTGATCAGTGAATAAACTTGCCATACAGTTCGACCACAATTGATATCTAATCAAATACCACACTAGAACCTAGTATAATGTTTTCAGTCTAAACAACATACACCAGTCAACCCAGTAGCTAGTATCTTTAGCTACAAATTAGCCAACACAAGCAGTCAGCTAATACTGGGTGCTAACACAGTCCATTGCACTATTCCAGCCAATACTCTCATCATCAATGAGAAGTACTCTGTAGGCATTATTCCAGAATTACAGAACTTGGAATAACCAATGAACTCAGGTGTAATCACTAGTCCTCAAATTGATACAACTCAGTCCCACACAGGGCTGATACATTCCAGTCCACACAGGGCTGTTACATATCAGTCCTACACAGGGCCGTTATGCATCAATCTCTGATTCAGGACAATTTAGGCAAAGCTCTCCATACAAATTCTGGAAAATATTAACCAAAAACAAATGCAGTCCTATTTCCTACAGAATTTCCAAAGGTTATCTCTACTATTAGCAATTGTTTCCCCATAATTTAACAAGACATCTATCTATCATAATAAACAAATTAAATCAATCCATACATCTAACTTCCCAAGAATTGATTCAGAATTATACCTTAACTAGGTATACAGTCGAAGGCACGATCTCTCGAATCCAAAACACTCCTTGTGTCCAGCAATAATCCTGGTTCGTTTGGAGCATTTTGTCAAACAGTTCACAGAGGAAACAAAAACATCCAGATTACAAATGGGACGATCTACGAGTGCTCAAGATTTAAGAACACTCACCCAATGGCTTGATTCAAACGATCGATGGATTATTCTCGATCAACAACTGGATCGATTTGTCCTCAAAATCTTCTGGTTCGAATTAAACAGGAGAATCATAATCAAAACTGATGTAGGCGCCAAATAAACTCTATTCAATACTTACTGAAGGAATTGCTATAAGAAGATCGATCAACTCCAATGACCTTCGATTGATTTCTCCTTCTAGATCATGAACCATAGGAATCAATAAACAAGGAATGTCAACTGATCTACATTGGAGAAGAACTGAATTTACTCACCAGTGTCAACTTATGGAAACATCGATCTCGTCTTTGCGTAGCTCGCTCTTCTTCTCGGCCATGGTTGGATCAGCTTGGACTGCAGTAGGCTCAGCTCTTCGGAAAACAGAGAGGCGAAGAATTTGGAGATTGGTGAAGAAATTATGAGGAAGAAGGGTTTAAATAGATGGTTGAGCGTGGAGAGCACGCTGGCCTTTGGCGGGAAATCCTTCTCTTCTGACAAGGTGGTTAGAGCAGGGAGAGGAGAGCACATGGCCACCTCTCTCGGCCGTTGAGGAGAATTTGAATTTAAACTTCTCCAGGAATTTCTTCTAAAAGAGCAGGGAAAAATCCTTAGGCTAAAACTGTTAAAATTTAAAGGAAAGTTTGATTGGGCTGGAAGCTTGGCCCAATAATGGGTTTAAATGGGAATTAGCGCAAAAAAAAATAGATGGTTAAATAAAAGTTATTTCACCCATGCAAGATATAAAAATATTCCCAATTCATGAATCAATAGAAAAATTTAAATTCTACAATATTTCAGAAAAGTGGAGTTACAAATCTCTCCCCCTTGAAAAATTTCATCCTCGAAATTGGAATGCAAACACAGAAAATCAAGAATAGTGAATCCAAAGAGTTGTTTATTGAATTCAAGAAAATGTATAAAATACAAAGCACTCAAATGAACAAACTAGGATATCGCTCATGCATCTCATCTTCACGCTCCCATGTGGACTCTCCCGGAGAGTGATGCTTCCACATGACGCGGACAAGAGGAATGGTCTGGTTCCGCAGACGCTTCTCTCTTCGGTCAAGGATCTCCACTGGCTGCTCCTCGTAGGTCAATCTCGGGCCCACCTCCAGCTCAGAATAATCCACCACATGGCTCGGGTCTGGGATGCAACGTCGAAGCTGAGATACGTGGAAGACGCTGTGTACTCCCTCCAAGCTGGCTGGAAGCGCTAGTCGATATGCCACCTCGCCAAAACGCGTCATCACGTCGAAAGGCCCGATGAATCTCGGACTGAACTTTTTCGCCTCTGCCAAAACGAATGCTGTCTCTGGTCGGCGAGATTCTTCAGGAACACTCTGCTTCTAACTGCTAACTCCGGTGACCATCTGCTGTTGTCCGCCTAGTGCCTCTGTCGATCCTTGACACTCTGAGCCTTGAGTCCAAGTACACACAAGAAGTTTGGGATATCACGCTTTGACAAGGATCGAGGATCAAATAGTCACGAAGTGGAAGGAATTTCAATTACAACTTAGAGGAGCAACATCATGAAGACACATATTAAGTACGATAAAAATCGATAGTTTAACACAGGTGGCTAGCACAAGATAGGAAAATCATGGTCAGACAAACGTGATTTAAGATCAAAATTTAGACAAGTCACAAACGAAGTTCGAAATCACAATCTGGTAATATACAATTTTGAGGAATTTAATGATCTAAAAATACTAGA
This sequence comes from Iris pallida, assembly GCA_029216955.1. Taxonomy (NCBI): domain Eukaryota; kingdom Viridiplantae; phylum Streptophyta; class Magnoliopsida; order Asparagales; family Iridaceae; genus Iris; species Iris pallida. Next base: position 9,302,807 of record JANAVB010013397.1, read on the forward strand.
AGAAAATTTAGCAAGGGTTGATTGAGGAGACGTACGCAATACTCAAGAGATACAGTATCAAATCAGGATGAACGTGCAAGGATCTGTGATTCTCGAGAACCAATAATCATATAAAAAGGGATAAAGTTTCCATGGTGTCCGGGAACATATAGCTATTTAAAATCACTTTGCCTAGAATCCCTACCCCGCCAGTATATCTGACTGCAGTGGACTTCGGCTCCGTGACTCAAATAACAATATGTCACCGAATAATCTGTCAACCTTATCCATTTTCTAACAATTATTGACGAAGCAACCCAAGAGATCAAGGTATGAAGAATATGACAAGTCTCGACAGTACTCGAAAACCTATGATTGTCTGAAATCACTTCAACTTAAAGTTCCTGCCTCGCCAGTGCGCTACTGGCTGCAGTGAACCCTCAGTCTCCATAATCCAGCTAATGGCTGCAGCGCGCAACTGTCATGCCATAGTAGGTCATCGAATAGCTTCTCGACTTTATCCATAGGAATTTCAAAAGAGTTTCAAGGAATTTAAAATGAGTTTCAATAGTCCAAGTCACGAAAATGGTGAGGTTACCTGTCTGTTAGAATACAAGGGTTATTAGGTACTAAAAATGACAAGGGATCCAATCAGTGAGTACAAAAGGGCAACCGGAGAGATTTAAAATTTCAGACAGGACGAAGTTTCAAATTACGACGGAATATCAACTGATATATGGAATGATAACAAGATTCCATAGATGGAACATTATCCCGAAGGGATAACAGAGTCTCGAAGGATGAACTGAAGCAAGGTATCAGATAGGAGACAAGTTTCAAAATAAGAAATAAAGCCCGTACTGGAAACAAGTTTCAATAAAATCTCGAATATCAATGAAATTTCGAGCAAAAACTTGAATTAAAAACAAATTCTCCCATAAAGTACACAGTGAAAATAGAAAATCAATATCAACAAAGTCGCGAATAAGAAGTGAAATCTTGAACAGAATCTTGAACAAGAAGCAAGGTTACGAACAATGATTTAGAAAACAAGGTATTAAATAGCGAATATGAAACAAATGAAATCTCAAAATACGAGGCAAGATCAAACAAGATCGTGAAGAGAACGAAAAATAATTCATGTATGAGAAATAAAATCTCATAGGGAATGAGTCAAAATTTCAAGATAGAAAACGAAATCTGCAAATAAAATCTCTAATAGAAGCAAGATTCAAACAAGGTTTTGAATGGCATAAGTTTGAATAGGAATGTAATCCCGAAGTAAATCTTAAATATCAATATAGTCTGAATAGGGAACACAATTCGAGTAGAACCAAATCTTGATTAGGAAACGACGCCATAGGAAACAAGTTATCGAGCAGGAAGAAAATCTCGAATAAGAGCATAGTTACGAACAAGGATGGAAACAACCTTCAAAATACATCTCGAATAGCAACCAAGGTTTCAGAAGAGGAAATAAAATCTCATAATCCTTAAATAGGAAACAAGGAGGTCTTTAAGAAACAACTAAGTGCAAGAGGAATCTAAAAAAAACTAGATTATGAATCATGATCCATGGTTTCCTCCAACCATGCAAAAGAGTCTTCTGTCTTCAGTCTATCTTCAATATTCTTCCAGGACTGTAATCACTTCAATTTCTTCAGCTGTCCTGATATAGGCTGGTCCTTGCGGCAGTGCTCCATGCTGTTGCTGAATCTGGAGAGACGGGTCCTTCTGTGATACTGGTGCTCCTCGTGCTTGTCCTTGGGCAGTGTGATCAGCGGTCTCCAGCAGTCCTTGACTTGGTGGACAGGCGATTAGCAGTACAAACATAGCCTTCGTCTTGTGTGGCATTCGTCGTAGTGGTATCCTGAGCTGCGGCAGAAAATGCAAATGATCGTTGACTGGATCTAAATCTGGATCTCCCGATGAGGTGAGTGAAGTGTAGGGACTCTGACAGAAATATATGGTTGCTGGCTGATGATTGCTGAGATCCTGATGCTCCTCGATCTTTGTGATCTGCGACTTGCTGGCAATCCTTCATCCAGTGAATGTGGGCCTGACTCTGTCTCTGATGAGGGGACTAAAGAAACGCTGTCTGAGTGTGGCAACGCTTTACGGATCCACAGTAGTTGCTATCTTCATCATAAGTCTTCATGTTCCTCCCAAGCATTAGTTTTATGTCTTGTTGTATGTGCTACGAGCTGGATCTCCCGGTCGATGACTTCAATCTTCAGAGGAGTTGGATCCTCAAGACTTAGATGATCTTCAGTGGCGGCCCCGGGTTCTCGATATGCTCCTCGGTGCAAGATATGCGCTCGGTGTCTGGCATGCTCCTTCTGGTTGTCAAGGGACTCTTGAACGTCTCCGTCAACTGCGTACTACCCATAGGGATAGTAGAATGATAGAAGGTAGTGGAAGCTCGGAAACGTCAAGTACAGGTGAATTGACAGTTCTGGTGTCGCATGCTTTTGAACTATCTGCAAAACAGAAAACTGTTAAAATAACCTAGACCTACATACAACAAGTGTTTATAGAATATTAAAATACCTGATACACCTGATATACCTGATATACCCTTATTTTCCGATTTTCCTATACTGTGATCAAGTTCCCCTAGTGTAATCAAGTCCCCCAATAGTACGCTAAGTCCTAGGTACTATTAGGATGGACCTGCATGGGCCACCACTAAAAATATGTCACGACCCGCTCCCGAATAATCGGACACGAGTCGGACACGCCCAGCCTTCGTCGTTAGACACAACGAAGTAAGCTGTACCAAGCTAGGGAAAACTAACCAGATAAACACGAAAGTATAGAATCACAGCATCTAAAACGTATCCCAGAATGATCACCATAATCCACAAATCCAGATATCATAATGTACTAAAGTCAACAAAAAAGAAAAGTGCTATGAACTCTAAAGTCAATACCTCAAGTAAAGCTAAGTAATCTAAACCTGAAGCCTCAAGCTAAGCCTCATCCTGCTCAGCTAAATCCTGGGCTCTGGCCCATAGAGTAGATCAATGTCCTGCAAACATACCTGCAACATATCCTATTCAGGAGCGGAGCAAAGTACAGTTCTAGGTAATAAACAATAACATCATGATATGGAAAGTAAATGCTGAAAGAACAAGAAGAACAAGGTATGTAAGAAAAAGAAGAACATGAACTACTGCTATAAAGATACATGGAAGATCATGACTATGTAAAGATGCAGGAAAGATCACGACTATAGCTAAAATCAAGATACAAGTAAGATCATGAAAGAACAAGTAAGATCCTGAACATGTGTGTTATAAATTTGAAATACTTCTATGATATGTGACCGGCTTGGGTAAGATCATAAAAGAACATGAAAAGATCCTGATAGATCATGTAATGGTACGACTTAGGACCCGCGTGCACTGTACGAGGCCTAAGCTAAAGATCATGAATAAGTATCCGGGTTTAGTCACATATCTAGAGTATTTTCCTACCTCAAGATTCAAGTAAGAACATGAAAGAACATGACAGATAAGATCATAAACGTGTCGCAGTGTGTCAGCAATAAAGAACAAGGAAAATGCACTGATCAAAACCATAGAATGTACTTGCCTTGCTCCAGGAAGGTACAAGTAGGCAAAAGAGCTGGATGATCTCCTGTAATGATAATGATGTGTACAAGTTGATTAATACACATCTAATTCTAATTGGTTTTATCAAAGATTCTAATCAAGAAATACATGTTCTAGTCTCTACTTAAACCATCCTATAACTCAGTCTCCATAACCTATACCATGATCTAGTTACTCTATGAAATTCAAGTAATAAGATTTTGCCTAGGCTAATAACTAGTCTATCAATAATAAATGAACTCTTCATGTACTCTACAAACCATCATTAAAGTATAAGCCAAGTCATCACTTCACAATTCTTGACTTATCATGGAAACATTTTGTTAAGTAAACCAACTGATTCTATGGAGTGACTAAACAAGTACTAAACAGGTAAGGGTAAAAGGTTTGATTAAGCAAACTTAAAGAGGACTACAGTCTATGGGTAAGTAGCTGTAACCAACTTCCCTATGATTCATTACAGGATAATGATAAGTCCAAAACCAACATACCAATTAGTTTTCCTAATCTTCATCAGATCATCATGCTCTCAACCTAGCATCAATTCTCAGGTTCACTGATTACTCAACCTGATAGGTTTAGTTCATACTAAAACAGACTCTGCACATGAACCCAGGTTCAGTTTTAACTTGCCAGGACAAGGATAAGCCCTTGATATGTACATAACCTATATACTGACATGAAATTTCTCAGTTTGGTACAACACTATCTGAGTTCTCAGTTTGCACTGGTTATACTCAGTTATCATATTGAATTAATATGATATTTAAATCCTCAGGTCCTCATCTAAACCAAGACCCTGATACCTACATTCTCAGGTTCATCAAGGTTATTCTGAAGGTCAGTCCATGGCATAGTGTAACCCACAGTCCCCTGTAAACTCACTTACCAGCCTTCTATACATCCATACACAATTTGATATGGCATTCAGAAATCAGTCCAAAATGCAGGATTGTAATCCCCAGGTTCCTGAGAATTTAGAATACATTGAGTTCTAAATAAAAATTACCAAGTTCTCAGGTTCCTGTGTTACAATAGACTGTACTACCTGATATTTGGACTGTACCCATCAATCTTTGAGACTCAAACCCAAATTCTTGAGTTGTCAATTGTCCATGGTTCCTGAGACAACACAAATCTCTGAGAAATGAATTCACATAGGATCAAACTTCCCAACAGATTAATCATCCCAACTGATCAGTGAATAAACTTGCCATACAGTTCGACCACAATTGATATCTAATCAAATACCACACTAGTACCTAGTACAATGTTTTCAGTCTAAACAACATACACCAGTCCACCCAGTAGCTAGTATCTTTAGCTACAAATTAGCCAACACAAGCAGTCAGCTAATACTGGGTGCTAACACAGTCCATTGCACTATTCCAGCCAATACTCCCATCATCAATGAGAAGTACTCTGTAGGCATTATTCCAGAATTACAGAACTTGGAATAACTAATGAACTCAGGTGTTATCACTAGTCCTCAAATTGATACAACTCAGTCCCACACAGGGCTGATACATTCCAGTCCACACAGGGCTGTTACATATCAGTCCTATACAGGGCCGTTATGCATCAATCTCTGATTCAGGACAATTTAGGCAAAGCTCTCCATACAAATTCTGGAAAATATTAACCAAAAACAAATGCAGTCCTATTTCCTACAGAATTTCCAAAGGTTATATCTACTATTAGCAATTGTTTCCCCATAATTTAACAAGACATCTATCTATCATAATAAACAAATTAAATCAATCCATACATCTAACTTCCCAAGAATTGATTCAGAATTATACCTTAACTAGGTATACAGTCGAAGGCACGATCTCTCGAATCCAAAACACTCCTTGTGTCCAGCAATAATCCTGGTTCGTTTGGAGCATTTTGTCAAACAGTTCACAGAGGAAACAAAAACATCTAGATTACAAATGGGACGATCTATGAGTGCTCAAGATTTAAGAACACTCACCCAATGGCTTGATTCAAACGATCGATGGATTATTCTCGATCAACAACTGGATCGATTTGTCCTCAAAATCTTCTGGTTCGAATTAAACAGGAGAATCATAATCAAAACTGATGTAGGCGCCAAATAAACTCTATTCAATACTTACTGAAGGAATTGCTACAAGAAGATCGATCAACTCCAATGACCTTCGATTGATTTCTCCTTCTAGATCATGAACCATAGGAATCAATAAACAAGGAATGTCAACTGATCTACATTGGAGAAGAACCGAATTTACTCACCAGTATCAACTTATGGAAACGTCGATCTCGTCTTTGCGTAGCTCGCTCTTCTTCTCAGCCATGGTTGGATCAGCTTGGACTGCAGTAGGCTCAGCTCTTTGGAAAACAGAGAGGCGAAGAATTTGGAGATTGGTGAAGAAATTATGAGGAAGAAGGGTTTAAATAGATGGTTGAGCGTGGAGAGCACGCTGGCCTTTGGCGGGAAATCCTTCTCTTCTGACAAGGTGGTTAGAGCAGGGAGAGGAGAGCACATGGCCACCTCTCTCGGCCGTTGAGGAGAATTTGAATTTAAACTTCTCCAGGAATTTCTTCTAAAAGAGCAGGGAAAAATCCTTAGGCTAAAACTGTTAAAATTTAAAGGAAAGTTTGATTGGGCTGGAAGCTTGGCCCAATAATGGGTTTAAATGGGAATTAGCCCAAAAAAAAATAGATGGTTAAATAAAAGTTATTTCACCCATGCAAGATATAAAAATATTCCCAATTCATGAATCAATAGAAAAATTTAAATTCTACAATATTTCAGAAAAGTGGAGTTACAATAATAGCAGCATTGGTTAAGATGGTTGAACATTAGTACGCATGATAATGATGAAAGTAATTATAAAAATTTCAGTCATTTAAGAATCGAAGTTTTGTTCGGGGTTCGTGCCTATACAGTCGTCCTACTGTCTTCTTATCTGAGGCCATGGTTACGGTCAAGGAAGGGTTAGATCGTGAGGCATTACAGGTAATCAAAGAGAGTTTGAAAAGTTTGGAAGGTCAAAGGAGGCAATAATCACGGATGAGATACTATTTCTATTCCTATATACAGGCTTATTGGGCACAGTCATGTAACCCAATAATATTTTTTGACCTGTATGGGCTACCACAAAAACATGTAACGCCCCGGTCCCTAAATACTAAGGACTAAGTACGTGGACATGCCAGCTGCATATATACGAAGAATACTCCAATATATGAAATCCTCGTATATATACATAAGCTATAATAATATAAATCGTAGGCCGGAACATCATAAAACTATATATCATCCACAACACACTCAGAAGATATAAGAAGTCCAAATAGAATAAATGAGTGAGTCAAAAGATAGCCGGGTGGACATGCCCACACCAAACAGCTATGAAAATAATCTTAAATAAAGTAGATGTCCACTATGAGTCTCAAAGAATAACATAAATCTAGATATCAGCGGGAGACGCCTCATCATCAAGGTATGAAGGATCCAGTGCCGACCCATACTCCTGCGGGAAAGCGCCTATACCTGGAGAGATCACCAGGTCCTCAGAGGGACGTAACAAGATACATGAAGAACATGCCACATGAACTGGATATAAATGCACCATAAAATAAAGATAAAAGTAAAGTGTCCAAACCATAACACGGTCATTATTCCATCATCGAAATAGTAGGCTACCCCTACAACCAAACAAGGACAAGGGGTAACATACTATTCCGCGATGTGACATTTTTCCATGCCATGATTGGAACATAAAATTTGCTAAGGTCTCTTAACCTTTCTAGTAGGAAATTTAGAAGACATCTCAAGGTATGGGCAGGTAAAGGCTGACTCCCCCAGGACAAGGCAACAACTCACAACACGCACACGTCAAATACCAATACTATCAGCCGGCATAACTCGAGGCTAGCGGCCCACGTGACCCATCAGTCAATATAGCTCGAGGCTAGTGCCCAACGTGACATGACCACCGTAGTACGCAGTTACTATAACTTTTAGATTTGGGTACCCATACATTTAACTGTCTTCTCCCTCCCAAGGTTACTAATAGAAGGTAGTTCGCTAAGATTAAGTCCATATGCATAAAAAAAACAAGAAAGAAAGATAACTGAAAGCAAAATAAAGTGAACTAAAAATAGCAAGTAATGGATCCAACTGAAAACAGATAATAAATATGCAGTAAATAAATAAATAAAGATGCATCTAATTATAAACATAAAATAAGGCAAGGTATCTTGCCTGATTCCGTGCTGTAAATATGAAATGCCGCTCCCGCGTCCACGCCTTGAACCCGACGCTCCTAGATAATTAATTAACTAGATTAAGTCACTACTTACGAAACTTACGATACGACTTAATTAGTCAAAGTAATGTGTTAAAATTATATTCGATCTCTCGTGGAACCATTTAGATCCATACAATCACACACAGGTTCCACGAGACATCGAAACACGGTTTTAGGGTTTCTAACTTTTAATTAGTCGGTTATGCCCCTACTTCAATAACATACTTAAAAATAATATAAAAATCATAAAAAAAATATTTAAACAATTTTTTTACAAATTTATCTCTAAAATTCCAGAATTAATATTTTTAAAGATATTTATGACTGGTTGATTACTAAGTCAGCTAGTCTACTCGAACCTCGCCCGTAACATAGTTAATGACTCAAAATTGCTAAAATAACAAAAAATATGTTTTAAACAGAAATAAAGTACTTTATTTCATAGAATAATATTAGAGGTACAAGGGTTGAGTTATACTACAAGTTTGGGACATTCTAGGTCAGCCGATTACCCGAAATTAGCTAGTTTTGACCTATAATTTTTTCGACCAGATTTGAGTTGCTAAAATCATGAAAAAATACTTAAAAAAAATCCTAATTTATGTATATGAACACACATAAAATTTAGTTTCGAGAATAGACACCAATAACTTATAGTTCCTTCACAATGGGTTAATTTTGATCCTACCGAAACATGAATATTATGCCTATATTTCATGAAACCTTTATGGATTATTATACATAACAAAAGCCATAAAAATATGATTTCTACAGATTTAATAACATATTTTCTATAGAATTTTAGTACGGATTTGAGATGAAAAGATTAGAATTTCTTACCAAAGGTCCTTGCTAGAGAGGTTGTGACTGCTTCTCCTCGCCAAAGCTCCAACCTTTCTCGTTATCCTTGCTTGCAAATCCTATTTTGGTGAGTGTGGAAGGGTTGGCAATGGCTATAGAAGGTTGGATGGAGAAGATGGAGTTTTTAGGATTTGTTTTGAGGGGTTGGGTGGATGTATGGTGTAGAAGATGAGTTTTTGTGAAGGATGGAGAGATGTGCAATGGAGGAGATGATGTATGGAGGCTAGGGGGAGAAGTGCTACTGAAAATATGGAGAGGGAAAGGGGTGGTCGGCTATGGAGATGGAAAGAAAGGAGGAATTAAGTTAGGGTTAGGGTTTGGGCTAAGTTGATGTATATATATGGGCTTTATTGGGTTGCATGTATAAAAAGGAGTGGGAATCCTTTTCCTATGGGGTGGTCGACCATGGGGGGGGGTTGCTTGGCCAAAATCTATGCTGGGGTCCACTGATTTGGTTGTTTGGTGAGTTGGCTAATTGATTGGATTGAGGATTTAAAAAGGTCTTTCCTAATTTAGAACTAATTAATTCTATCTATGGAATTCAATCCAAATCTGAATTAAATACAAATATATGTAATTATTAATATTTATTAATGCCCAACATGCCTACATAGGGTTGGGTTTGGCTTGGAAGAGGTTTGGGAAGGTTTGGTGCAACCGGGTCTCCTAAAAAGTCATAAAGGCTTTCTTATCTAATTCATTAAATAAAAATATAACTTGTGCCATAATTTGAATGGTTAACATGCAAGAGATTATAGTATGACAATGGCATTCCTAACATGGCTAGCATGCTAGTTAAAGCACCCGACTACGCTAGGCATGCCATACTTTCTAGTCGTCTTGCATATTCAAACTCAATCATGGCTATAGTCCTATTATATAATATAAATAAGATAAAAATAAATTAGAATTAAATAAAATCCAAAAAAATAATTTAAATATTCCTTTAAATTTTGAGGGTTTTACAGTGCCGCCTAGTGGTGAGCACCAAGAACGCTCCCTCCGCACGCGTCACCGGCGCGCGTAGCCGCCGGTGAGGCTTCCTCCTCACCGGAGCCCCTTCGTAAGTCTCCGCTCCTCTCTGTCCTCTCTCGACCTCTCACGCTCACCCCTCGATTTCTTTCCTTCATAACTATTCTTCATTTTTTTCCTTTTCTTTGCACATACTCTTTTTTTAGGAAAACAACAGCACTAATGCTGAAATCAACATATCATATAAATAACAATTTATTTAGGTTTATTCGTTTTAGTATTCTGTGATTCCTTAATAAGCAGTGTAATAAATATTATTATTAATATTATTATTATTTGTAATCCCTGTTCTTTGATAATGTAGGAAAAATATGAGTATTTCTGTTAATTATTAATATTCTTATTATTTTAGTACTATCATTGTCGTTGTTTAATAGTTATTTTAATAAAAATCCTAAAAACTTATTTTATAACAAATACAATAGATATTTTCAAATAAAGAATCTTAGCCATAAACTAATTTTAAGGATTTTTAAGGTAATTATCTAAAAATATTTTTGACTCATAAAAATATTTTGTTGAATATTAATGTATAGGTTTATTTACAGCCAGATGCACACTGGCGTGACAGTAACTTTATGTAACATAATCACGAAGATATATGGTTCTCGAGTCTTACCTAGACTATGTCCTATGCATCTTGTTTGGCTTCATATCGTTCTTGGAAATAATTCGACAAACCTTCCTGCTTTGCTTGACCCTATCGTTGTTTGAAATTGGTATATAGGTTTATTTGCAGCCAGATGCACACTGGCATGGCAGTAACTTTATGTGACATAATCACGGAGATATATAGTTCTCGAGTCTTACCGAGACTATGTCCTATGCATCTTGTTTGGCTTCATATCGTTATTGGAAATAATTCAACAAACCTTCCTGCTTTGCTTGACCCTATCGTTGTTTTAGTTGTAGAAGCAAATGGATCCTCGATAGTGGTTGCTCCAGGCATATGACGGACGATAACACTTTATTTGCCCCAGAACTCCTCAACAGAATGGCATTGTGGAGAGAAAGAATAGAACTCTTGGCGATATGGCCAGAGTTATGCTTAACCAGCATAATCTTCAAAAGTATTTTTGAGTTGAAGTTGTTTATACAACATGCCATGTTTTGAATAGAATTCTTATTAGACCAATTTCTAAGAAGACTCCGTATGAATTATGGTCCAATAGAACTCCTAACATTAGCTATTTCAAAGTGTTTGGTTGTAGATGTTTTATCTTAAACACTAAGGATAATTTAGGAAAATTTGATGAAAAAGCTTATGAGGGCATATTTTTGGGATATGCTGCAAAGAGCAAAGGATACATGGTATTCAACAAAAATTCATTCATTTTTGAAGAAATGATAAATGTCACATTCGACGAGCTGAATAGTCAACGGAAAAACAATAGTCACAATGAAGAAGAAAAAACTCCCTCAGATAAAATACCTAAAGATACACCTACCTCGTACCTAGAGAGTCTACCGAAGCGATTGCGGTTTACACCAAATCATCCAAAAGAACTGTTAATAGGTGATGTATCAAAAGGTGTAAGTACTCGTTCAAGCATTAGAGATATAGTTGCTAATGTTGCATTTATTTCTAAAATGAAACCTAAGAATCTTGTAGAAGCTTTTAATGATAAATTTTGAATTTCTGCAATGCAAGAGAAACTAAACCAATTTATACAGAATCAAGTTTGGGAAGTCGTTCCTAAACCAATGATCATCCAGTTATTAGTACCAAGTGGGTATTCTAAAATAAGTTAGATGAGAATGGTTCAGTCACACGCAACAAGGCTCGTCTAGTAGCTCAATGCCATAATCAAGAAGAAGGCATTGACTACGATGATACATATGCTCCAGTTGCTAGACTAGAATCCATTCATATGCTTTATGTTTTTGTAAGTTTTTATGGTTTCAAACTGTATTCTCCTCTCTTAGAATTTTTTTGAAAACTCTTCATCTTCTTTATTTGAGAACCATGTCTCCCAAGGTCGCCAAGAGATCCGCGAAGGACAAGGAGGCTGCGCCGAGTGGCTCTCCTCCTGCGGCAGCGTCTTCGACAGTCCAGGACCCGATTCTGGGTGAGGGCATGCATCAAAAACTAAGTCTCGAGCATTGATTTACGACGTTCATACTTTTCTTCTGTCTGGGCGTATGCGCCTAAGGCAACATACTTCTGTGAGCATCATTATGCACCCACAGAATTCGTGTGCCAACACTGTGGTGCGCTATGTGCCCACATATTGCCATGTTATGTGCCCACATGCTGTGGCATGTTATGCGCCTACGTACTGTTCGTCTGTTATGCGCCCACTTGTTTGTTTTGGGCGTACATCCATTTGGGCGCATAGCCCTTTGGGCACATAAGAGTCTTTCAGCACTTAGCTTTTTTTGCAGATTTCTGAGTCTGACTTTCTCATCTGTCTTTGACTCTTGCAGCATCCATGCCGAAGGCTGAGACCATTGTGAAGGAGGAGATGCTGCTTCCTTTCATCAAACAAGAGTCACCGTTCGTTAAGGAGGAGGTGATACCAAAAATTAAGGAAAAAGAAAAGCTGGTGCCCATCGGGGGGAGGGGGGAATTACTCCCAAGATTGAAGCTGCTGTAAAAGAGGAGCACAAGTCTGAGGGTAGTAGCACTGGGAGTTCTAACCTTCCTGCCCCGGTCGAGGACCTTGATCAAATAGATCCTTCATATGCGAAATGGTTGAGGGAATGGTATATGCCTCACCAAAACTAGGATTCGTGGGTTCCCATAAATGTCCGTATTTTGTCTTGGTATTTCTGTCTGTCTTTAGCTGTAGTTTATGTTTCGCTTCTTTTGGACATCAATGTAATCCTTTACTTCTCATCCAGATGAAGAGATAAAAAACTTTTTGGTTTGCTCATGAGATGTAGTCCTATTAATGTGACTGATTTTGAATAAACAGAATACATTCACTCTATTCTTTGCTTGTAGCATCTGTGGTGCTTGTATTAGAGGGCCTAATACAACATTTGTGTAAAGGGTATCCCGCTGAAGGACTTTTGGTGTTGACCTATTATCCGTTTTATATCGGTTCACGACAGGGATTGAGCCTATAAATAGGCATCTATAGAGAGAGAGAACTTCTTCTATTTTCTCTTCTTCTTCCTCCTTAAGAGCTTTTCCCATCAAACAAAACCCTAACTCTTGAGAGATGGCCCCCAAGACTCCCCGTGGGGGTGCTGGCCGAGGCAAAGACAAGGGCAACAAGCCTATTGAGGCTGACGTCGAGGAGTCCCCTGCTGTCGATATGACGCACACCGACGTGCGGCTGGATGTGACAGGTGGGTGATCCACTTTATTTTAGAGTTGCACAGACACTTTGTTGCACAGTTTTAAACGTACGGAACACGCTTCAGACTATTCCGTCGAAGCGCATGGGTCCGGCTGTATAAGCCCCACCCTGAGGATATGCCTGGGCTTTTTTGTGCTGACGTGCATGGACTTTGATCCTGATGATGCACCAAAGCTATCCTTCCAACGTGGATGGACTTTTGGTCCTGTATATGTGTTGCGGTAGAATTCAGTCAGTGCACATAGACTTTCTGTCTTAATGATGTGCCAAGATTTTTAATGTGCAACAGTTTGCATGCGTCGATGTTGAGCAGTGCATATCTTTGGACTTAAGGGACTGAGTTGTTTTGCTAACACTCCCTTTTTTGTTTTTTGTTGTAGTATCTATGACTTTGCCTTTACTGAATAAAGTCCTCCTCGACCCTGCTCTTTTCCAGATGGGTTTGGACTTTAATGAGGAGGTAGTCAACCCGGCTAATTAAGGCTGCGATCATGCTGGATCAGCCGCTAGATAGGACAAAACAGATTCGAGATCAGCCCTTTTCTTTTCTCCAAAACATGATGGAGAGTGGCAGGCTCAGATCTGTAGAGTCTGCTATCGAGACTTTCTTGAAGCCTGAGTTTTTGTTTAGGGATCGCTTGGCCTCCTATGAAACAAAGGTGTTGAAGCTCAAAGAGGATTATTCTTCAAAGCCAAGGATCTTAACATGTATATTCGGCAGATGGAATGTCAGCTATCATTGACCGCCTTCCGTAGTCTTGCTTCGAAGATGAGAATGAAATGGGAGCTTACCCCGACTCAGGGGGGCATTAGCAGGAACCATTCGGATTGACACTTTGTCTAATCAGTTAGATACCTTAACCTTCTCGCAGGAAGAAACCTCTTACCACCTGGGAACTTTCCGTCCTGAGAGCATCTACAGTGATGTTTCCCCGGATACGTTTTCTTTCAGTGCTTCGACCTTCGTCAACCGTATGTTGGCGACCAAGATTTTGTACCCGAAAGGGGATTTTTGGGTCGAAGGTTGGTGTCACTATGTGTCGAAGTGGGATAACTTGACACTCTGGATCTTGGCAAAGTTTAGAAACGAACTCAGGGAGATCGACTTGACTTCTTCTATCCGTGCCACTCAGGCTGGCATAGAGATAAACTGGCCCATAATTTTAGCCCTCTTGGAGTTGTACCATCCTCAGACTGGAATGTTTTAAACGCCTGGAGGGGAGATAGGATTGGCACTTCATGAGATGTATGAGGTTTCGAAGGTTCCTTGGGGGTCTGAACCATACGAGGAGTATTTCCCGATGAATGAAGAACTCTCCGACTTGGAAGAGAAGGACTCTGAAATGATGGCGGTCTTCAAAGTGTTGGTGAGCCACCATTATCTAAACCAACAGAGAGATAAGGGTAAGACACAACTTCATGTGACTACTTAGAGAGATTATGTCTTCAATCAAGATGTGAGTTATTCGTTGAAGGTTCAGTTTATTACCCCCAAGGGACTCACCCATGTGGAGGTTCTTGTTGAGATGACCAAGCTTAGTGAGCAAAATCCGCGTGCGGATGAGAACCAAGTGCCGACTGACCATATTTATAACTGCTTCTGGCACTCACAAAATATCCCCGAAGGCAGTACTGGTGGTCTATCTGATGATATGGCTTCGAGACTACATGTTTTTCAGTAGATCCAATTCTGTGGAGAGGATAACCAAAAACCTTATTTTGCCTGCTGTGAAGCTAGTTTTTGGTCATCCTTTGGCTTTATTTCCCGTGATGGTATGCAATCTGATACGGGGTATGAAATAATTTATAGTGGATGTCGTTGCCTCGAAGGAAAGGAGTGGTAACTTTCCTCGACCGGTGCTGTCTTATCATTATTTGAGGAGATGGTTGATACTGCATCATCCCAACATAATTATCCCTGGTACGAAAGAAGGGGATGTTGCCGACGATGCTTTTATCCGCCACTACTATAGAAGGCGGTGGCTGCATACTGTACGTTCCTATTTGCAGGAAGTTTATTTCTCATCTTCAAGGGTGGGATATATCGAAAGTTGGCCAGTCTTCCTGGGTTTTGAAGTAGATGAAGAGTTGGAGGACTCAGACGAAGATACCATTTCTCTGCCAGTGTGGGCATTCTGCTGGTTGGAAAGCATTCGGCCTTCGTACTTGGTGTATCGGAAACATGAATCATTACTTCCTGGAGCCATACCTACCGAGCCGATTTTCTTGCCAGTTTGGCTAAACTAAGCTGATGTTGAAAAACCTTGGTTCTTGCTTGGGGTTTGTTGGGAGTTTGTTAGATGGAGCCCGTGGTTGGCAGTATTACAATGCTGGGTGAACGGAAGTACGGTTCACGACTCCTCTTCGAAATGCCCGGCTGCACATTTTGTTTTTTGCCATCAAGCTCTATTGTCTGATGAATACTATATCTTCTGGCTATGATAGGGAGACTAGGTTCAATGTCGGGACCCAGCTAGAGGCGTCCGAGAATATGCTTGCCAAAGCTCGGGCGTATTGTCCTCCAGATATTGCGACTCCTGTAGTATCCCCGGTAGCACAAGCAGAGGGCTCGTGGGAGGAGTCTACGACTGGTCAACTGAAGAAGCGTGCTTCGATAGATGCAGGTTTCGCTGCCTCCAAGAAGCCTAGAAAAATGTTGGTGACTAAATCAGGGGCGACCGTGGATTTGTCTCCAGGAGTATCGACATAATTCATCCCCGAGGTGGTATGTAGATAAATGTCAGCTCAACATAATCTTTCTCATCCTGTATATTTACTTCTTCTTTGACTGCAGGAGGCGAAGAGGACATCTCGGTCTTCAAAGCGAGGTCCAGACAGGTCTTTAGGAGGGAATTTGCATGCTCATCTAACGAGTGTGTCCCTCCTATTATGTGGTCTCCCATAGAGGAGGACCCAGATGATGCTGTTCAGGTGGATGTTCCAGCCGCCTTTGACTACACTGGAGATGATGCAGCTGATGTAGTGGCATCTAAAAACATTGACCCTTCTCCACTGGTTGCTCGGGAAGATGAAGCAAGGCCTTCGCTGGTAGTAGGGCAACCGACTGCAGGCACAAGTATAAGAAGATTGTTGTTGAAGCCCCAAGGGAAATAGTAACACGAGGTCCTTCGGGTGAAGAAGCGGATTGGGACTCATCATCTCCATACGATGTCCCAGATGAAGATGTTGAGAACGTAGAGGAAGACTCTACGATAGGCGAATAGGAGTAGGCTAGGGAGATGGCAGCTAAACCCTCCCCTGATCGTGACATAGAGGAACCAATTTCATGGTCAGATCTTCCAGTTGTACGGGTACCGAAGGTTAAGATGCCTCTACTGCCTAGCCCCACTCATGTCCCAGTGACAGAGGTTGAACGAGAGAAACGACTCGATTTTCGAGTCCTACTCCTGTCTCAGTGGAGAGAGAGATGGAAGCAGACGTACTGCGTCCCGGTGCCACCCCTACTCTTTTATCTGGGGGAAGAGTGGAGGATCCTGCCCCAGCCGCCGGTATTACTTCTGAGCCTGCTACAGTTGGCCTTGATGTTGGTGGGCCCTCTAGGTAGATCTGGATAAGGGCAAGGGCCCTATGGTGGAAGAGTCTCTCTCCGTTCAACCCACTTGGGGGACTGTTATGGGTCCCTCAAGAGACTTGGTTACGGCAGCTTCTGGCTCTGGCATAATTGCCTGTCATACGAAGACCATAAATGTTGAGGATCTGGGCTCGAACTCTCCTCAATGGGACTTAAATCTTGAGGTCTTGGTGATTGAAGATTCTATCAGTAGGGTGGCGACTGCTTCGTCAGGCCAAGATGTAGCACCCTCTACGAGTTTAGCTACCCTCCTAGCTCATGTGGTGATCCCGATGGCTCCTGCTATGACACCCTAGGTATTTGATGACGCAGATGAATACATGAACTACATTATTGAGGCCATGTACAAGATTCTAAGGAGAGGGGTATTTGTCGCACTGGAGGAAGGTAGAGGCTTCACGACTGCGAATGCAATGGTGATCCCACGCATCGGGCTGATTCGATCTTACTAAGGTCACAATCATATAGCTGAGATCTTGGAGGCTTCTGTTGCTGAGCTCGATCATCTTACTGAGCTTCAGAGCATTCGACGGAATGATTTTTCCGCTTTGATAGAGAAAGAGCATAGGAAGTTAACGACTGAGGTTGAGTAAGCCTATATGGAGACCATGGCCATCTGGGAACAATTGCTGGCCGATGCTGAGTCCAAGGAGCAGAGGTTAACTTCGTCTATGGAAGAGAAGGCTAGTCTGCAGGAATCTCTGAATGCCAGCATGGTGGAGATTGATGCCAAAATTTTCCTTCTTCAGGAGTAGCAAGCTCAACTTCTGGTGGATTCTGAACTAGTGCAGGCCGAACACATCATGCTTAAGGAAGAATCGGCTAGGTTTACTCGTCATGTGGCCTTCTTGTTTCATCAGAAGAAGGAATTGGATGACAAGCATGCAACTGACA
This sequence comes from Iris pallida, assembly GCA_029216955.1. Lineage (NCBI taxonomy): Eukaryota > Viridiplantae > Streptophyta > Magnoliopsida > Asparagales > Iridaceae > Iris > Iris pallida. The sequence goes on from JANAVB010013397.1 coordinate 9,320,370, forward strand.
TTGCTTCTAAGGCCATGGAAGCGATGCGTCATGAAGTTGAGCGTCGGGTCTTGGCGACTGTGGAGACCAGATCTGAAGCTTTGAAGCGTCATATCGACGATCTGTCTGCCAACCTTTATTTCCTTCGTTCTTTTTGTTGTTTTTTTTTGAGACGCAGTTGTCTTTTTTTTTCTTTTTGCAAATGTAATCCATTACTCTTATGGGATAAAGAAAAAAAATAACTTTTGTTTGTTTAACTTTGCTATGAACATGTGATTTTGTGGACTTATCATCTTTGGCGCACCTTAGTTTCTTGGTACAGATAATAAGTTAAAAGAGGGAACCAACATATTTATTCAGAGGTAATTTGGACGTAGTAAATATGGGGTTGACGGTAGTATTTTCCTACTCAGAGGTAATATGGCCGTGGTGGGAATAAACTTAGTGGGGACGCAAAGAACAACTCAGAGGTGATATGGACGTTGATGTTCTATGATCGAGGTAAAACAACGTATGGGTTGTTGGATGGGATGTTTACTCAGAGGCAATGTAGACATGGTAGACATAGATTTTAGCATCCTCTTACAAAATGTATAATTTAGCTTTATGGGGGTATAGGAAAATAACTCAGAGATGATATGGACATGGATGTTTTCTACTGGGGAGAGAATGCATTGGAGTGTCTGGGCTCCAGAAGAACATTTTTATCAAGAGGGATGGACTTGATGGTCGAGTTCATAGGTTCTCTTCCTAGTGAGATGGAAGTACATGTTGAGAGATTTCAAGAGTAGTACTTCTTTAGGAACTTGCTGTTGATTGGTATCATGAACAAGTCTCCATTTGGTTTTGCGAGTCGGTAAACACCGCTAGAGTACACCGTCTTTATGATGAAGGGGCCTTCTCAGTTGGGTTCGAACTTTCCTGGTGTTTTTAAGTCATCACCATTGGTCTTCTAATTGACAGAATAAGGTCGCCTACTTGGAAAGTCCTTTGTCTGACTTTTTTGTTGAATGCTTGTGAAATACGAGCTTGGTAGAGCTCGATGCTCTCTTGAGCCAAGAGGTACCTTTTATCCAGCACCTCCAACTCTTGCAGACGGTGACGCTTCTTGTCTTCCTCCATCAATTGGTTCGTGATGGCCACTCGTAGTGAGGGGATCTGGATTTCAAGAGGCAGTACGGCCTCACTCTCGTAGACCAGGGAGAATGGTGTATTGCCCGTTGGAGAACGTACTGTTGTACGGTAGGCCGAAAGATATTCGCCCAACTTCTCATCCCAGTTGCGTTTGTTAGATGACATGACCTTTTTGAGTAGTTTGATGATTGTTTTGTTGAAAGCTTCGACCAATCTGTTTACTGTCGGATTATAAGCAGTTGATGCCATATTCTGAATATGATTCTTGTCACAAAATCTATTGAACGCATGGCTTATGAATTATGGACAGTTATTGCGGATGATCCTTCGGGGTACCCGAAATGGTAGATAATGTGATATTTAATAAAACTGATCACCTTTGAGCTCTTCACCTCTGTCAGTGGTACTGCTTTCGCCCACTTAGAGAAGTAGTTGATGATTGCCAGGATAAAGTGATGTCCTCTTGACGATGGAGGGATAATTGGTCCCACTATGTCCATACCCTAGGCTTCGAATGACCAAGAAGTGACTGTAGGGTATAAGAGTTCCAAAGGTCAATAGATGAAGTCGGCATGAAGCTGACAAACACGACACGTATTAGTGTACTCGACAACGTCGGCCATCATAGTTGGCTAGTAATAGCCCATACATCAGAGTCGGTCATGTAGTTTAGGATCGGGTTGATGAGCCTCGTATGTTCCGTAATGAGCCTCATGAAGAGCTTTGGCTGCTTCCTCGTTTGATAAACATTGGAGGAGAAGCCCATCGTAGGAGCGTCGATATAGCATTTTGGTAGTTGTATCGTAGTAGAATAGAAGGGAGTGCCTTTGGACTGAGACGACTTCCTTTGGGTCATTTTGGAAGGATTCCATAGGCTGCGGAGTTGATTAACGAAAACCGCCAGTCTCTGACATTGATACTGGCGTCTACAGACAAGGCATAGTTCAAACAGATGCACAAAGTATTTCTGGGGCACGCTAAATCTCGGCCAACTATTGTAACAAAATATTGAGTGCGATAGGCACCGCAAATGAGGTCGTAAGGCCACTCAGAGCATCATCCTATTGGTTTTATAGCCGAGGTACGTGTTCCAAGAAGAACTCGATGAAGGTTAAGATGATGTCCTAAGCTACTTTGTGATAGGGGACCAGGTCCTCGTGGCAGACTATGTATTGTCCTCGGACCTGGTTCACGACGAGTTTCGAATCGCCATAAGACTCAAGGTTTTCAACCCCTAGTTGTATTGCTAACTGTAGTCCCATGATATGGGCATTGCATTCTGCCACATTATTGGAGCACAGCTGTTTGAGGGAATAGGCCCGCTGGATGACCAGCTTGTTGGGAGAGATCAAGACTACCCCCACTCCTATAATGATCTGACCTTTAGGGCCTATTCTTGATGCACCGTCGAAGAACATCCGCTAGACGGAGTTTTCTACAGCAATATTGGACTCTAGCACTTCATCTGAAATATCTTCATAGAGTTTGGACGATTCCGGAATCGGATGTACAGCTAAGAAGTCGGCCAGTGCTTGGCCCTTGACAGCTTTTTCAGGGACAAATACCATATCACATGGTGTCAATAGTATTATGAACGTAGCTAATCGAGAGTTTAGCACTCCTAGATTTGTCATGAGGACCCTAAGTAGATTGACCCGGGAAATGACATGGGTCGTCTAACCCGAGACGTAATGACGAGTCTTCTAGATGGCAAATACCATGGCTAGGCATTCTTTCTTAACGGAGTTGTACCGGTGTTCGGCCCCGATCATTGTCCTGCTTAGGTAGTAGATAGCTTGTTCGTAGCATGCAACATTGTTTTGAGACAATAGAGCTCTGAGAGAATGATCCATCACACGGACATAGAGCAGAAAGGGTTTGCCTGCGACCGTGCTATCAGGAGTGGGGGACTTTGAGTTAAGCCTTGATGTCGTCAAATGACTTCTGACATTCTTCCGTCCAGACATAGGAGACTTCCTTCTTCAAGAGTTTTATAAACGGTTGGCATTTTTTGAAAAGGTTTTCTATAAACCTTCGGATATATTCCAGACGCCCTTGTAGGCCTCGAAGTTCTCTAAGGTTCTTCGAATAGTTCATGTCAAGGTTGGAGAGGGTTCATGTCGAGGATGGCTTTGGTCTTCTCGGGGTCAAGATGGATGCCTTTAGCGGTGATAATAAAACCCAAGAATTTGTCGCTGGAAACCCCAAAGAAGGATTTAGCGGGGTTCATCCTAAGCTGATGTGCTCGCATGAGATCAAAGACTGTCCTCAGATCCTGTAAGTAATCACCTACTTTTGACAGCGATGTCGTCAATGTAGTATTCGACTGTCTTGTGGAGGTGCTGGCGGAAGATGGTGCTCATAGCTCGTTGGTATGTGGCACTTGCGTTCTTCAAGCCAAAGGGCATCGCTGTGTAGCAGTAAACCCCTTTTGGAGTACTGAACGACGTGTATTTCTCGTCATCCGGAAATATCTTGATCTGGTTGTAGTCTGAATATTCTACCAGGAAGGACATGCATTCAAAGTCACATATGTTGTCGATCATTACGTCGATGATCATGAGTGGGAACCCATCCTTTGGACAAGCAGAGTTGAGTTCCCGAAAGTCGATGCAGACTTAAATTTTTCCATTCTTTTTAGTAACAGGAACGATGTCGGCCACCCAATCTGGATGCTGTTCCTCGCAAATAAACCTATTTTCTAAAAGTTTTTCTACTTCTTTGTCAATGGAGTCCATGATGTTAGGACGGAAGTGTCGCTGTTGCTACATAACAGGCTTAGCGTTGGGTAAGATGTTAAGCTTGTACATTACGACTTGTGGATCTAAACCTAACATGTCTTCATAGCTCCAGGCGAAGATGTCGATGTATTCTTTGACAAGTTGAATCAAGGATTCCCGATCCTCCCATGCAAAGCTTTTGTTGATGAAGATGGGTTTAGACGAGGATTCGTCCCCTAGGTCGATTTGCTCGACTTCATCTTCAGTAGGTGGTTCTCATAGCTCGAAGCGAGATTCCCATTATGCACCTAGGAGTCGAGCCCGGGGTTCTTCCTCGAAGAACTCTACTGCTTGATCATCGTCTTCTTCTTCTGAAGGGTGTGTGGATACAGTCATGTTGCCTGCCAATAATTTCTTGAAGATTAGATCGATACTAGTGTCAGAGTCCCAAGTTAAAGCTTTAGATGAGTGAGAGTGTGTGGCCTCTTCCACTTCTGAACTCTTCGGGGTTGTGGGTGGTGTAAGATAGCCTACCCCCCGTCGAGTGCGATGGTAATGGTCTTATGGCTTCCCTTTTGGAACTGGGAGCCGTAAAGGAAAACGTTGGCCTCTGCCATAGTTTAGACCTTGGCCGCTTTTCAAGTCATAACCCATCTTTTGGATGAGATACTTGGCTTGATCGGTGTACCAATATACTTGCATTCTGTCGGTATCGGGTTCTAGCTCGACTGGCAGGAGGACTTGATGACGCTCAACTTTATCGAAGATGATAGGTTTCTCATACTGGCTCCAGGGCGGAACTATATAATAGACTCCTTGGTACAGGATAACTCGATTTATATGATTAACAGTCATTATTTGTGTTTGTAATGACTGAAAAGCATTATCTAGAGTATATATGGCATTCCAATGTTGAAAACTAGAATAATTCAAAGACAGCTTTTATTGATAAAATATGGGATCTTGTCCCAGGGATTATATCATCAAGAGGTGGGGCGTCAACATTGGCAGATATGTACTCTCCCAATTCTTCATTTATGAGCACCGAAGTAGTCTTGGGCGATTCAGGGGAGTTCATCAGGAGTTTGACCCGTGTTGGCTCTTGAACGTGTGCTGCGAGAGATGCTGGGGCCTTCCCTCATAGCTTGACCACGAGGGGAGTCGACAATTGGGGAGGCTTACCTTTGAGTCATAATTTGAGGGGTTCCTCAGCTAGCGCCTCGGAGACTGGGGCTTTCTCGCACAACTTTACTACAAAGAGGAGCTGACACTTGGGGAGTTCTTCCATTGAGTCGTATCTTCAAAGGGGCTTCAGTTGTTGTTTAAGCCAAAGAGGCTAGTGCCCTCCCGCGTAGCTTGACCACGATAGGGGTCGATGCCTGGGGAGGTTTCCCCTTGAGTCGTACCTTCAGAGGGCACTGGTTATTATTTCTGCTTCAATATCGGCCTCTACCTCGGCTTCTGCTTTGTCGTCAACATCGTTGGCTTCATCATCCAGATGAATTGATTTGTACAGATCAGAGTCGGTGAAAAAGGCCTCAATCCTTCAAAAGGGATCGACATCAACAAATTCTGTCCTGACTATGCCGTTAGTGGACACGTATTTCATGCATTGGTGGAGAGTAGATGCCACTACCATATATTCATGTATCCATGGCTGCCCCGACAGGATGTTATAATTGACCTCCAAATCTACGACGTTGTAAGTCAACTCAGTCTGAAGATCACCAATATGACATTTCAGCCGGATCATACCTAGTGGTTCTCTCTTGCTAGAGTTGAAGCCGTTGATTGTAGTATTGGATGCAGTCAGACGATGCATCGGGATCCCCGACGTCTGCAACATAGTCCGAGGGATAATACTAAGAGAAGACCCTAGGTCGAACTGAATCTGATCTACCTTGTTGGCACCGATGTACCCTGTGTAATACAACAGTCTGTTGTGTCGGTTGTTCTTGAGTAGCATGTCTTGCTGAGTGAACATGATGTTGGGGATGATTTCCCCTATGCTGTAGCAGTGCAGACAAGTTTTTGGATCTTCTTCAGGCTGTTTGACCTAGCTGATGAAGGACTCAACATCCTTCAGTGCTTCACATAGAGCCTCCCGAGTAACTTCGGATAGTCGGAGGAGCTCGAATAGGGATAGCCGAGCCGGAGTACTAGCGAGCTGTGCCATGTCGAAGTTGTGGGGTTTGGTCAACCCTGAAGCACCCTCTTTTCCTAGAGGCTGTCGAAATGAGCCTCTTTTTGCATCTGTTTGTTGACTGCTGGATCTTGGGATGGACAATCCCCTTGGACAGCGGTGATGGTGATAGGAGGCATGACTTCGACCGGAGCCTCCTCTTGTTCAATATTCTACTGTGGACGCATCTGGATAGGAAGGTCTCCCTCAGGGGACCAAGTGACCATGTCGCAAGACTTGGTCTTCTTACCATCGGTTTTGGAGGTAGGATGTACCCTCGCTTGAATCAATTCCGGAGCTAGATCTGGGTGGACCCACATGATCTCTCCCCGGGACATCGTAAGTGGTATTAGTCCACCCATATTGTCACGAGTTGGTGGAAGGTTGATTACTTCCATTGTCTCCTTTGGGATGGAGACGACGCCATCTTGAGCTTTAGTAGGCGGCAAGGTGCCAAACTGGAGTGATACCATATTTGCTGAGACTGTCTTCTCTTCATAATCAAGCGAGAGGATGTTTGCATTGATCATGCATTGTATATAATTCTTCAAGATATAACAGTCTCGGGTCGGATGACCGACGAACTGATGGTAGTGACAGTACCTCGGGTTGCCTACCCTGTTAACCTCGTCAGGATGCTTTGGATCAGGCAACATAATTTTTTTGCTGTGCTTCAGCATCTCGAAGAGTTGCAGGGTGTCTTCATCATTGGAGGAGTAAACCTCCTTCAGTCTTGGTGCGGGCATTGGTTTCTGAGCGGGCCCTTGTATGCTTTTTGAGGCATTGATAGTCAATGCCTACTTTTCTTTTGGCTCGCTCCTATTATTGTTCGCGGCGGCGTGTTTCCTTTTGTCATCGAACGCAGGGAAGCTAACCCCAAGAAGCTGTACGTCATGTGCCCTCTTTTCGGCACTTTCGACACCGATGATTAGCGAACTCTAATCTGGAGGCTGGGCAGAGTCGACCCAGAGTTTGATCATAGGTGTAATATTCATGTTGCAAGAATCTATTAGGATATGTTCTGGTATACCCGGGGGAACCTTAAACATGCTTGCCAGAAATGCTCGATGAAAGCTCGAACGGTCTATTTCTCCTTTTGGACAACTTCTATCAATGACAATATTGTCATATCTTTTCCTCCATCGTAGAATTGGTCAAGGAACAGATGCGTTAAGTCGTCGAATGAGGATATACAGTTGTCAGGGAGACTGCAGTACCAGTCGTAGGCAACTCCCTTCAATACTCCGACGAACAAACATGTAAGCAAGGCGTCTTCCTTCAGAAGATGTCCCGTCACAGTGTAGAAGTAGGTCAGATATCGGCGGAGAGACTCCTTCCCATCAAATAGTGTTAATGTTTGTGGTTTATATTTGGGAGGATAAACTATTTTTTTCCATTCGAGAGGATAAGGTTGCCGAATCCTAATCTTCTGGTGTTCCTCCTGTTTATTTCGTGCTTCAAAGCGATCGCACAAATCTCTCACCATCTCAACGGAGGAGCTCTCAACCAGCTCCTTCGTAGAGCTAGGAGCAGGTGAGGGAGGTAAAGTATGAAGCTCGGTATCCGAAGGAGCTGACATCCGAGGTACAGTGTGATGATCTATCCCTGAAGATACCCGTTGAAGGGGTACACTTGACTATCCGTTAGCCCCAGGATTCGGACTGGTAGATGCGGTGTCCTTTAAGAAGTCAGAGTATTCTGAATCTCAAACACCATTTGGGTCAAGGATTGCATGGTGGTGGAGAGGGTCTTGAGGCCATCTTCCAAGGTGTCCATGTGTCGTACAAGATCCGGAGCTGAAGCTTCGATTTCTTCTTCGTCGCCACCCCCGCCATGTAGATGGTCATGACATGGGTAGAAGTGGATGGATCGGTCGATGCTTCACTTTCAGCCTTACTTTCTGGTAGGAAGGTTGGCCTAATATCTTCTTCTTCTGATGCCTCGTACTGGCTACCCCCAGTTACATCAGTGTCAGTTCCTTGATGGATGCCCTCATCTTCGAAGGAAGGGTTGTCATGGACAGTCGAGGTCTGATCAGCCGCAGCTTGCATCATTGCTGAGGCCTGCCTTCTCAACCGAGTATTCTGGAATACCCCGATTGGCGAGGCTACTGCTTTGCTTTTCTTCGGTCGACTTTTCGATGGACCAACCGAGGTTTGTTAGCCCAATAATTATATCATGTTTTTGAATATGGCTAATCAATTAAGTTTAATATAATGACGTCATTAATATTCATGTAATCACTGTCATGTTGCTCCTTAAACTTAGCATTGTCCTAATGTTCTACATTTTATTGCTATGTTTGTATCATAATGCATCATACTACTTTTTCGCCTAACATGTACTTTCAGACATGTAGTAAGCATGATCAAACATGATCAACGCAGAAATATGCAATAGAGAATTACTAATGGGCCAAAGATGGTGTTATACAAGAAGATTTCTCTGTACCACCCAACGACCAATCTGGGGCTCGCATCGGGGTATTTTTGGACGACGGCCGTCAAGGGAAAAGGCATCTTCAGGTCTACTCAAATATCAGAAGAAAGGTGTCATCAAAGGGCTATTGGTTTTCAAATTTTATCAATGTATTTTTCATATTTATTGAGTCTAGGAATACGATGTACACTGCATTATACTAGTAAAGAGGCTACCCCAAAATTATTTTTAAAATATCCTATGTTTTAAAAAATAGCCTATTTTACAGAAGCTCTTAACTGCTTAAAACTTTTCATAAAGCCAAAACCCAAAAATTGTTTTTAAAATGGCCACAAATTCAAAAACAACCCTAGGAAAATTCGGCCAGAATTAGCCTAGTATACGTTGGTTTTTGAACTTGGTCTTCCTGCAGTTACGGATGCAACGACTACTTGCCGAAATTTTCTCATAGAACTCTATCCGAATTCTGCCCGAATTTTGTCAAAATTTTGACTTTGGAAAACCTATAAATAGAGAAGGATTCCAATCATTTCAACTCACTCATTCACTTTATTATCTCTTCTCTCTAAGCCTAATAGGTTCTTCCAAAGTATTCTGAGCTATTCATTTTCAAATCCCAAGCCAGTTACAATCCTCTAGTCGATTTGCCAGTACGGTACGGTCTAGAAGTTTTAAAGAGATTATAATCAGAGGCTTGATTGAAGATAGACACTTCACAATTGAAGTTGGCCGAGTACTTCGGATCAAAGCTCGCGTTGTAGAAGTTGTAATAACTTCGTATAAAAACTTGTGGTATTTTCTGTCACGCCCCAGAGCCAGAATACTGGAGAGCGGGGGCAGACATAGCCAGCTACGTATAATGAAATGGAATCCACGTCAATATACGGTCACGACTGTCTAGATATATGAGGGTTTAACTACAATCCATCAGTCTCCTATGGTCATGAACAAGCCTATTGTCTCAATCACAAGCAAGTAGTAACAGTCACAAGATATTAGAGCATCAATATACAATAGTAAGGCGTCCCATACATTACATATTGGATGATCATGAAGCTAGTCGTACAAAATGTCAGGACTAGCAAGAGTTTTAGTCAATACATGATCAACCCTAGGATTTGTCAATCATGTTACAGCCCGTAGGCAGACAGTAAATAAAGGTACAATACGAGCTAACACGTGCTCGCCGGCTAAACGCCTCAAAAGAATAATTTTACAAATAGAGTGGGAGGACAAAAGAAACCCACTCGTTGCCCTGGTTACGCCTGGTGGTCACCATCGGGCTGGAAGACAGGTGTATCCTCTGTTGCTGCTCCGATATCTGGCCACACAAAACCAGCTGGGTCAGACCCCAGAAAGAGCAAGTGCCACAAAGGAGGCTTCACTTAGGAACTAAAACCAGCATATCATAATAGAATATTAAAGATAATAAATAAATATAGAACTGACAATAATAGAGATAACAATAATGTATTGAGCACGGAAAAACCATTCAAGTAGCCAGACTGCAACCCTTAAACCAAACAAGGACCGGGGTACAATCCTTCGCCTGAATAGAAACCCGTCTCAATTACTATTGGTAAGGTAACACGACAATAAATGAAGAGAGGACACAGAACTGCTCCGGGAGCCAGGTTACAACCCTTAAACCAAACAAGGACCGGGGTTGTAACCATTCGCCTGAACAGAACTGGACCCCTGATCTTTATTGTTAAGGCCAGTATAAATAATCATGGTATTGAAGTAAAGGTAAAACATGACGAGCATGACAGGGGGTTACAATAAGACAATAAACGAAGAGAGGACACAGAACTGCTCCGGGAGCCAGGTTACAACCCTTAAACCAAACAAGGACCGGGGTTGTAACCCTTCGCCTGAACAGAACTGGACCCCTGATCTTTATTGTTAAGGTGGGCACAATAAGCAGGACGATATATGATAAGATAATCACGGAACTATTCAGATAGCCAAGTTACAACCCTTAAACCAAACAAGGACCGGGGTTGTAACCCTTCATCTGAACAGAACTTGGTATCCCATCATTTATCGATACAAGAAATCATGTCATAATACAATCTTGTACAGGATCAGGATAAGACTAGGCTGGAATAAACTTCATCCAATCAATCACGGCCAATCAAGAGTACGGCTTGATACTTTTAACTAACTAGGGTTATCACAGGCCTAGTTACTAGCAAGATGCAATGAGATTATCCCAACAGCCACAAGCCCTGCAGACCATCCGGTTATCCGGGTCGAATATCCGTTATGAAGAATGCAACACGTGACTGTGTGCTGGAAATGTGCCCTACTCGTCGGTAGGCTACAAGTCCACTTAATGCGCCCAGATAACGGGATTGCCTGTAGCTGGGAATCTCTTCATGACTACTGAATCATTCTAGTTAATTAGCCTTAGTCAATTTTAGTAGGTACCCCTGACCGTGGTACTCAGGGATCCCCATCCTAGACATGATGCAAGACAGTACTGGTTTATTTGTACAAACACAATCGCCCACGGTGTCCAAGTCTTTCATACTTGTCATGTCAGGCTAGCTGTCGTAACAGCATGCCGAGATATATCATGTCAGTTTACTTGTCAAGAGTGCGCCACAGCGGGCCACTATCGTGTTCTATTCTTACAATATTATGAATGAGAGAAACTTGCATAAAATAACTAGAGACATATTCTTGCTGCTAAGGAAAAGATCTACAACTTCCATGTTGGGAGTTGGGAGAAATTCGAGCCACAATTCAATCAATTAGGACATATAACAGTTAGTAATAGTCAAAATATGCATTATGTGGCCTATTATGCGACATGCATGCAACTGCAACACCATATGCGCATACTGCGACATGCGCCTTAATGCGGCTCATGCGCGACATGATATGCGCCTATCGCGACATGTGCCTCATGTGGCTCAACTGCGACATGATATGCGCCTACCGCGACATGCGCCTCATTGTAACATGCGCCTACTGCGACATGCGCCTTCTGCGACATGATATACGGCTACCGCGACATGCGCTTCATTGCAACATGCGCCTTCTGCGACATGCGCCTTCTGCGACATGATATGCGGCTACCGCGACATGCGCTTCATTGCAACATGCGGCTTCTGCGATATGCGCCTTCTGCGACATGATATGCGGCTACCGCGACATGCGCTTCATTGCAACATGCGCCTTCTGCGACATGCGCCTTCTGCGACATGATATGCGGCTACCGTGACATGCGCTTCATTGCAACATGCGCCTTCTGCGACATGATATGCGGCTACCGCGACATGCGCTTCATTGCAACATGCGCCTTCTGCGACATGCGCCTTCTGCGACATGCGCCTTCTGCGACATGATATGCGGCTACCGCGACATGCGCTTCATTGCAACATGCGCCTTCTGCGACATGCTGATTATGCTGCAGATGAACCTAGAAATGACCAGAAATTATTTTGGCCATAACTTCCTCATCCGAAGCCGAAATCAAGTGAAACAAAAGCCAAAACTGCATGAAATTGAATTCTCTACAACATAGAAACACTAGTTTTCGAAAATAACCAAGTTTTAAAGATCAAAACCAAGAAAAACCGAAAAGTTTACAAACTTAGATCTACAAGAATCCATCCATCAAATCCAAAAATGTCAAGTTCTAAAGAGGCTTAGAATCATGTAAGGAAGAGAATGGAACAATAAAACTTGAGATCCATCATGAAGCAAGTTTGCACTTGTCTAGCTCTCTTTCCTGGTAGGTGGAAGAGTAAATGGTGGGGAAGAAGAAGTGAAGGAGAAGAATAAATGAAGAGAGAGAGAGTTAGATGGAAATATAAATGAGGGTGGTGGTGGTAGGTGGGGGTTTTCTTTTGGTTCATGATGAACCCAAAAGCAAACCAAACCAAGCTAAGCCGAACCAAGCTAAGCCATATCTAATGACATGCCAAATAACCATGCAGAAAAATATGCAATACGAGTCAAGAATACGTACACGTATACCAAGATACGTAATACGAACTATAGGCATTACATTTTCCATTAGTGGATTCAATTGGAAGCTAGAGTTCTTCCGACTAGACTAGTCCTCACAAGAGGGAAACCCGTATACATCCTTGTGTTTGCGTTTGCTTTCTGATCTCTACTTTTACATTTACATATCTGTGATATATTCTGTGATCTTGCTGTTAATATTTTTAATTAGCTAAATTTCGCTGCCTACTCTATTCACCCCTTCTAGAGTATTGCGCTTTACAATTCGTTTCTACAATTGATATCAGAGTGGATGCTTGTTATATAGATATTACTGCTCATACCAATTGCTCCTACAATTGGTATCAAAGCAGGTGCTCCTTATAGAGATATTTTGGCTTAACATCCTTGGAGCAGATCCTCATTATCAAAACGGGTTATACAGGTAAAGCGAGGTAACGCTACTATTATATTCTTATTTATTACAGCTGTTACATAGATCACAATGTCACATATGGCAAATATATACTTTACAACTGAAGACACTATAAGAAAAAGACCCTATAATAACATTTGATAAGAGTTTATTACAACGGTTCGTTTATAAACGTTACAGAATTTTTGCAACACATAATATGATGGGTACGAAGAACTATTGGCCTATTATAATGATTTATAGCATTAAGCGTTATATATTGTTCAAACATACGTAACGCTATTACACGCAAACGTTATAAAAAGTGATAAAATAATTTGGAAAGCCCGCTCGAACCCGACCCCCAAATCAAAACCCTCGGTCCCTTCTTTTCCTCTCTCTCTCTCCTATTTTTTTTTCTCCTCTCCTCCTCTCCTCTTTTCCTCCTCCTTTTCTTCACTTCTAGTGAATCTTCCTTTCTCCCACTCTCTAAACAACATTAGAGAGAGAAAATTAGGGTTAGGGTTTGGGGATGATGTCGTTGGAGGAGAACGACGAGGAGCAGAGCAAGAGATGCGGCAGCTGCAGCATCAGTACCGACGTCAGCGGCTACAAGACCTCCCGATCATAGCAGGTTCTTCGTCGCAGCGTCAGTCGTCGCCTCCACCTCCTTCGCCTCCTCCTCGTCGCCGTCTTCTGGGACTGAAAGCTCCAGAAGTGAGGCCGGAGCTTCGAACTTGAAGGTAAATCTTCGGTTAGGGCTTCTTCTTGGTGGAAATGGATTTGAGTGAGGATTGGGGCTTCCAATGTCGTCGATATCGTGGTTTCTCCTTCGGAAGGGAAAAGTTTTATAGTGTTCCCTGGTCCATGGAGTGGCTGCCGCCTCTGGATATTTTCCTTGTTTGTTGAAGAAAGATTGCACCTTTGTTGCTATTTTTGTGGTTTCTTCTGTCGAATAGATCAGCTGGAAGGGTCCAAAGATGAGGATTTTGTCGTCATCTTCATTTCCTGGTAATCCGACACCGGAAGGTGAGAGTTAAAAATTATTTCTTTTAAAAGTTATTTGCGAGAAATTTTAGCTTTTAATTCTTAGTTTATTTGCGGTTGTTGACTATACTTTGTCCTTGGATTTTGCCTCTGTAACGTCTTGAATTTGAGTTCCTAGGTCCCTCTATATTCATATCTATATTGGAGTTTAGTATTATTAGATTATGTCATTTTTAGATGGCCAAGTCAAGAAAGCATCCAAGTTTCACACAGGACTTAGCTTACTAATATTTGTTTTGTGATGTTTTCACTAATGAACTTAGTATACTCCTTGCGAAATGAATGCCCGTTTTGTGCCAAGAGCTTCTTGTGATTTTTTATATAGAATCTGCTTAAGATGGGGCACCAAACGAGATTTGGACATGGTTTGCTCTGATACCTTGTTAAAGTTCAAGCCACTGCACTAAGACACCGTAGTTGTAGTGAAGGTTCTAGGATTAAATATTTATATGCTCGATGTTGACTAAAGTTTGTCCTTGTATCTTCAAATGTAATGTCTTGAATTTGATTCTCTAGTTTTTACTTGTATCATGAAATGCAACGTCTTGAATTTGATTCTCTAGCTTACAATTGAAAGATCTTCTTGATTCATTTGAAGGACATATCCTTCTTCAATATTTGGAAAATAGGTGAGCTATTTTGCAGTACTAATTACTTCCTAATGTGATGTTGATAGCTTCAGCTATAAGAACGAACTCAACTTTATCATGCAGAAAATCTCCCAGACATGCGTATTGAATTATTCTATCACATTCTTCAAATTTGATATTAAGTTTCCACCTGCATCACTGTTATGATTCTAGTAGTTAGGATTCTTTGGCCATTCCTATGTATAATATCTACCGTGTGCCATTCCATATATTCAAAGCTCTTTCTTACATGCACCAGCGTGGCTATTTTCACTTTGACCTTAAACCTGGCAAAACACAGATTAGGCTAAGTTTTTTTTTGGGTTATTGCTTTACTTTTTAGTACACCTTGCAGTTATGTATTGCTTAATCCCCTACCATGTAACTAGTATATATGCAACAGTTACCTGATACACTACTTAATTTGTTGTGATAGCAATGAACATATTTTACTTTGCATCATATACGAGTGCAAGTTGTTAGTAATTTTTTCCTTCCAATGTCCTGGATTTTGCGAAGTTACTAAATAGTTTCGATGTTGATTCTTGGTGCTTGGTGAGTTTTTCTTATATGGTTCAAATATGATTCTATTGAATAATTGGGTTTGTTAAATCAGCTAACTATATTAAAAACATAAGAAGATTTTGACATTTGTGTCTGAAGAAAATGACCGATATGCCTATATCGATACGGTTTGGCATGTCCCAATTTGATAACGACCGATACTCGATACTAACTAATACCGACAATAGGGGTCTATCTTCTGGTCAATTCGGCAAAAAATTGAACAAAAAAAGTCCAATCAAGAAAGGATGTAAAAGCAAAGTAAAGTTATAAAAGCATATAAACGAAGAAAAGTTATCTATCGCATGTAAACCAATCGACAAGAGTGACTACTATTTCATTAAATTTTAAAACTACTAAGAAATAACATAGGAAATACTTAAAATTATGCCTGAATGTATAAAATATTTCTTGTAAAATGTTAATAATTATTTGCTTTCCGATACTAAAAAATTCGATACTCCGATCCGAAACTGTCGGTACCGTCGATCCCGATACTCATAGGAATAGTCCGATACAGATTACGATATCGATACTGTGAACCTTAATGTATAGGTTCCTTTTATCCCATAGGAATGGCGTAGTCTCCAACCATATGTTTGGTCTTGACTGAAGCAGTACATATATGGTTCTAAGCATGTGTTTGTAATTTGTTGTATTTCCCAACTTGAAACTTGCTAATGTTTTGGCAAAACTATCTGCAGGTTGTCAATTTGACACATGCTTTGCCACTATTGAAATTTACTCTCTTATTCTTTAAATGTGAGAACTTGGTTGTAAACTCAGGGTATCTTAGGCCCTTTTTTCCCGTGAGTTCCGTTAGGTTCAGATAATTTGCTAAAACTTTTCGATTAGGTATGGGAAACCTATGTCCCTTCTTGTTTACCACTCCAATATTAGCCTTCCATTGGTGATTATTTCCTTTAATGAGATTTTTATTTTTCACTTCCTCTTATTTCCCACCATGGCTGCCATTCACTTATTACTGTTGGTGGTTCTGCTGATTGGTTTGTCATTGACTTGATTTAGATTTTACAAATTGCCAAGTATAGCATCTGTAATTTGGTGTTTAAAGGGAGCACAATGAAAGATAATCCTTAATGAGTGTGAAGGTCCCTTGTCAGTATCACATTAAAACTAATAGATACTTGTCAGTGTCATACTATGCTACCTCTATATATTCATGTCCCTAAGTTGCTGCCTCTATATCAGTGTGTCCCTTTACTGTCCAGGTTTCAAATTTATTTTATACTATTGGATACCCAGTTAGGGTATCGTACACTGGCAGTTGACGGAAAACTTGGGATAATTATGGATGCTTAATCACATTTGTTAACCATTTAACCATAATGATACTACAATCTATGAGCAATATATAATGGTCAGAGATTGAAATGCTAGCTCTGGAACTTATTAATAGATGAAACAATTGTATGGTTGATGATTCACTAAATACATCATATGTGTATCAATGGTTGGCATATAAAAAGGACATTTTTGTTTCTTCTTTGGGTTATGGCTCCCCATTGAACTGTTGAGGTCACAAACAAAGTGGTTATCAGAACCGTCTTAATTTGTCTCACTTATCAGGATTGTGCTATACATTTCCTGTAGGTATATTGTCTCGATGATTATATTGCTTACCGATGTCCTCTATATTTAATCCTAACGGTCTCCAGGAAGTTAGATCATGCACATTTTTTGAAGTGTTTTGTACTGATGAATGGTTGATCCGAAGCAAAAAATGTCACTCTTTGGTATTATTTGAAGTATCTAAGAAAGTACAGGTGAACAAAATGTTGACAATAAGTGCGGGTGAAGAGAGGATGAGGGCCTAATTCTTGCTAAATAAAATCAACTATTTTAGGCAACCAACTTTCAACCATATATAAAAGGAAGAAATTAAGAAAGGGAGGGTGCCATGCCACTAATGAAAGGTACATATTATGCAATGATGACCACCAGCTTCATTCGATTTGGACAATAATGAGTAGGGTGAATACTCTTGAGTCAAAATCAAACATATAGCAATGATGACTAAGTAGGGTGACTCCTTTGAGCCATGTGTTCGTTTGTTCCTTCACACCCAACCTAGTCCAATATGTTTTTCATGATGATTGGGTTTTTTTTAGTTTCCTAGGTTCAAAAGTATGGGTTTTTTTAGTATCCTGGGTATCCTGTTCAGTTTATTGAATATCATGTACAGTTTATTGAGTATATTGTTCCTAGTTATTCTAGTTCATTGCAGTTTTTGGGATGATACTTGTCAGTATCAGTCTATATGTTGTTGGACAGTTCAGTCTATTTTTGGCTATGATGAGGAATGGTCACCTAATTTTGCTTTTGCAAGAGGCATTTGATTTTTTTATCTTGACAATGATGTTGGCTTTGAGTATCAGTTTTTGTTTGGGATTTAGAATAAGTTGTATGTTGGCTTTGACTATCAGTTTTTATATGGGATTGGAAGTATCTATTTGGTACAATTGAGATTGAAATATCTATTGAAGAGCCAAAGTAATAAATTCTGAGCTGCATTTCTTTATACTTTTTTTATGATTACTTTGAATATCACTAGCTTTCAGTGTATCACTGACTTGAAGTTTTTTCTTCGGATAGGAATAACTAAGATTTAAATATTGGTTTTGTATCCTCAGCTTTAGTATCCTCTTCTAATCTATGTTGGTTTTGTTTCTTAGTATCCTCTTGTAATCAGTGATGCTTGGTTTCTGATACTTAAGGTTGGGAGTATAAAATTTTTCCATGTGGAATATGGTCTGATAATTAACTAGGCATCATATATGATCTTGGCAGCCACATGCATCATGAATCTTCAGTTTAACTGTCACAGGATATGAATAAAGCTGCTATGAATCTTTAATTTTCTGATACTCACTTATCCTTTATTTTATTGGCATTCCAGTTCTTGTGATTTTGTCATCTATATGATGCCAAGCAGCCCCTTCGATTGGGAGTACTCTGTGCATACATATTTTTCTGAGAAATAGTATTTCTTTTGAACCATAACATGAGTTTTTCAATGGGCTATGATGAGGACTGAGTTTGCTGAAATTTATGTATGTTGTTGCCTCTATTTTCGAGTATCAAGAAGTTTTTAGTGGTTTCACTATAGTTGGTTGTTCCCTTCATACTTGGTTCTTCCTCTCTATATATATGTTGTTGCCTCTATTTTCAAGTATCAGGAAGGTTTTTAATCTGTTTTGTTTGGGCTTTAATTATCTCTGGGCAATTTTGTGATTATGTTGCTCTCTATATGCTGCTTTTAACTTCTGAGTATCACGGCTTTGAGTATCAAGTAAGTTTTTCGATTGGCTCTGATATTTTTGTCAACATGGGTGAAACGCATGTTGCAACATTTCTACAAATCTCTGAGCCCCAATTTTCTCTACCTTTATTAGTTCATCACTCCAAATATGTACACCATTGATTTCTATAGAAGAGCTGATTCTTTTATCGAAAAACTGACAGTACGAAAAAATGAGTTTGGTGCTCCAGGTACGTAATATTGAGATCATGTGACTTTCCAGTTCTGGTTCTCATATGAATCAGGTTAGTCTGTTAGCTTTTATGATCTAAATTTCATATGTTCTTGAATATTGATACATGTGTCTATATAGACTTGATACATAGAAATATATTGATTTCGTCTAATATTTGAAACATAAATTTAGATACATGCTATATAGAATGGAAATTTCAGATGTTCTTTAATACTTACATTTATATTTCTATCTGATTTGGAAATACCATCGTAATATCTCTTTATTCATTTATTCATTCTTTATTTGTAGGTACGTACAGTGTTGACTTTTGAAGGGATATACAATGTTGGCTTTTGAAGAGATGTCACAATTTGGTGTTGGTGAATGATGTTTCAATGTTTTGAGGCCGGCTGTCCTAAAAGGGAAAGATGTATATATTTTTGGATATTGAAATGTAATGGTGATATGTTGGTGAAATAAAAGTTAGAAAAAGAGTGATATATTTTGAAATGTAATTAAGATGATATGATATTTGGATATTTTTAATGAAATGTTTCAAATGTTAGTTAAATTTTATATGTCTGTTGTCTCAGGAACTAATATGCTTTTTATATCACATTTAATTATGAGCATTGACAGGTGATATATATATGTGTGTGAATGACAAGAACAGAACGTTAGAAAGTGTTATGTATAAGCTCTTTTTATAACGTTTCATGAACGCTTTTTGAATGGTTTCAGAACCAGATCATTTTAGTAAGCGTTATGTATGTATAACCTATTCATAACGCTTTATGATAGATATACTATATATAATGATAATATTAATGTCGTTTTTAATATAAAAAATGTCATATAAGTGTAAGTCATATATAACTATTTTTATAAACTTTTAGAACACCCGTGTTCATGACGGTTGCCTGCTTCAAAAAAACCATCATAAATTGTCATATATGACGATTTTTACCCGTCATAAAATGGTATTTTTTTGTAGTTAGAGTAATTCACAAATAGACTTCTACTATTTGATGGAACAAACTATAGTTATTGGAAGACATGAATGATCTTTACCTGAAGTCTCTAGATTTTGACTTATGGTCAATTGTTGTCAATAGCTACCAAAAGCCTACTATCACTTCTATTCTCACATCCTCTATAATCAACAAGCCTTATTATAGTTACACGGAGGAATAGAAGAAGTTAGCTATCCTTGATGCAAAAGCTATGCATACCTTTTATTGTGCTGTAGACATAAATGAATTCAATCTTATTACTACTTGCACAACATCTCATAAAATTTGGAAAGTTCTTGAAGCTAGCAACTCCATGGAGGAGGATAGTCTTCATAATAATACAAATATGTGCATGATGGAATTGGGATTTAAGGTGCAACACAATCCCTTATATGAAGAAGAGCTTGTATGTGACAAATGCAAGAAGATAGGACACATACAAGAAGATTGTACTACTGCTAGAAAGGAGAGTCACTACGAATGATCAAATAAAGGAAGATCATTGTCTCACAAGTATGCTAGCACGAGCGTTTGGTGTGAAAGTGAATCAAGTGATTCAGAAGAAAAAGAGAGACCTCATCAAACTGCAAATTTATGCTCAATGGCATTATCTAACGAGGTACAAAATAATTATTTTTATAAAGATAGTAAATTTTCTCATGATGAGTTATCTGATGCTTTCAGTGATCTATTAGAAGAACACAAGAAAGTATTAGATAAGTATAAGCAAGCGAGAAAGGATATTCAATCCTATAATTGTAAGAACAAAAAGCTTACTTGCTTATTGAATGATGCTAGAAATACTTCTTCTGATAATTCAACTGAGATTTTCACACTTGAGTTTAGATTGCATGAGGCACTTGATTGCATTGAGAAAAGAACTAAAGAAAATGCTAAACTTGAGAAATTAGTATCAGAAAAAGAAGTATTTTATTGCTTTATGTAGAATTGATGCTCTTAATGCTAAATATGATGAGATCTGTGCTAACTCCAAAAAGTTAGAGATTAGACTGGCCTAAAAGCAGGTATTACAACCTATGACTCAGTCTAACACAAGACAAGTAACACTTCACAAAGTCACACACGACAGATCTTTTACAAAGGAACTAAGCTGTCACCCCCACTATCCTAGACAGGGCTATTATGGTCATTTACGTATTTATTATTTAAATAATTATTTTAGTTTTTATTTTACTGTTATTATATTGGCTTGATGGATAAACAACTATTTTTAGATAAATATATATGTACTATTGAGTTCTTATTTATAAAACTTTATTTAGAATTAATAAATATAGGATACAAAGTATTTAGTTTTGTTTATAAATAATTTAGATTTTATTTATATAATTGTTTGGTATTTATACATTTATGGGGTATGTATATATATATATATATATATATATATATATATATATATATATATATATATATATATATGTATATATATATATATATATATATATATATATATATATATATATATATTATATGTGTGTGTGTGTGTGTGTGTGTGTGTGTGTGTGTGTGTGTGTGTGTGTGTGTGTGTGATATATAATTAGTATAAAAGAAAAAAAACAAAAAAAAAAACCAAAACACTCACGCACACACCAGTGCCCACAAGCCGCGCGCACGCCCCCCTTCCCCCTCCGTAAAACTACCATTCGTAGAGAGTTTCTCCATGAAACTCAACTCTACACAAACTCCCCAACCCAGCGCACACCCAGGAGACCTTGCATTCGACCATGCAGAGCCACCGTCGGTCATCTATTGCCGGCCAAAGTCGTGCCCGACACACAGCCGCGCAGGGAACAGTTCTAGGTACCCATTTTCCTCGTCTTGTATCTTCGTGCACACTTGATCAAATCGAGATCCGTAAATTCCTGTGTGTAGCCGACATCACCCTCTAGGAAACCCTTCAAGTAGAATGAATTTAGGTGTACTGAATTGACAGAAAAAATGACACGAAATTCACGAAAAACCTATTCGGAATGAACCAGAAAACCCATTCATGGACCCAACTTTGAGGGCGATTTCTCGCCAATCCATCGACAGATTAAAAAATTCGTTTGAAGAGACTTGTAGACAACCTATAGGGCTTCGTAAAGCATATTTTAGATCCTGATTTCATTAACTGTAAGTCATGAAAACTGATTTCCAAAATCAGGAAAAACAGTATTTCAAAAACCAAATTTTTAGAAAAATTTTCCCGATACGGCATGCGCCCCGACAAACCAGGCGACGTGGTCGCAACACGTAAGCATCGAAAGGCACGTACGAATGTTGTGGACGTGTGGGATTCTACGGAACTCGATTTCGCTGCATGTTCGCGACGAAATCAATGCGTATCCATCGAAATACCCCGTATCGACCCTTTTGCGAATTTGTCAATTACATTGTGCACGTTCGTCATCTCGAGACAAAACTTATGCCAAAAGGATCGTGTCATTTTTTTGGTCCTGTATGCCAAGTTTGGTCCGATTCTAAGAAGTTCGACCGGAATGCTATTTTGGCGGGCTCGTGACCCGATCCAACAGACGAATTGGTGCATGACCCATCGGAATCCAACTTTTGACATACGGTTGGGTTTGTCTCGTCAAAATGGACCCATATACATATAGTTTGATGACTTTAGAGACCGTAGATACTGAAATATTTTTTGGTGCTAAGCGGGTACAACGACGAATATCGTTTTAGCCCAAAATTACCGTTTTGCCCCTGTATCCAAAATTGGCCTTATGGGTTGGCTATCCTAGCTAATTTGACTATTCTGAACACATTGGTAATGTCTGTTTCAGCATTCGAAGATTGTTGTGCGAGTTGACCTTTCGTGGCTCATTTGAGTGATTTGTAGTTTTGATTTTCGCAGCTCAGGACAGCAGGCGAGTACATTCTCTGATAGTTTTCATTGCTTTGATATCTACTATATCCGATTCAGTTGTAGTGGATTACTTAATTCTTGACATGAGGATACACGGACTATTATACATTAGATCTTGTCATGAGATGTTATTCTTGGATTACCTGGTATATGGGTACGTTGTTCAATCTTGTTTCCTGTACTTGTATAGACATCGATTCGGGAGTGGGCTGACCCCTACTCTTTAAATCCCGTGTCATGACGTGTCATGGTTGGATCCATTATACTATTCGGAGATGGAGAGTTATTAGAGGTTATGTGATCATTACCCCACCTATTACTACTTGTGCATAGCTCCACCCTCACCGCACGTAGGGTGTAGCCTGACCTGTTACTACTTGTGCATAGATTTCCATATTGGCCGGCTTGACCCCATATCTGAGCTTCCTGTGATAGCCGGTCAAATGGAACAGCCTGATCTTGACCCAAGCCGATCACATGACGCTCTAATATTTCATGGCACTTACTTTTTATGTTTATATCATACTCAGATTACTTCAACTGCTTTTACTATACTTTTATATTATTTCTCACCCATGATATGATATCCAGATCTCTTGTACAGTTTTACTTTCGGTCTTGATATTTTATCATGTATTTTATTATAATTGTCTCCTATATTATTTGTCAATTCACATGGAACTGCTATTGGCGTTTGTACTTGCTCTTATACTGACAGGATAACCCCGTTGTTTTTCAGAGGACTTAGATGTAGATTGTTCGGCCTACTACGGGTTTGGCATAGATGGAGTCTACGACCAGGGCCTGCCTATGGATCCGGTGCACATAGAGGACGCACCTCTGTAGTGACTTAGTTTATTTAGATTCTGTCTAGATTTGTATTTTAATTTCACTTACTGAGTCAGTTGAACTTATTTAGGATTGTTATGTCTTCACATTCTGAACTGTTGTTGTGATTCTGCCTTTATTTCAATCTAGCTATTTCCATTCCTTATATTTATCATCGTGCTTATCTTTCTTAGAAGTATGTGACTTAGTTGTGATTATATTCCTCCGTACGGAGATGACAAGTTATATTATTGTGTCTAGATATCATATGTTGTAGATGATACTTACAAGCGTTCTATCGCCGATACTGTGGCGTAGGCTGGACATGCCCACATGCTCGTGCCCTTAAACACGGTGCAGGTCGTAACACATTTTTATGGTGGCCCATGCAGGTCCAGAGTCACAACTAGTGCAATTTTGTAATGGTGCTCGACTTAGAGTGCTAATTACGAGCCTGCTATTAGGATACAGGTTCTAGGATTATGATAGGAATTACTCAATTATATATTAGGAAAATTTTAATCTTTTGATTATCATGACAACTCTTTTTGTATTTCGAAATAAATTGTCCTTCCTTGACAATATCTTATCATGTGCCATATTGATCTTTTGCTTGAATCTGTCTTCAGGATGACGAAGACTAGAGCTCAGATTGCTGGAAATGTTGCTGGATCCGAGAGGTCCGCAACTTCGCGACCTGTGGTTGAAGAGGTTCAGGAGGTTGCCCCTACTATCCCTACCATTCAAGAGGGGGTGACAGCAACACCTGGAGGTTCTCCTTCACCGGTCCAGAGGCCTATTCTTGTTCAGACAGATCTTCTTCCACCTCCACCTACGCTACCGACCGATGCCACTCAAATGTTCGCGCTCCTCCAGTAGATGATGGAGGCACAACGAGCACAGGCTGAGGCTCAACTGCGACAGGCGGATGTTCTATAGAAGAGTATCGAGAGTACACATCAGTTAGCTCTCGCAGCTGTTGAGAAGGTGGCTGCAGTTCAGGTTCAGGGCGCACCCGCCCAGTAGTTGCAGAAGTAGCTGGCAAGGCCTGTCTTCGTGTTAGACTTCAAGAAGATGTACCCTCGAGAGTTCAAGGGAACAGAGGGGATCCTGTCTGCCGATGACTGGCTAGAGGATGTTGAGCGGAGCCTAGGACTAGCACAGATTTCGGAGGGACTGAGGGTGCCAGCAGCAGCGAGTCAGTTCTTTGATATCGCTCTGACTTGGTACCATATGGACCCTCGTGCGTCAGCGACGGGTCTGACATGGGATGCTTTCAAGAGGCACTTTAAGGAGAAATTCTTTCCTGATGTGGCTCTTAGTACACTGAAGGACCAGTTTGTAGGACTGGTGTAGGGAAACTCGTCGGTGGATGAGTATGCAGCAGAGTTCTTACGCCTGAGCCGGTTTGCTAAGGGCATGGTTCAGGATGCTGGGGAGAAGGCCCGAGCGGCCTGAACTACAGCATCAAATCTCGTACACTTGGGCGTCGTACGGTGACCTTTGAGGAGATTCTGCTGGATGCTCAGATTGAAGAGGAGGATTTGGATCTCAGGCCCAAGAGAAGCAGCGATGCTATGGGTACTAGTTCCAGTACAGGACCAGCCAAGCGTCCTCGGACTCAGCAGAGGCCGTTCCACCAGCAGCAGCATCAGCAGCACCAGGTACCAGGATGTACACATCATCAGCAGGCATAGAAGTTGATTCTACAGTATGCTTTCTGTGGGAAGTCGGGGCACACCCGAGAGATCTACAGGAAGAGGTTGGGCGTTTGTCTATTATGTGGAGGGCCTGACCACCAGTTGAAGGATTTTCCTACTCGTCCAGTTTGGGAAGGTCAGGACACAACACCTATTGTTAGAGCTCCAGCAGGACTTGCCGTTTAGCCGAGGGGTCCGCCACTTCCAACTCAGCAGCAACATTTTGCCCAGCATCAACAACAGAGGGGTACACCTCACGGTAGATCATTCGCTTTGGCAGTCGAGGAGGCCGAGCCCATTACGTATGTGGTAGCAGGTTCTGTTCTTCTCGATTCCTTTCCTGTATTAGCTTTGTTTGACTCTGGTGCTACGCATAGTTTTGTATCCGTCCCTTTTGCTCTTAGATATAATATTATTGCTGAATTACTGAGTAGGACTTGCAATATTATAACCAGAGGTGGTATTATCCTGGTCAATAATATTTACAAGGGGCAGAGAGTTACTTTAGGAGGTTGGTACTTGAGTGCGTGTTTGCTCATAATGCTACTTCCGAGCTATGATATGGTACTCGGTATGGATTGGTTGAGTAGACACCATGCTAGTATAGACTGTAGAGGAGGTGAGTTTTATTTAGACCGCCGATAGAGCTAGAGTTTGAGTTCGCTAGGGGAGCAGCTTAGTCGAGAGATGGTTTCTGTGGAGCCTTGTTGGCGGGGCAGGAATTGCCACATCCATTGATAGCAAAATTATTGGATGTTTTCCCTAATGCGTTTTCCGGGATACCGCCAGACAGGGATGTTGAGTTCTCTACAGACTTAGTGCCGGGTGCTGAGCCTATCTTCCAGCACATCTATAGGATCAACAACAGCAAGTTGGCAGAGCTAAAGAAGCAAGTCGACGGGTTGCAGGACAAGGGTTTCATCAGATCCAGTTCTTCACCTTGGGGCACACCTGTTCTATTTGTAAAGAAGAAGGATGAGACGGTACGCATGTATATCGACTACAGAGCACGCAACAATCTCACTATCAAGAACAAGTACCCATTGTCGAGGATTGACAACTTATTTGATTAGTTGAGCGGCGCGAAGGTGTTTTCGAAGATAGACTTGAGGTCCGGTTACCATTAGCTGAAGGTGAAGAAGGAGGATATTTTAGGAACGAAGTCGTAAAGCAGAATACTCTAGAGGGGGATGAATAGAGTAGGCAGCGGAATATTGCTAATTAAAAACTTGTAAAGCAGAATACTCTGGTTTTCTCTCTTGTGAGGACTAGTCCAGTCGGAAGAACTCTAGCTTCCAGTTGAATCCACTGTTAGAAAATCCTGTAAGTTTTCATACGAAGTCCTTACGACTTCTACAGATGCGAGCTTTGATATGAAGGACTCGGTCAACTTTAGTTTTGAAGAGTCTTTCTTCAATTAAGCCTTTGATTATAATTTCTCTAAAATCTTCTAGACCGCACCGTACCGACAAATTGACTAGAGAATTGTAACTGGCTTGGGATTTGAAAATAAAAGCTTTTTAGAAAACTCTTTGGAAGGAACGTAAGATTTAGAAGAGAAGAGTTGAAAGTGAATGAATGATTTGAAATGATCAGAATTCCTCTCTATTTATAGTTTTTCTAAAGGTAGAACTCTGGCAGAATTCGGACAGAATTCGGACAAAACTCTATGTAACAATCTGCAACTGAAGGGAGACCAAGTTCAAAAATCCAACGTTCATACAACGTTGACTAACCGAACTCTGGCCGAACACTGGCCGAGTTCTGTCAGGGTTGGTCAGGGATATTTTAAGAAAATATTTTTGGGCTTTTTGAAATCCTTCAGAAGCTTTTGTAAATAAGAGATGTTTTTCAAAATATAGGTCATTTTTTAAAACGATTTTGGATAGCCTATTTACTAGTACGACTTGGTGTACAATGTATTCCTAGACTCAATAAAAGTAAAAATTATATTGCATAAAGAAATACAGTCTCGAGTGGCAAACATAGCTTCGGTATTGAACTGAGTAGATATCCAATCTTGATCAGTGTCCAAGTATCCAAAACATCTTGAGTAAACATATGAGTAGCTCCGTATATCGAGACAGAGTTTGATCAATTATTAAAATCAAGTTTGACCATGACCAATGGGCAAACAATCTCCCCCATTTTGATAATTGACAAACCTTGACCGATATAATATCTTAGGTATTTATCAAAACAAATTGTACCGATATAATATACCCAAAAAAATTGTTCCTGTAGATTGTTCATATCATGTATTCTTACAGATCGAAGATGTTAGATCTTATTTCTCCTCCGTTGTCACTTAGCAAAATAATTGCAAAGGAGAAAGCTCCCCCGCAATATATGCAAAAGTAACAATCAGTGAAGAAACACAAAATATAGATATATATATAAAATTTATCACAGTCATGGTATAAATATCACATACAGTAAGAAATATGATAAGTAGAAAATATATCACAAGCAGTTTAAATGGAAACATAATAAAAGATAATGCTAAACTGAATAAAAATATGTTGAAGAAAGCACATAAAATGTTCATCAGACAAAAGTAACAAAAGAAATCACAACCACATAAGTAATAAGAGTACTGATAATAGCTTGGAATGTTAGAGCATTTCCAAGTAAACAAAGACAATAACATCAGTCTCAATAGTACGACAACTAGACAAGAATGTCTAAAATCACATATCATCCTCATCGTCATCATCATCTGCAGTGCCAGCATGTCCACCATGTCCGGATGGACCAGCTCCAGATATGCCAGCTCCAGAGGTGTGTGGAGTAGTACCAGAACTACGGTACAAATCATAAGCATTTCCTGGCTGGAACAGAGAATGGACCGCCTCATCCTCAATGCTGTAACCAGATACAGTAGGGTCTCTAGGAAGAGAACTAGCGAAATGACCCGTCTGAGCAAATCGGAGATCGGCAAACGAGTTAGAAATATCCTAGAACCGAGTCACGTCACGGAACTCATGTTCCCCTGTAAAGTCTGTAAATTCGAGAGGTGCTGATGGATACCCTCAAAAGTCATAGGGTAGGTCTAAGGAGGAACATGTGCAGTAGGAGCACGTGCAGGAGGTGTAAGAGCAGTGGCAATGCTACGACAAGAAAGCTTGAGAAACTTAGGCTCAAGGTCCAGAGCGCAAGTGGATAAGTCGATATCAAAACGCTGAAAGATGTAATGGATAAGCATCGCATAAGAGAGATTGCGGTCTCTTCTGCGACATCTTCCCATCATCTGGATGATAGTCTTAGGGGTAGAAAAAGGAATCCCGTTAAGAATGTGATAGACGGCAGAGAGTTCAAGTGCAGTGATATCATCTTTTGAAGTAGATTTCGGAAGAATAGTGGAGTAGATCATGCGATGTAACTCATAGTTAAACAAGTTCAAGTAATTGTCCTTGAACTTTCCAGGACAAGCACGTGCTGGCGCACAAAGCTCATTCTTGAAACTGACAAGAGTCGTGCCTCAGAAAAGTCGAAGTAGGTGGTCAGCGAGCGAGTCACCTTCGTTTAGAATACCAAGGATTTCTGCTAGCAATACATCATCGAACTCGATATCGATCCTGCCAACACGAGTTCTTGCGATAAAAGTGTCTAACACGAAGTTACAATAGAATAGTCTAAGGGCATTAGTAGCTATAGGGAATTGTTGGATAACGAGACGGTATAACCCTAATGCCTCAAACAAAGGATGATGATCTGGAAATACAGTCCATTTGATCGGAGTGCCTGTGCATATTATACGCATAGCAAAGTCGGCATACCATAGCAAAGCTTGGTCATGAGTTTTAAAGTAAAACTCAACCGACACGCCATCACTCGATTGGACCCAGGAAAAGAGTGAATCCATGTTCGGATCATAAGATGATGCCTCTTCACTGGCGTTAGTCTTCTTTCTCTTAAAAGGATTGAATCCCTTAGGCATTCTTTCACAAAACTAGTTAATCCTAAGAATTTGAAAGTGGAGGAAAGAAGGAGTTATACCTTCCGAGAATCAAGTATGTTGTAGAGGATGCGATTCTCCACACGAATCCAAATTTTGGATGGATCTCTCCACGTAGATTGGAAGAAAAGGAGTGGAGAAAAGCTAGGGTTTTGGGGGACCTTCGACTGCTGCTGCTGCTGCTGCTGCTGCTGTGATGATATAATTTGGAAGAGATGAAGAGGAGAAGGCCTCGGGTTTTGACTTAAAAACTTACAATACCAACAGAACTCTAGCAGAATTCGGACAGAACTCGGGCCGAATTCGCCTAGGGTTCTCTTGGGTTTTTAAAATAAAATTTTGTGGGCCACATCCTTTTCATCAACCCATTTCAAATATTTAATTTAAAGATTAGTAATTTTAAACTTCAAATAATATAATTAATATTATTTTATAAATTAACTTTCGTTACTCAATGTCTGTTTCAGATTAGCTGTAGGAGTACTGTCCCAGCTAACGGAAGTTCACCGGGAAACAATTAAGTACCGCTTTGCTTCGACCATAGTCGTGGTAACAGACAGACTCTTTGTAGGCTTGTCTTGAAAACAGTTATTGAGTATTAAATAAATTAATTAATAAAACAAAATTAATTAATATTATTGATATCTAAAATTCCAAATTTTTGACGTAAATAATTGAAACGGTCTTCCGCTAGAGGTTTTATAAAAATGTCAGCCAATTGATTCTGTGTGTCTATGCATACAAGGTCTATATCTCCATTTGTTGATGATCTCTAAGAAAATGATGTCGAATCTCGATATGCTTAGTACGAGAATGACATACTGTATTCTTAGTCAAATTAATAGAACTAGTGTTATCACAGAAAATGGGTATGTGTGTGAAATGTAATCCAAAGTCTTCTAAAGTTTGCTTCATCCATAAAATTTGTGCACAATAACGTCCTGCGGCGATATACTCAGCCTCAGTTGTTGATAATACGACTGAATTTTGCTTCTTGCTAAACCAAGAGACAAGGGCTTTTCTTAGGAAATGACATGTGCCGCTTGTACTTTTTCTATCCGCTTTGCATCCGGCAAAATCTGCATCAGAATAACTGGTTATGTCAAATGATGTGGTTTTAGGATACCATAAGCCGACAGAAGAAGTGCCTTTAAGGTATCGGACGATACGCTTAACTGCGCACAGATGTGATTCCTTAGGATTGGCTTGAAAACGTGCACACAAGCAAACACTAAACATAATGTCTGGTCGACTAGCAGTTAAGTACAGTAAGCTATCGATCATACCTTGATACTTACGTAAGTCGACGGGTTTGCCTTGTTCATCATTTTCAAGCTTGGTTGAAGTCGCCATTGGAGTTCTAAGAGGTTTTATTGCTTCCAGGTCGAACTACTTTAATTAATCTTTTGTGTACTTTGCTTGATTTATGAACGTCCCATTGTTGGTTTATTTGATTTGTAGTCCGAAAAAGAATTTCAGCTCTCCCGTCATGCTCATCTCAAACTCATTCTGCATACACTTTAAAAATTCTTGACAAAGAGATTCATCAGTGGATCCAATAATAATATCATCTACATAGATTTGAATCCAAGAAGATTGTTATTTGTAGAAGCATGGAAAATATCAGAATAATGGTCTATACGGCTCCGGGGAAGAAGCCCATGCGGTTCATACAGGAGCTGCCTTATGCGTTTCAAAGAGGACTCTCAGTCTCATGCGGCTCGGGAGTGTATGCGGTTCAGCAGGAATATGCGGCTCGATCGACGCCACGTGTCCCCTTGCGATCCTTCCCTACAGCTGGCTATTTCAGTAGTGGCCTCATTTAATGCTCTGACACGACTTGCCGACTGTGACGGCTCTGGCATAAAGTATCATAATGGCTCTGCCATAATGACAGACTCTTCGGGAAAAGAAGAAAATTTCTGACCCGATCCGTCAGAAGTCCTAGGTTGCCACGTGGCAAGTCTCATGCGGCTTAAATGGAGAACAGCTTCATGCGGCTCACTGAGAAGTCATCCTATATGACCGGCAGAAATCAGCCATATGCGGCCCGCTGAGAACCCAGTCCCTGCGGCTCAATACAACGATAGCTTATGCGGCTCGTAGAGATTATGCATATGTGGTTCATTGAGAGTTCATCCCCTGCGGCTCAATAAAGCGTTGTCTTATGCGGCTCACGAAGATTATCTCCCTGCGGTTCAAGTCTTGTCTATCCCATGCGGCTCTGGCAGGACCCACAATTGAAACACGTGGCATCGGATCAATCAAGGATTTAATCGAATCTCAACAAATATATTTGACATCATCATCATAATTACTGAGATCAAGGCATATCATTTATCATCAAGCCAATGGGACACGTGGCGAGCAATCGGACATTGGTATAATCAATCATGAAGATTTAAAGCAGTTAATATTAACTGCTCACACGATTCGGTGCTATCCGCATTAATGGCCTAGATTCATTGTAATCAGGATCAAGGGTTCACATAGATTGAAGGAGCACCGACATTCCAAACGAATGATCATTAGCAAACCCTAATGGTCATACCCCACTCTTATAAATAGCCAGCATCATTTCTTTGTAGAACCCCCGGCAACAAAAGAATAAAAAAGAGAGAGAGAGACAGATATACAGAGAGAGTTCCCTTCTTTTCGATAACCACAGAGAGAGAGAAGCCAGGAGAGCAACACGAGGAGAGCAAGAAGTGCATTTCTTCGTCCACGCCAAGCAGATCTTCCACGAGCCAAGGCTGCATACCGATCGTCCAAAGAGTAAGGCAGAGCGGTCGTCGCTTTTCCGAGCCTCTATCGTCACCCCCCAGAATCAAAAATAAACAATTGTACTTAGACTGCTGTACCTAGGTTTTCGTCCCTAGGCTTTTTTTGTACAAGCGAGTCTGTAACGTGAAGTAAAAGTCCGGTTCTCCGATAATTGTTCTGTTCTTTTATATTTTATGGCGGACACGATGGCAACTCTGCTGGGGACTAACTTCTGTACGACTGAGGAGTTGGTGACGCAATCGGATGCAGCCAAACTTGGCTCCACACAACAGAAGATGGTCGTCCGCTTCGACCAACAGGCGTTCGAAGAGATGCTCTCTGAAGGCAGCGCTGGCCCGGTCCAGAAGCGCACCCGTACCGCGAAGGCTCGTAAAGAGTGGAGGCTAAAATCATTTGCTCCTCCTCAAGCCCTCGATGGGATACCCTCTGTTGCTCAAGACGACGAGAAGGACTCTCCTGCGGCCCCACTTCAGACCCTAGACAACTCTGCTGTCCCCAAGTTCGGCAGAAGAAAACAATATGATGCTGGACTTGCAGGGGCAAAGAGGGACTCTGCACGATCCGAGCCGCAGAAGGGTATTAGCCGCAGAAAGAAAGCCCAAGCGGCGACATCCGCCAACCGTATGAAGAAAACTCATGCGGCCACATCTGTCAGCCGCATAACTTATGCGGCTACAGTTGCCAACCACATGGATGAGACTCATGCGGCTATCAAAGTCAATCGTTTGCAGAAAACCCATGCGGCCACAGATGCCAACCGCATGCGGCCAGCCTGTACGGTCGTGACTCCTAGCCGTACAAGAACTCATCCGACGGCAGAAGACAACCGCATGCAGACAGCCTGCACGGTTTCCAATCCCAGTCGTATAGCATCCGCTCCATGCTCCTCTCGATCAGTTTTCGACCGTCTCTCGTACGGTCCGAACCCTGATGATTCTCTGGATGATAAGCCAGACTCTGTGGTATTCAACTTGGACTCTTCTTATTATGCACCCACAAGTGCTAAGAAGAAGAAGTCTAGGGTAGCGCGGGCTCATCAAGCCCAGACAGCTGCCCCAACTTTCGACTATCGGGGCATTCCGCTGATTATCACGCGGGCCTCTGATGGGAAGTTGTATAGGACCGCTCGAGTCCAGTCCCCAGCGGCAAACGGACAAAGTGGTTCCTCTGACCTGCGTGAGGCTATCCTCCACAAACGCAAGGAAAGAGAAGGGGCCTCGGCGTGCAAAGAATCCTCACATGGACGTCACTGCACCCAGATCATCGTCAACAGCTGCTGCAACAACACGGCAGTGACGGAAGACCGGTCGTCCGTCCTCCAAATATTACAGCATCCGAGTTCGGAAGACGAGGCACCTCCTGTTGTCTCCTGCAATTCCACGCAGAAAGTCCCCGCCGAGGGGAGAAGGAAGAAGACAAGCATCTCCAATCCGAAAATATCAACCACTACAGCTAAGAAATTGTCGGCTAAACGGTTGTCCTCCACCGGAGTATTTCAACACACCCGTTCGAAGACAAAATCTGCTGCAACGGGAGATTCATCGTCCACGTCGCTGGGGGTCGTAGGAACTGGGGGTAATACTCCTCCGAACGTCCACAACAATCCGATGTTTCAAGGAGACGAGCCCGGAGAAACGACCCTCCCGTCAGGTGCAACAAATGCTGATGTCCCCGAGGACATCCATGACTCTCAAGACGAAGCAAGCTCCGAGGCTGGGGGTACTGTTCCCTCCGAGTCCGAACCCGAAGAGAATATTCCCACCTACCCCGATGATTTCTCAATACATGGGTACGATTCGGAGAGCACATCCTCCACCGTTCCTTCCGTCGCTCCTCATGTAAGGACGGTATTCATGACGGACAGCAATCAAAGTGGTTCCAGTGATCGCCAACGCATCGACACTTTGGAGGCCATACTGTACGCCTTGGTCAAGTCTGTAGACGAGATCAAAGCGGCTCTTCCTACTCTGCAGGGGTGACACCTGGCCAAACAAGCGTGGGTCCCGCAAATAATATAGATTCAAATTCAGCGGCACCGAACCCGGGCAATAATCCTCCCGAAGTAGCGGCTCCTACTACGACAGATGAGACCCGAGAAGTAAAGAGAGAAGTTCAAGAGCTCCGAGCCATGTTCCACGTCCGAGAAAACTCTCAAGACTTCAGAATAAGGCAACCATATCCTGCTGAATGGAGGGATGTTCCATTCCCACCAAGATATAAGCCGTTCAATATCAACCCCTATGATGGCAAGACCTCAGCAAGTCGGTACATTACTTACTTCGAGGTCACCACCGACCATCTGCCTCATGATGACGCTATCCTCACACGATTATTCATCGGGGCATTAGAAGGAGTCGCCTTCGACTGGTACCGCAACCTGCCGGATAATTGCATCCACTCCTTCGCTGGCTTCAAACGCTTGTTCTTGGAGAGGTTCTATGAGGTAGGCCAGGACGTCACAATGTCTACCCTCATGGACGTCGTCCAAGGAGAGAAAGAGCTGACGAGGAATTACATCGAGCGATTTCGTCAAACTGTAATAAAGTTACCATCCGGCAATCCGGATTCTTTCTTGATTGAAATCTGCCAAAAGAGACTGCTCCCAACAATTAGTCTCTGGATGGGCGAAAGTCAATTCAAGGACTGGAAGGCTTTTATCATCAGTGCTACAAGTGCCGAGGAACGATTAAGGAAGGCTCGCCAACTGGGGTTGCATATCTCGGATGGAGAGAACAAGGGCAAGCGTCCCAGTACCAACACCGACAATGGGGGTAGCCACTCCAACAATCGGGACAACAGAGGCAAGCAGGCTATGGTGGCCGACGCGGCCCAGAAGCCCGAGTCACAACCAGCAGACAAACAATGGCCTCAGATCACTTACTCTTTCGAAGACGGCCACGTCAAGCCTATCTTGGACAGGCTCATACAAGGAGATAGAATCCAGCTCCCTCCACCAAGACGGGAGCCTCGGCCGGCTGACTTGGAGAACCCAAAGTTCTGTCATTACCACCGCTACGTCTACCATGCTACACACGACTGCTACCAACTGAAACGGTACATCTAAAACCTCATCGATTCGAACGCTCTAGCCATCGATTTCGAGGAGGTAACCGTAGCAGCCAACATGGTATCCGTATAATTCGGCAGCTTCCCTCCAACAGAGACTCAAAACGGTGTTATACCCATCCCTCTGGCAACAATGGAAATTGCTTATCTTCCGCCCGCTCGAGACCAAGCTGCCGGTCTAGTACCTCTCACTACATCGCAAGGAGAAATTATGTGGGTCCATCCGGACCTGGTTCACGAGGTGACCCAGTCCACAACGCCTCCCATTCACAAAAAGAGAAGTGGAAAAGTCAGATCATGCCGCACCGCCTCGGCAGATGAAGAAGAAGTCGCGGCCGTTGTTACTCGATCTGGAGCACAATCTCAGCCCGTGGCTGAGAACTCAACTGATGATCATCCGCCCACTACCACTGATGCTCCGGGACCGGCTCAGCCTTCGACGACCGACAAGCCTAGGCCGAAGGAGACTCGCTTCGACAAATCCCTCCGAAAGGACACACCTCAGGGGCTGGAGAGGCCCTACAACTTCGATATCTTGGCACAATTGGCCAATACACCGGCCAAATTGTCCTTATATGAACTCCTAAGGCTCTCAAAGGATGTCCGCACGGCCTTGAGCGATGCACTCCAAAATGATGACACATACTTAGCTCAGGCCAACCTCACGGGAGACAATTAGCCCGCAAATCTCTAAGACAGCACGTGTACGGGAGCGATGCCCAATATCGTCTTCACCCCGTAGGATATGCTCATCAAAACCAACCTGCACGATCGCCCGCTATACTACACGGGATACATCGGCGACGTGAAGGTGGATCGGATGCACATTGACCCTGGCTCTTCCATAAGCATCATCCCGAAGGGTCTGCTACATCATCTCCGTATCCCAATGCATCGCCTGACGCCTACAAGCACCGCCATCAGCGGTTTCAATTCGGGCAGGAGCTACCCTATTGGAAAGATTCGTCTGAAGTGTCAAATTGGCGACCTCCAATCCGAAGTCACCTGCTACTTTATAGATGCAGACACTTCTTACAACATCCTTTTGGCGCGCCCTTGGATACACGATTATATGATCGTGCCTTCCACGCTACACCAGTGCTTCAAATACGTCGACAAACACGGCTTCGTGAAGACAGAATTTGCTGATATCGATCCCTTTAAAGGGGTCGAATCTTACTACTCGGACTCCTGCTTATACGAAAAGTCGAAGAGGCACCTTGATGGAGGAGACGCACAAACTCATACCGAAATAGCCACGGGATCAGAAGGACCCCTGACGATCCACCTCCAAGCTCGCAAGCCGGGCAAGTCTGCACCCCTTACCGCCACTCTGCGGAAGGACGCAATTAGCCTCTCAGCGCAGAAGAAGCAAATGATAATCCGGCTGCCAAGGTTCGGCCAAGTGCCGAGACCCACAACTGAGCCACTGACAATCAGGCTACCAAGAGTCAGCCAACCACAAGCAGGGAAGCTCAACCCCTCGGATAGGCCCATGACGATACGCCTCCCTAGGAAGGGTCGTCACCCCGATACGAGGTCTGACACTTCTAGCAAACCAGCCACTCCTCGCCCCACATCAAATGCCAAACTGGGGGTCGCTAGTTTTCCAACAACTCCACGCTCTGCTCCATCAATCGAACCACTGACAATCAAGCTTTCCAGGTCATCCTCTCAATCTTCGTTCACACAGGAGGTAGCCGAGGAGGAACCAGAGCTAGCCAAGTATGTGGCTGCCCACACTGATGTCCCCTCCGCTGATGATGTAATCCCCCTAGAAAAGATACCTTACTTCATCAATAAAGGGTTATCTTTGAACTACACCGAACTCAATAAGCTATATACAATGTATGCTATGGAAGACGGTATAGGTGCTCACCTACACACAGGTGACAAATGTGTACACCGCGATCCAGCTTACTCCAGTAGAAGACGCTTACCGAATATTCGAGGGAGGAGACCATCCGATCATCTTCGGCCGGACGAACAACCCGCATCCCCTCGCCATAGAAGAAGTCGACCTCAGATCAGATGCTGGGAGACTGCCTCTGTATCTCTATAGTCCTCAATCCAAATATCTCATGCAAAAACAGGGGTATGATCTAGAGACGACGCCAGGATTGAACTACAGCACTGGGCGACGATTACCTCTGAAGTCGCCAGCCCCGGCGGGCAAACCACGAAACTACTATAACAAAACTCGATGCGGGCTAGGGTATGTAACGCCTACTACGACCCCTGAAATTTTAGACGAAGAATGCGACTGGCAGTCACATTCAACCGGATCACCAACTTCCGACTCAGATACCAGCATCGGAGATGTATTCAGACAAGTCATGTCAGTCAACATGACATTCGCCGACGCTTACGAGGAAGACGAAGACATCCCCAAAATCTTCGAGCTTGAGCCATGGGCCCAACAATTGGACGCACAATGGGAAAAGCAGTTCGAACTGAGAGAACCTCCTACTGAAGATGAGGTCATACAAGTGGATCTCGGCAGCGAATCTTCTTCAAAACCAATTTTCATCAGTAAAGGCCTAACTGACGAAGAACGGAAGTCGCTGTTAGAACTTGTCAGAGAGTATATTGATGTGTTCGCCTGGAGCTATGAAGACATGCCAGGGTTAAATCCTGACATCGCTCTCCACAAACTTAACATACGACCGGAGGCAAAGCCAGTCAAGCAGCAACAGCGACGCTTCCGCCCGGGCATCATGGACGCGATTGAAGCCGAGGTCAACAAACTGATAGCCAGCGGCTTCATTCGCGAAGAGCAACATCCAGACTGGGTTGCCAACATAGTACCCATCCTCAAGAAGAATGGGAAGATTCGAGTCTGCATCGACTTCCGCAACCTGAACGAGGCGTGCCCCAAAGATGAATTCCCCCTTCCTATCACAGATATCATGATCGACAATACTTGCAGCTTCGAATGCATGTCATTTATGGATGGCTTCTCGGGGTACAACCAAATCAAAATATCTCCTGACGACGAAAAGCATACATCATTCTGAACACCGATCGGCACGTACTGCTACACAGTTATGCCTTTCGGCTTAAAGAATGCTGGCGCCACATATCAAAGAGCTATGAGCATCATCTTTAGAGACCAGTTACGTAAGACGGTGGAGTGCTACGTTGACGATATAGCCGTTAAAAGCCGTAGCAAGGGAGACCATCTGCAGGATATAAAGACGGTATTCAGTCTAATGCGAACACACAATTTGAAGATGAACCCTACAAAGTCCTTTCTAGGCGTATTCAACGGGAAGTTCTTAGGCTTCATCATCACTGCCAAGGGTATCCATGTAGATCCCGAGAAAACAAAGACGATCATGGAGATGGCTCCCCCGAAAAATTTCTGCGAACTTAGAGGCCTCCAAGAAAGGCTAGCTTACATCAGAAGGTTCATTTCCAACCTCTTCGGGCGATGCCGACCATTCACGCACCTCATGAAGAAAGGAGTCTCATTCGTATGGGACGAGGAATGCCAGCGTGCTTTCGACAGCATCAAAGAATATTTGTCAAATCCTCCGGTCTTAGTAGCCCCAGTCCCTGGAAAACCATTCCTGCTCTATGTACGGGCAATGGAACACTCCCTTGGTGCTTTGTTGGCACAAAATAATGATGCAGGCCATGAGCAAGCTATATATTACCTCAGCCGAATGATGATTGGGCCAGAACACCGATACACCGCGGTGGAGAAGGAATGCCTCGCCCTGGTGTTCGCCATTCAAAAGACGCAGCACTACGTCACAGGGCAAACCATACATGTGATCTCACGAGTCAACCCTCTCAGAGTCCTCATGACTAAACCAGGGGCACTCAGCTCTCGCCTCGCTACATGGGCAATATTGTTGTCCCCCTATCATATGATCTTCGTCCCGCAGAAGGCTGTCAAGGGTCAAGCCCTGGCAGACTTCTTAGCAGCCCACCCAGGATCGGAGTCATCCAGAATATATGAAGAGATCCCAGATGAGGTCGCCGATTCGAATACAGCCACCCACAATAACATATGGCGGATGTTCTTCGATGGCGCTTCAAGAACCGGACCCAAGGGAAACATCGTCGTTGGGGTCGGAGTGGTATTGATTTCTCCTACTGGGCTGGTGATCAATCGTGCCTACTCCCTCACAGAACCCTGCTCTAACAATGTGGCCGAGTATAACGCTCTGGTCATTGGTCTCCAACTGGCAAAAGAGCTGGGGGTAGAATACCTCGAAGCGTACGGCGACTCCTAACTAATCGTCAATCAGATCCGGGGCTCATACGTGGTCCGCCATGAAGACATGATCCCCTACCATCAAATTGCGATCAACATTATCTCATCGTTTGAGGGATTCTTCATCGAGCACGTCCCCAGACTCCAAAATATCAAAGCCGATGCTCTAGCAGGCCTTGCCGCTTCTTTAGCAGTGCCAAACTAAGCTCATCATTCGGTTGACGTGATAGGCCATGAACTGGTCTGCCCCAAGAACAATGTTTAATTCGTGGCGAGTTATTCCGCCCAGACGGTCGACGAAGCACCAGACTGAAGACAGCCATTCATCGACTTCGTCGTCTACGACATCCTCCCAGAGAACCCAAAAGAAGCCATTTCTGTCAGACGGCGTTCTCTCAGATTCTTCTACGATACAGAGACGAAGATGCTGTATCGCCGCTCCTATGACGGATTATTACTCCAGAGCCTGTCGAACGCAGAAGCCAAAGAAGTCGTGCGAAAAGCTCATGACGGTGTTTGCGGGGCCCATCAGCCCGGCCCAAAACTACAAGATTGCCTTCGTCGAATGGGCTACTACTGGCCCACGATGGTGGCAGACGCGATAGACTATGCTAGAAAATGCAAAGCTTGCCAAGTCCACGCAGACTTCATCCACCAACCATCCGAATTTTTACATCCGACGGTGGCATCCTGGCCATTCGAAGCATGGGGAATGGACATCATTGGTCCAATCACCCCACCTTCCTCCCGAGGACATCGCTTTATACTTACGATCACGGATTACTTCTCCAAATGGGCGAAAGCTGTCCCACTTGCAGAAGTTAAGACTTCAAACGTGATCAGCTTCCTTAAGCATCACGTCATCTACCGCTTTGGACTACCCCGAAGGATCATCCATAATAATGGGCCACAGTTTGCAAGCCATGCATTCTATCGGTTTTACGATAAACACCGTATTCAGAATATCGCTTCGACACCATACAACCCGACCGCAAACGGGTTAGTAGAGGCATTCAACAAAACAATCATCAAACTCCTCAAGAAGTTTGTCTCCTCCAACAAACGCGACTGGAACGAGAAGCTCGGCGAATGCTTATGGGCTTATCGCACCACAGTCCGAACAGCCACCGAAAATACACCATTCTCTCTTGTATACGGGAGTGAGGCAGTCCTCCCCTTGGAGACCCAGATACCCTCACTACGTGTCGCCCTCATACATCAATTAACGACAGACGACAACTACCAACGCCGCCTGCAAGAGTTAGAGGCCTTAGATGAAAAGCGCCTCCTAGCTCAGCAAAGGATCGAGCTGTACCAAGCACGCATCTCAGGAGCCTTCAACAAGAAGGTCAAAATCAGAACATTCCAGGTAGGCGATCTTGTCTTGGCAGTCCGGAGGCCAATGGTCATGACTCACAAGACCGCCGGCAAATTCCAGCCAAAGTGGGAGGGCCCATTTATCATTGAGACGGTATTCTCCAACGGTGCTTACCGCCTCGCAAAGCAAAACGGAGACTTGCTCATGCTGCCCGTCAACGGCAAGTTCCTAAAGAAATACTATGTCTAAACGACATTCGCTACAAGATCTTTGAGTCATGTACCCGCTGGTACCACTGAACTCACACCCACAACATCTCAGATTATCGAGTCATGTACCAGCTGGTGCCCCTGAACTCACCCCCACATTCCCTTAAGATTATCGAGTCATGTACCCGTTGGTGCCGCTGGACTCCCACTTTCTCAATATTTTAAATTACCGAGTTATGTACCCGCTGGTGCCTCTGAACTCACATTCCGGTCACTCTTTCAGATAGTAAGTCACGTATGATTATACCTCTGAACTTTCTTCCTGGAAGAGATCCTCCCTCATGATCCAATACCCGTACTCCCAGTGCACAAAAAGGGTAATCGATCCACAAATTTCCGAAAACGGACATGTCCTCATTACCTCTGAGTCGTTTTCACTTCCACCAAAAACAAACCGCCCCTCACATAGAACTTCCACGTTCTCCTACCTCTGAGTCATTCTATGTACCCCCTCTTCATTGAACCCACTCTTGCCACATCATCATTACCTCTGAGTGGGAAGGCTCCGTCGAAGAAATCTTCATGCTTGCCATGTCCACATTACCTCTGAGCAAGTATGTCGGTCTCCTTTCGACCTATTATCTGTACCCACAACCGGAGTACGACAAGGATAATAGGTCCACAAATGTCCGCTGTTGACCACGAATATCTTTCGTGAAACCTCCCCTGCCATGTCCTCATTACCTATGAGCAGGAAGATTCCACGATAAAACCCTCATGCTTGCCATGTCCTCATAACCTCTGAGCAAATATGTTGGTTTTCCTCTCACCCTATTATCTGTATCCCGAACCAGGGTACGCCAAGGATAATAGGTCCACAAATATTCCTTTGCTAAGCTTCTTAGCATAAATCCACCACCCCACCATGCCCCGGGAGCCCAGCTGCTCTACGGTATTCTTTTTTCCAACACCGAGAACGTCCATGACCACTTTGCCACGGCTGTTCCGGACATCCTGTCCAAACTTGTTATCCGTACCTAAAACCAAGGTACGCCTAGGATAACAGGTCCACAAATAAATCCCCCAGCAAGTCCAATTCCACAGACGCCACAAGTACAAGAAAGAGATGATGAGTTGAAACATGCTCATTTATTCAAAATTCAACATACTACTTCATTTGTGATCATATCCCTTACAGAAAAAAAGAGAAAGCAAAGAAAACAGACAGCTGATTACTGCTCTAGGGCACATAACGCCCTGAGACGGTCCGTCAGCAAAACAACCGACCGTTCAAACCTCTGGGAGGCTCGACGCTCTGCTTCGTGGGTCAGTACTGCCTCATCCTCCAGATGAGCGTGAGCCTGCCAGTTATCCTCAAATTTCTTAAAGGCCCGCTCCAGGTTTTCGGAAGATCGGGAAACCTTCTCGGCCTCCCGAACGATCGACTCCTGCTCCGCCTGAGCAGCCTCCAGCTCTGGCTCTAAGAAGGCCAGTTGCCGCTGGAGTCCAAGAATCCGCTCCTTCATATTAGCAATTCCACGAGAAGCAGACTCTTCCCGAGCACGGCAAGCCTGACTCCTACGACCCAACTGGTCATACGAAGCGGAGAACTTATCAAGGTACCCCCGTACAACTGGCCCAGCAGTATCTTAGGCTAGCTTAATCCGATCCCGAGCAGCAATAAGGAAGCCCCGCTTCCGCTCGATCGCAGCAGGCAAGCCCGCCTGTCGTACCGCCAGTAGTTGGGTCACTAGCTGATCAGCTTCCGTCAGCTTAGGTTCCAGCAGTGCAGCCAATCCCACCCCGCCAGGAAGGGACTTTAAGGTTGCAATCTGACCCCGAGCGCACTGGAGAGATAGAGAAAATGGGGTCCCCCGTCCTATGGCAGCGTCTACGCTCCTTTTCAAATGACGATAGAAGCTATCGACCACGTCCTACGTCACCTAGTCCAGAGTCTTCGTAGAGGCCGATGTCAACGGGAGTGTGGCTGACAGTACCGAAGAAGACGCAATAGAATCCGCCGCTCCTGCTACGAGAGAAACCAGCTCCGTACGAAAGGACGCTTGAACAGCGGCCAACTCCTCTTCGGCAGCCTGCAAAATTTGAATACTCGGCAGGGTCGAGAGGTCGGTCTCCGGAGCCGTATAATCTGCAGAGGATAAGGCGGAGACCATCGCCAACCCCATTCCCGTCGGCCTAGAGCTGGCAGGAGGCTCTTCGACATGGGATGACAAAGAAGAGGGAACGCTCCTTTCTCCCGTATCACGGCAGGCCGAGCCTTCCCCAAGAACATCCACGGTGGGAGGTAAAGGGTCAGGACCTGCAGGGCCAAGGCAACCATGAATCGATTTGACCCGGAAGATATGTTGATAGAGCAAATAAGCCCCCTCACTAGTCAATATCTGGCTTATCTTACCAGTGGAGGAGTGTGAAGGCCGAGGTTCGCCTGCAGCCACCATAGCCCCTTCACCAATAGCCTCTAGTCAGGTACAATAGACTCCTCCGCCCTTGCATCCTCGGGAGGGGGCGTACCGAGATCAGCGTCGTATTGCTAAAAATCAGCGGTTTCAGGGACGGGTCCAAGGAAACCTTCGTCACCCCGGGCCGAGGTTTCAGCAACCTGGGAGCTTCCAGCCACCGCTGAGAGAGCACCCGCAGAAAGGATCGCGGCGCACACGTCGCTAATCAAAGCAGCAAAGGCCGGATCAGCTCTAGGGGAAATAGACGATTCAGGAAAGGACGGTTCACCAGACATCTACAAAGAAAAGTAATTGAGTCATATCTTCAGAAAAGAAGAAAACTACAACAAAGAGAAGGCTCCGACTTACCTCTGGAATGCCGTCTACATCCTCACTCTTCTCCGTAATAAGCAGTCTACGGGGACCGACCGCCGCTCTCTTTACGAAAAAAGTTACCCCTCCGCCAGTGGACTCACGCCTGCCTCGCTTACGTGAGGGACCAGGCATGACGGGCGGTAGATCTACCCGTACCACCTCCGACACAGATGGTAACTGGTCCACTGCTTCATCAAATACAGCCGACGGTTGATCCGTCATCATGTCACCTGCCATGACGGGAGACTGACCCGTCATTGTCTCGTCATCCGAAGAAAGGGAGTCCCCGTCGTCCCGCTCGTTGTCTTCCTTAATTGTGTCGAAGGACTCGAAATCGGGCGAAGGAACTCTATTCGTCCCTTTCTTCTTCGCTCTCGACGTCGTAGCCT
Organism: Iris pallida; assembly: GCA_029216955.1. Classification (NCBI taxonomy): domain Eukaryota; kingdom Viridiplantae; phylum Streptophyta; class Magnoliopsida; order Asparagales; family Iridaceae; genus Iris; species Iris pallida. The sequence continues at coordinate 9,364,144 of JANAVB010013397.1, forward strand.
TCTCTGCCAGGCGAGTGCCCACAATGAAGCTAGTCCTCGAGTCAAAATCGAGGGGAGGAGGGTTCGCCGTAACATGATATAGGGCCGCCTATGCAGGATTTCCCCTATCACGTTTGCGGTAGGGACCAAGAAGCTAGTCCGAGTATGACAGGTGTCATAGTAGCTCCATGCCCTAATACCGTCAAGAATGCTACCTTCAAATCCCAGGTGAGAACTGGGGCGCCCGAGGAATAGCTGACTATACCCAAATTGACGGGCAAACCTACTAGGCAAGTAGGGCTCCAAGTACACAATGTTGCGATTCCGGTAAACTAGATGCGCCGGACGAATATTACGCAGCCAGCATCTTTTCAGGCAAGAAATGAGGAGGTCCAACCCCATCAACATGAACACTCCTCACCTCTTGATCAGTGAAACGAGGAACGGATACGAAGAAATTGTACCCGTCCACCCTCGCCAGCATCCTCCGACACGCCGGTATGGTACTACATTCCAAGGCTGGCGGTGATACTTGAAAAGAAATGCGTCGTCATCTGTAACGCCATCTCCCGTCCCAGGCCTCATCAAGGACTGATAATGCAGCAATAGCCATCCCAGCAAGTAATGATAAGGCAATTCTACACGTTCGAAATCCATTGCCACGTCACGAGCAATGACCTTGGACGAGAAGGCACGGAGACCATGCTGAATACTGCACACCATGGCAGGAAGAAGAGCCAGCCTGACCCCAAAGGCCAACTTTACGGCAGAAAGAATGAAGTGGCGACTGATCCTCTCAATAGAACCTGTCCCTCCTGAGACCACGCAGTTGCGCAGCCATACCATTAGAAACCCGGCCAAGAGTGCCTTCTCTGACAACCGTCGGGTACCATAACAAAAGTTGCTGAAGGAGTCAATCTGGCTCCCGAACCTGTCACTTTTAGACTTTGACCTCCTAGCGGTCGACACCAAGGCCTCTACTTCCCTAGGAGTTAAACGATCTCGGGAAGTAACCCGGCCAGCCGTGCTGAATTTGAAAAGGTACGCGACCCAAGATTTAGTATGGGGAGAGTCCCCTTCCGAGCTGTCATTTTTCTGGATAGTCGTCCGATGACAGGTGCTATGATGGCATAATAGTTCTTGATACACGGCGACGAAACCGGGAAATCGTCGATCCAAATCTTGGAGCTCCTCATTCGTCGGAGTGTACACTTCGAAGGGTTCATCCCCCCAGGGGAGCTTGGAGACAGCATACATCTCGTGAAGAATGAGCCCCAATTCTCTAACAGGGGTAAAAAAGGTCCCCGTCCGATGATTGTACATCTCCAGAAGGGCCATAAACAGTGGCTTATTAACGGGCAACCCGTGGCTGGTACCCCGGATAGCGTCATAAAGGTTGACTCCCCACAAAAATTCTTCGTACTTCCGTAGAATCCATGAGGTCAGATTAGCCCACGGGGGAATGGGGTGTAACCAGCTCGACAGTACCAACCTGCCAACATGATAGGACCCTTTGCGAGCAAGCTGACTCAGGAAGGTATCAGCCTGGGAGAATAAAAAGTTAGGACCGAGGGTGTTGATGAAGGTACCCAGAACTAACACCGTCACGGACTGACTGGCTGGATCTTTGACCGCGCACACTGACCCAGTGGCTCTGTTATAACGGATGTTACCGACAAACATCCCCGGTCGGGTTGGAGTGAGGGTGTCCGACATCTGCCTATCCAGAACGATCATATTGAACCACTCAAAAGGGAAATGGCGCTTCATAATAGGGATGTGAATTGGCATCCCGTCCAGGTCAAAATCCCAACTCTCGGAAACATCCAGCACTCGGGAGTTTTCTATGACCAACGCATCCCCAAAGAGGAAGACCGGTTTCAGATACTTCCCATCAGACTGCCCGGAGCTTATCATGTCACCAAGGAATTGAAAAGATTGAACCCTGATAGCATTTAGTCGCTCCAAAGGTTCGTCAACAAGTAGCTGTTCGGACACTTGACGAACTAAGTCATCTCGATGTACGCCCGATGCAAACTGACGCGAGCCTACCATAAGTTCCCCCACAGGATTCACGGGCAGATTCACTGAAGAAAAGGTAAAAGAAATAAGTCAAAAAGATAGCTGAAACACAAAACTACATGATGCTTATGCGGCTCAATATAGCCTCATGCGGCTCGGTTTAAAAAGGTTTGTACAGATCATCTCAAATGAGCTTATGCGGCTCAGTTTGAAAGAGCCCATGCGGTTCAGTACGAATAAGCTTATGCGGTTCCGCCTGAAAGGAACTCATGCGGCTCAGTACGGAGGAATTTATGCGGTTCAAAGGGAGTGTAGGCGAATATGGTCCGATTTGAATAAGCTTATTCGGCTCGAAAAAGCTTATGCGGCCCGGCGAAGATGAGCTTATGAGCTTATGCGGTTCAGTTCGAAATGTGCTTAAACGGCTCAGTTTGAAAGAGCTCATACGGTCCAAATCCTGATGAGCTTATGCGGCCTTGATAAGAAGTAGTTATACAACCACTTTCATGCGGCTCAAACCTGGGTCATACCCCATACGGCCCGAGCATGAGTCGGACACACAGCATGCTTTGGAATATAGGCGCGCGCATAAAATATGCGGCGTAGCCATGGCGGTTCATATTAAGGAATCCTACCAGCAATAGGCGGGTGGACGTCGGGGTGAAAAGCAGGTACGCCAGCCGGCGGAGGAGCCGCCATGTTCGCCGCCGCAATCGATGAAGACGCGGCCTTCTTGCCCTTCGCTGCCGCAGAAGATGATGCGGCCTTCTTGCCCGTAGCAGCAGCAGCCTTCTTGGGAGCCATTGTCGGTCGTTGAAGGAAGGAGACGAAGAGCAAAGTCGGCAACAGGGAATCTGAGCAAAGAGAGAAGGTAAAGAAACCCCCAAGAGACTAAAAGCCTCTTATTTATAGGCGAAAGAGACCCATAAAACAAACAAACGTCCCAGATTATGCCTCGAATTACGTGCCGCCTCAAAAGATAAAGGCAAAAACGCTTCGGTCAAGGCAAAACCGACCCTTGGGATCCTCCCCCAAAAGACGGTGTTAAATCAAAATGAATCAAGAGCATTTAATGAAGATTTGCACACGTAGTCAGGACACGTGGCAAAGAGCCTATGCGGCCAGATGAGTTTATGCGACTGAGACACTTATGCGGCATGAACGGGGCCATGCTTCTTATTCAAAGTGTTTCAATTTTGCAAATTGAAAACTTTGAAGGGGGTCCTGTAGAAGCATGAAAAATATCAGAATAATGGTCCATGCGGCTCCGGGGAAGAATCCCATACGGCTCATACAGGAGCTGCCTTATGCGGTTCAAAGAGGACTCTCAGTCTCATGCGGCTCAGGAGTGTATGCGGTTCAGCAGGAATATGTGGCTCGATCGACGCCACGTGTCCCCTTACAATCCTTCCCTACAGCTGGCCATTTGAGTAGTGGCCTCATTTAATGCTCTGACACGACTTGTCGACTGTGACGGCTCTGGCATAAAGTATCATAATGGCTCTGCCATAATGACAGACTCTTCGAGAAAAGAAGAAAATCTCTGACCCGATCCGTCAGAAGTCCTAGGTTGCCACGTGGCAAGTCTCATGCGGCTTAAATAGAGAACAGCTTCATGCGGCTCACTGAGAAGTCATCCTATATGACCGACAGAAATCAGCCATATGCAGCCCGCTGAGAACCCAGTCCCTGTGGCTCAATACAACGATAGCTTATGCGGCTCGTAGAGATTATGTATATGCGGTTCATTGAGAGTTCATCCCCTGCAGCTCAATAAAGCGTTGTCTTATGCGGCTCACGAAGATTATCTCCCTGCGGTTCAAGTCTTGTCTATCCCATGTGGCTCTGGTAGGACCCACAATTGAAACACGTGGCATCGGATCAATCAAGGATTTAACCGAATCTCAACAAATATATTTGACATAATCATCATAATTACTGAGATCAAGGCATATCATTTATCGTCAAGCCAATGGGACACATGGCGAGCAATCGGACATTGGTATAATCAATCATGAAGATTTAAAGCAGTTAACATTAACTGCTCACAAGATTCGGTGCTATCCGTATTAATGGCCTAGATTTATTGTAATCAGGATCAAGGGTTCAGATAGATTGAAGGAGCATTGACATTCCAAACGAATGATCATTAGCAAACTATAATTGTCATACCCCACTCTTATAAATAGCCAGCTTTATTTCTTTGCAGAACCCCCGGCAACAAAAGAATAAAAAAAGAGAGAGAGAGAGATAGATATACAGAGAGAGTTCCCTTCTTTTGATAACCACAGAGAGAGAGAAGCCAGGAGAGCAACACGAGGAGAGCAAGAAGAGCATTTCTTCATCCACGCCAAGCAGATCTTCCACGAGCCAAGGCTGCATACCGATCATCCAAGGAGTAAGGCAGAGCGGCCGTCGCTTTCCCGAGCCTCTATCGTCACCCCCCAGAATCAAAAATAAACAATTGTACTTAGACTGCTGTACCTAGGTTTTCGTCCCTAGGCTTTCTTTGTACAAGCGAGTCTGTAACGTGAAGTAAAAGTCCGGTTCTCCGATAATTGTTCTGTTCTTTTATATTTCATGGCGGACATTATTCAAAGATTTTATAAACAGTGTAGTGTCAACCTTTCCCTTTAAAAAACCGTTGTCAAGTAGAAAAGAGCTTAGACGATCATACCAAGCACGAGGGGCTTGTTTCAAACCGTACAAGGCTTTCTTCAACTTGAAAAAATAGTCAAGATTTTTAAAATCAGTAAAACCTGGAGGTTGAGCTACATAAACTTCTTCTTTCATAAATCTATTCAAAATTGCACTTTTAACATCCATTTGAAATAATTTGAAATTATGAAAACATGCAAATGCACATAACATACGAACAGATTCTAATCTCGTAACTGGGGCATAAGTCTCATCGTAGTCGATACCTTCTTCTTGATTGTATCCTTGAGCTATGAGTCGATCCTTATTATGAGTCACTAAACCATTCTCGTTCAGTTTGTTTCGGAATACCCAACGGGTGCTAATGACCGGATAATCAATGGGCTTGGGAACAACTAGACAAGAATGTCTAAAATCATATATCATCCTCATCATCATCATCTGCAGTGCCAGCATGTCCACCATGTCTGGATGGACCAGCTTCAGATGTGCCAGCTCCAGAGGTGTGTGGAATAGTACCAGAACTACCGTACCAATCATAAGCAATCCCTGGCAAGAATAGAGAATGGACCACTTCATCCTCAATGTGGTAACCAGATACAGTACGGTTTCTAGGAAGAGAAATAGCAGAATGACCCATTTGAGAAAATCGGAGATCGACAAACGAGTTGGCAATAGCCTGTGTAATGCCTGTGGTTCGTATTACGTATTTTGGGATACGTGTATAAATTTTATCTTGTATTGCATGATTTTTGGCTTGTCTTTTCTTCATGGCTTGGTTTATTCTTGGGATTGGTTCAACTTGGTTCGAGTTGGCTTGTTTCGGTTAGGGTTATTTTTGGTTTATTATGGACCAAGGAGTGAACCCCTACCTACCACCACCACTACCATTTATTAACCCTTCTCATTTCTCTCTCTTCATTTATCATCTTCTCCACCATTACTTCCTTACCTACCAGAGAGAGGGAGAGAGAGAGGTCTAGGCAAGTGCAACTTGCTTCATGGAGGAACTCCAATTTTATTGCTTCATTCTTTTCCTCACAGCATTTTAACTTACTTTAGTACTTGGCATTTTTACCTTCCATGGCTAGATTCTTGTAGATCTATATTTATATTATTTTCGAATTTCTTAGATTTTGATCTACTTAATCTTGTTATTATCAAGTTTTGATAGTTCCATGTTGTAGAGAATTTCGTTCTACCCCATTTTGACCTATGGAAGTTCGGATTTGGGCTCCGGATGATAGAGTTATGGAGCTTGGGAACTTGGCTCTCATGGTGTTCTTCTTCTCGGGATTTTGGAGAAGATGAACTGTGCTTGACTTGACCGCATGAATAATTCATGCGGCAAGTGTTCTCTTCGGCCGCATGGCTGGAAGTACTTGAGCCGCATGAGGGCCGAACGCATTTGGCCGCATAACTCGCTCAATCCCCAGCCGCATAAGTTCTGAACTCCCTGAGCCGCATGCGCCCTTCCCGCTGGCCGCATGAGGACCCCGCTTCTTCCAGCCGCATGAATGCTCTGACTTAGCCTTATGCGCCCTTCTTTCCGAGCCGCATGGGACTTACTTGACCCGGCCGCATGAAAACTTCTTCCCGAGCCGCATGGGACTTTACTTGACCCGGCCGCATGAGAACTTCTTTCCGAGCCGCATGGGACTTTACTTGACCTAGCCGCATGAGGACCTCTCCCTGAGCCGCATGCAAGCCACTTGCTCTCAGCCGCAGGAACCTTTCCCCCTGCAGTCGCATAATATCCCTCTCTTTCCGCTGGCCGCATATGCCTCCTTCTCCTCAGCCGCATGAGCTTTGGACCTCAGCCGCAGGAGCTGCTGCCGTATAGATTCTCCCCTTTAGCCACATGCGCCTGATCCTATTCAGCCGCATGGACTGTTCTCTATTCAGCCGCATGAGATCATTCCTGGCCGCATATGCCTTAGCCGCATGGCTCTTCTATAGCCCTGAATATTGATATTTTATTATATATTTTACGTCCATTTTATATCCTTACGCCTTTTGTCATGAACTTGATAATTTCGAATTTATTTAATATGTTTGGAAATGATAATTGAGCATGACCTGACAGTGACCCGTAGTGGTGCACTCTTGCCATGACTAACCTGACATGACCTGATAGTGGCCCGTCGTGGCGTACTCTTGACCAGTAAACTTGATATGATAAACCTGACATGATATATCTTGATAAGCTGATGCGACGGCTCCATGACATAACATGACCTGTATAATTAACCCGAATACCGTGGGCGATTGTGCTTGTACAAATAAACTAGTCCTGTCTTGCATCATGTCTAGGGAGGGACTCCTGAGTACCATGGTCAGGAGTACCTATTGAAATAAACTAAGGACTAATAACTAGATTAATACATTAGTCATGAAGAGATTTCCCAGCTACAGGCAATCCCGTTACCTGGGTGCTCCTGGGATCTGTAGCCTGCCGTCGAGTAGGGCACATTTCCAGCACAGTGTCATGTGTTGCACCCTTCAAGCTACCTAAGGGTACATGCGTTTCCTGGACGATGTACCCACCTGAATTTAACCCTAATCTTTCGACCTGGGTAACCTGGATGGTCTGCAGGGCTTGTGGCTGTAGAATAATCTCACTACATCTTGTTAGTAATTAGGCTTGTGACAACCCTAGTTAGTTAAAGTATCAAGCCGTAATTCTTGTTTGGCCGTGAAATAATTGGATGGAGTCTAACCTGTCTAGCCTTGTCTTGATTTTGTTCCAGATTACTGCATGACCAGAATGCTTGTATTTATTTTACCGATAAATGGTGAGAATTCTAAGTTCTGTTCAGACGAAGGGTTACAACCCCGGTCCTTGTTTGGTTTACGGGTTGTAACCTGGTTATCTGAATAGTTCCATGGTTATCCCGTCGTATATCATCCTGATGTATTTTCTTTATTTCCAGTTCTTACTTTAATTATACTCTTGTGCTGATTACTGGTTTTAGTTCCTAAGTGAAGCTTCCTTTGTGGCACATGCTCTTTCTGGGGTCTGATCCAGCTGGTTTTGTGTGGCCAGATTTCGGAGCAGCTCCAGAGGATCTACCGACCTTCCAGCCAGATGGTGGCCACTAGACGGAACCCTGGCAACGAGTGGGTTTATTTTTGATCTCCTACTTTATTGTAAAAATATTTTTTTGAGGCGTTTAGCCGGCGGGCATCTGTTTAGCTCGATTGCACTTTACTTTCTGTCTGCCTACGGGCTGTAACATGATTAACAGATCCTAGGGTTGATCATGTATGACTAAACTCTTGCTAGTCCTAACATTTTGTAACGACTAGCTTCATGATCAGCTGAATATGTAATATTTGGGACGCCTTATTATTGTATATTTAATGATCATACATCTTGTAACATTCATTTACTGGCTTGTGATTGAGACACTAGGCATGTTCATGACCTTAAGAGACTGTTGGCTTGTAGTTAAACCCTCATGTATCTAGACAGCCGTGACCGTATAGCGAGATGGATTCCATTTCATATACGTAGCTGGCTATGTCTGCCCCCGCTCTCCAGTATTCTGGTTCTGGGGTGTGACAGCCTGGAACCGAGTCACGTCATGGAACTCATGTTTTCGGGATGTGTCAACAAAGAAAGTCAGCAAATCCGAGAGGTGCTGATGGATACCCTGAAAAGTCATAGGGTAGGTCTGAGGAGGAACATGTGCAATAGAAGCAGGTGCATGAGGTGTAGGAGCAATGGTAATGCTACGACGAGAAAGCTTGAGAAATATGGGCTCAGGGTCCAGAGCGCAAGTGGATAAGTCGATATCAAGATGCTGAAAGATGCAAGGGATAAGCATCGCATAAGAGAGATTGCGGTCTCTTCCGCGATATCTTCCCATTATCAGGATGATAGTCTTAGGGGCAGAAAAAGGAATCCCCTCAAGAATGTGATAGAGGGGAGAGAGTTCTAGTGCAGTGACATCATCTTTTGAAGTGGATTTTGGAAGAATAGTAGAGTAGATGATGTGATGTAACTCGTAGTTAAACAAGTTCAAGTTATAGGCCTTGAACTTTCTAGGACGAGCACGTGCTAGCGCACAAAGCTCATTCTTGAAACAAACAAGAGTCGTGCCCTCGAAAAAGTCAAAGTCGATGATGTTATTGAGCGGGGCACCTTCGTTTGGAATACTAAGGATTTTTGCTAGCAATACATTATCAAACTCGATATCGATTCCGCCAACACGAGTTCTTGCGGTAAAAGTATCTAACACGAAGTTACAATAGAATAGTCTAAGGGCTTTAGTAGCTATAGAGAATTATTGGGTAACAAGACGGTATAACCCTAATGCCTCAAACAAAAGACGATGATCTGGAAATACAGTCCATTTGATCGGAGCACCTGTGCATATTGTGCCCATAGCAAAGTCGACATAGCAAAGCTTGGTCATGAGTTTTGATGTAAAACTCATCCGACACGCCGTCACCGATTGGACCGAGGAAAAGAGTGAATCCATGTTCGGATCGGAAGACGATGCCTCTTCTCTGGCATTAGTCATCTTCCTCTTAAAAGGATTGAATCCCTTAGGCATTCTTTCCCAAAATTAGTTAACCCTAAGAATTTAAAAGTGGAGGAAAGAAGGAGTTATACATTTTGAGAATCAAGTATGTTGTAGAGGTTGCGATTCTTCGCACGAATCCAAATTTTGGATGAATCTCTCCACGTAGATCGGAAGAAAAGGAGTGGAGAAAAGCTAGGGTTTTGGGGGACCTTCGGCTGCTGCTGCTGCTGTGATGATATAATTTGGAAGAGACGAAGAGGAGAAGGCCTCGTGTTCTGATTTAAAAACTTACAGAACCAACAGGACTCTGGCAGAATTTGGACCAACCTCGGGCCGAATTCGCCTAGGGATCTAATGGGTTTTTAAAATAAAATTCTGTGGGCCACATCCTTTGTAACGCCCTAGTCCCATAATACTTGGGACTAGAATCGCAGGCACGCCAGCTGTCTACATATGAAGTATACTCCAATATGTTGATATCTCGTTTGTACACATAAGCTATAAAATGTAGTAACCGTGAATCTAATCTCATCCATAAACCAATATATCACAAAATCAAGTTATTAAAGTCATTTGTACAAACGTTGGGCAGAGACAAATCTACTACCAACAAAAAAAAAGAAATACATATTGACGATGGAAGAGTCGAGCGAAGCAAAAGACGATCCAAGAGCTAGCATCGCAAGGTAGATTATAAACTATGGCCTTGGCTAGAGCACCTGTAAAAATCACAAAACACACATGGAGAAATAACCAGGTCCTCAGAGGGATGTAACAAGATACAGGAAGAACATGCCATTATAACTGCAAATGTAAATACTATAAAACTATAATACAACTGGGTCCCTAATAGTCTATGTGATATGCACTTTGAGGACAACGTTCTACATAGGGGCTATAGGATCAGCAGAGTAAATAAAGGGTAGCAGTAAGTAGCGCTCATCCGAGTCACTATCGGCTCCGGGGCAGTAAGTAGCGCTCATCCGAGTCGCTATCGACCCAAAATGTGTGTAAAAGTAAATGTAGCCCCTACGCTAATAGCTGTCCTCTCCCTCTAATGATACTATACATGTGTCATAACCACGACACACCAACACATGTCGCTTCCATAATACTGTTTTATACCTAATAACTGTCAACTCTTCTAACAAGCATCTATTAAAAGTTATTTCCAACACAAGCGCTCGGAAGATCAGCCAATACGGAAGTAACCTCTATATGTTACTCGTAACTCACATACACCTCGTGTACAATCGTGATAAGTTAATGAGACACACTAAATTGACGATAGTCCCTTAACTCTAAGTCCACATGCAAGAAGTAAATAATAAACAAAAAATAGAGATACAATAACTGAATAATAAACTGCAACTAAATATAAGCAGTAGATATGGCAATGTATCTTGCCTGATGTCCGAGTGAGGTAAGATGATGTCCTGGAGACGAATTAACAACAGCGCACAAAGAGGAAGGTGTAGGAACAACTTCAGATGCTGAAAATAGTCTATTATCTAATTACCAATTACATTAATTTAATAAATTCTGAAGTTAGAATATGGTATAGGTTTTCGTATCATCTTTCTGAAAAACTAAACGGATCGCATTTTCGTTTTCGGAATCTCCCAAAATCGTAAAAATGTCGAAACATGTTTATTTTTTGGACACTAGATACTCAAATAGTTTTGCAGAAATTTACAGAACAAATTTTGTCTACTAAAATATGTTTTAAGAAACCTTACCTCGATACGCTTCTTTTAAAAAAAATTGGAGACGAAATGGAGCTCGGAGCTAGGAGATATCGTCGTTACAAGTTGCTCTTGCTGCTAAAAGCGGGACTGAATTCTAATGACGAATTTTAGTTTCTGTTGGACTAAAAATAATTTCGAATTATGGTTGATAGAAGGGGGATGTATTGGGTTTATATAGGTATTTATTTCAGATTTATCTCCTAAATTAGATAGGATATGATTTAAATAAATTGGATTTTACTTTGTTAGGATAGGATATAGATAGAGATATTTTACAAGTAGAAGTAGGACTAGTATTAATTTAAAATATAGTTTATATCTATCTAAATTATTATTGGTAATACATATAATTTATGTTTATTTAACAAATCTACGTCTAATATTTTTTATACAAGTTGAATTATTTAATAATAAATTGACTTTTATTATATATTACGTAAATGGTGTACAATATATGTAAGAGGTAATGTTTAATAAAAGTCATGAAATAAATCCTAAAATCTTTAAAAAATTGTTCAATGCATTTTAGAACCTTAATACTAGAAAAAATATTTTTATATATTTATATCTATATCTATATATCTATTTATATGCACACTTATATTTACTTATATAACGATTTAAAAATCTAATTAAATCCTTATTATTATCTATTCCAAATGTAGGGTCTATCTGTAGAAATATATAAATATATCCATATATATCCATATATAACAATGAAATAACCAATAATAAATTATTACACTTAGTAACAATAATATTAATAAAAATAATCCTAATAACATCTAAAATATCCAAGAGTGATTTTTTTGGTAAACATATACTATACACTCTTTATTCGGGTCCAAAAAATTGTACACATATTCTAAAACGCCTTTTAATAATAATAATACCAATTTGTACAAGTAATCAGATATTTAGAAAATATATGTCAAGTCCTAAAAATAATTAAGAATATTTGTACACACATAAAATATGCCTACATGGTCGTCTTTAGTCCCACTACATGCCTGCATGGGCTTGGATTAGGTTTGGGCCCAGTTGGGATAGTTTAGTACAACCGGGTCACCTAAAAATCAATATATTAAATAATATCTAATTAAAATGAGTTAAATGAGTCAATTCACAACTTGGTCAAGTTTTCCTAGTTCGGAATCACTATGACTAGGCCTCCCATAGTATAGCGAATACACTAGTTAAGGCACACTGCTACATCTTCCGTACCACAATTCCTCGTCGTCTTGTGCTCCAAAACTCAACAATGGCTAAGGTCATCTATAATAAATATAATTTTAATTAAAAATGTCCATAAATTCCATACAATTCATTTTTGAGTAAATTAAATATTAAAAGAATAATTTCAAAAATTTAGGGGTTTTACATCCTACCTAACTTACAAGAATTTCGTCCTCGAAATTAAGAAACAAGTAGGATAGGTAGGGTTGAGAGGGAAAAAAGTTTCTCTTAAGAAAATGCAAACAATGCATTGGAGGAGGGATGACATTTAAGGAAAATAGACAAGTTTAGGAGATCACGATGTAAGTAACTAAGAAAATAATTTACAGATATGGTTGAGGGTTGCGAGTTATCACAAGAAAAAAGATTGAGGATTTAATCAAGATAACACAAATTGAAGGATAGTAAGGAATTCGAGTAGATGAAAGGAATTAATTTACAGATTTAGGGTATACGGTTCCTTGGGAGAAAATTGTAGGTGTCTAGGTCGAAGTCACGATTAATGGAACGAATTGAATCATTCTAAGGTTTCCAAACGATGAGAAAGTCGCGATAGTAATTATAGGGTCGAAGGAAAGCTCGAGTAGTTTAAGCCAAGGGTATAGCCAAGGGATGGTAATGGCTATTTACAGTGGTCATAAGTGATAGGGCAACTAAAGGAATACTTTGTACGAGCGATTTCGTCTTTCTAAAATAGAAGGGACCAATAAGGAGTTCAAGGAAGATACGATCAAATACGAATACGTGGTTCAAAGGTGCTTTGAATAATTCAAAAAGAGAGTTAGTTATGGCAAACACGGATAAGGTCCTAAATGACGAGTATACTTGTTAACTATATCTTATTCCGCATGGAGAAATCGTAGGTAAGGCAAACCAAAGTGAACTAGGTTGATCAGACCATCATGTACCAGTTCTTATTAGACACTACGTTAGTGGGTGCATACCCAAATGTCATGATCAAGCTCGATAAAGAAATAAGCTTGCAAAATTTAGGCTAATTTAGCAGTATAAGATAGTCAATTTATAAGTAGGGGGTAATGATGAAGAAACATAAATAGTCCAAGATCCTTTTAAAATCTATTTTTTGTCCGAAATTTGGGCCTAGGCAGTTGTCCTAGTGTTTTCCTATCTATGGCTTAGTTGTCAAGATAAGTTAGGGTCCACTGAATTCTATAGTCTAAGTGAACTTATCAATATGGGTCACAAGGACAAAGGGTTTGTTAGGTCGTGAGGTATTCTACCCAACTTACAAGAGTTAAACTAGTATTGTGATGGGACAATGGGTCAAGCAATCAAGATAAGGCACAAGGTTAAGCATTTAAGGAATTAAGTAGAACACAATCACATATCGGGTCTAAAGAATTGAGTCAAGGTTGGATCTCTAATTGAAGTCAGGAAGTATTTTGGTATCATGGTAAAAATTATAGTTTAGCCATTTTGACCAGAAAATCGTATCATAAAAATAGTACAGGAAGACATGTTTTAGTGGGACATGATATACCTACATGAAGGTGGGCTCGTCTAGGTCTTGCATATAAAATTTGTTGGAAGGTAAGAGCTAGTATTACACTCCGAATATCAAAGTCACGGTAAGGGACGCCAAAAGATCTATAATAGAAAGTGGGAGTTCATGGGGAGACAATTAATGCAAAAAATAATAATAATAAAGAAGTCCAAGTTGAAGCATGAAATAAAATTAATTAAGGACTCCAGTAAAAATAATTTAGGAACACAGTTCTAGAGAGAAGATAGTCTCGTAGATGAATACAGTTAAAGAACGATCAATTCATTATTCAAATTGCAAACGGTTAGTAGGTCACGAGGGAAGGTCGAGTGAGTCAATGTTGAGATACATTCACAGAGTTTGGCAGATGACTAACAACACTTGTGTATATACTACTATCATGTACATGAGTGATATGGCAATTAGTGTTGAATACTTCTAACTCATTAGGATTATCTTGGGGGCCTACCATTAAAATTTTAACTCGAGTATCCTCAAAGAAGTTTCTTAATAAAATTTTCAAAAATAAACTATCATAATTTGTATTCACTCTTAGCAGTCTAATTTAATCATGACTAAAAATTTAAATCCCTTCCATAAATCTCAAAGTAAACTTTTTTCACGTTACTATTAAATTTTCCAAAATTTAATATTTGCAATCCAACTTTTAAACTCCAGTGTTCATAAATCCTAAATCTATAAAAAATGTCATAACAATTATAACTTTAAAGCTCTAAATTTTTTTTTCTCAAATAACTCTCTAGATAAACTAGCATATTACAAAGTAATCTCAAATTTTAAGCTCAATATTTTAAATATTTTCATCAATCGTAAATCATGCGACTAAGTTTAAAATCTAAATTTTTTTTTTTCGAAGATTTTCAATAACCATAATCGAAACTTTTAAACTAGAAATCATAAATCGTGGGCACAACTTGAAATTAAAATTTTTCCTTCAAAGTTGATTTTATATCTTCCAAAATATTTTAAACCAAAATTTTACCATTATCTCTTCAAGCTCAAAATTAAATAAACTTATAAATCGTAAATCGTAGAATCAATTTAAAACCTCAAGCTCTCTCTTTTTCTTTCAAACTAAACTTCTACCTTCTCTAGTCGTCTACAAAATCAAAAAAACTCTTTAATAAGTCTCGAGATAAATTTTAGCATATTACAATCCAAACTTAAACTTAACCGTAAATCATGTGTCACAATTTAAAACTTTAAGATATTTCTCAGATCGATTTCATATCCCAATAAATCATAACTATTTCAGAATTTCAAAAATCGTAATTCAAGAATCTATTTTCTCAATCCTTTATAGAATCTATCAATCCTCTAGTAGTATCAAAATGATATTTATCTCCATCTCTACTACCCAACTTAGAATTAACTAATCCTTAAGGTTACTAATGCCTTTATAACTCAAATAAGACCTCAATGCATACTAATTATCAATATAATCCATGTGTTTGACCTATGAGCATATACTAGTGTAGTCATCTTCCAAGCTGTCACTAAGTACGAAAAAAACAAAAATTTACGATAGAAAGAGTTAAAGCAGGATGCAAATCAATGATGGTAAACGAGATTTTGAAACTGGCAGGTCAAGGAAAGAGATCAAGTATGTGGATGAGATTTTAGACTTTAATCCTATGTGCAGGCTCACATCGGTACAGTCACGTAAACAAAGTGATAAAGCCGACCTGCATGGGCCACCACAAAAATATGTAACGCCCCAGTCCCATAACACTTGGGACTAGATTCGTAGGTATGCTAGCTGTCTACATACAAATTATACTCCAATATATGGATATCTCGTATGTACACATAAGCTGTAAAATATAGAAACCATGAAGCTAATCTCATCCACAAACCAATATATCATAAAATCAACTTATTAAAGTCATTCGTACAAACGTTGGGCGGAGACAAATCTACTACCAACAAAAAAAAGAGAAATACATAGTGACGATGGAAGAGTCGAGCGAAGCGAAAGACGATCCAAGAGCTAGCATCGCGAATGTAGATTGTAAACTATGGCCTTGGCTAGAGCACCTGCAAAAATTATAAAACACACCTGGAGAAATAACTAGGTCCTCAAAGGGACGTAACAAGATACATGAAGAACATGCCATTATAACTACAAATGTAAATACTATTAAACTACAATACAACTGGGTCCCTAACCGTCTATGTGATACGCACTTTGAGGACAACCTTCTACGTAGGAGCTATAGGATTAGCAGAGTAAATAAAGAGTGGCAGTAAGTAGCGCTCATCCGAGTCACTATCAGCCATGGGTAGTAAGTAGCGCTCATCTGAGTCGCTATCGGTCCTGGGGCAGTAAGTAGCGCTCATCCGAGTCACAATCGGCCCAAAATGTGTGTAAAAGTAAATGTAGCCCCTACGCTAATAACTGTCCTCTCCCCCAATGATACTATACATGCGTCATAACCACGATGCACCAACACATGTCACTTATACAACACTATTTTATACCTAATAATTGTCAAGTCTTCTAACATGCATCTATTGACAGTTATTTCTAACGCATGCGTATGGGGGATCAGCCAACACGCAAGTGACCTCTATATGTTACTCATAACTCACACACAACTCGTGTAAAATCGTGACAAGTTAATGATACACACTAAATTGACGGTAGTCCCTTAACTCTAAGTTCACATGCAAGACGTAAATAATAAACGAAGAATAGAGATACAATAACTGAGCAATAAAATGCAACTAAATATAAGCAGTAGATATGGCAAGGTATCTTGTCTGATATACGAGTGAGGTAAGATGATGTCCTGGCGACGAATCAACAATAGCACACAAAGAGGAAGGTGTAGGAACAACTTCGGATGCTAAAAATAGTTTATTATCTAATTACAATTAATACTAAACCTATTATATTTATTTATTAAATTCTGAAGTTAGGATATGGTATAGGTTTTTGTATCATCTTTCTGAAAAACTAAACGGATCGCTTTTTCGTTTCCGGAATCTCCCGAAATTGCAAAAATACCGAAACACGTTTATTTTTTTGACAATAGATACTTAAACAGTTTTGCAAAAATTTATAGAATGAATTTTGTCTACTATAATATGTTTTTGGAAACCTTATCTCGATATGCTTCTTTCAAAAAAAACTGGAGACAAAATGGAGTTCGGAGCTAGGAGATATCGTCGTTCCAAGTTGCTCTTGCTGCTAAAAAGCGGGGCTGAATTCTAATGACGAATTTTAGAGTTTGTATTAGGCTAAAAATAATTTCGAATTATGGCTGATAGAAGGGGGATGTACTGGGTTTATATAGGTATTTATTTCAGATTTATCTCCTAAATTAGATAGGATATGATTTAAATAAATTGGATTTTGCTTTGTTAGGATAGGATATAGATATAGATGTTTTACAAGTAGAAGTAGGATTAGTATTAATTTAAAATATAGTTTATGTCTATCTAAATTATTAATGGTAATACATATAATTTATATTTATTTAAATAATCTACGTCTAATATTATTTATACAAGTTGAATTAGTTATTACTAAATTGACTTTCATTATATATTACGTAAATGGTGTACAATATATGTAAGAGGTAAAGTTTAATAAAAGTCATGAAATAAATCCTAAAATCTTTAAAAAATTTATCAATACATTTTAGAACCTTAATACTAGAAAAAAAATATTATTATATATTTATATCTATATCTATATATCAATTTATATACACACATATATTTACTTATATAACAATTTAAAAATCTAATTAAATACTTAGTATTATCTATTCCTAATGTAGGGTCTATCTGTAGAATTATGTAAATATATCCATATATATCCATATATAACAATGAAATAACCAATAATAAATTATTACACTTTGTAACAATAACATTAATAAAAAAAATCCTAATAACATCTATAATAACCAAGAGTGATTTTTTTTGGTAAACATATACTATACACACTTTATTCGGGTCCAGAAAATTGTACACATATTCTAAAACGCCTTTTAATAATAATACCAATTTCTACAAGTAATCAGATATTTAGAAAATATATGTCAAGTCCTAAAAATATTAAGAATATTTGTACACACATAAAATATGCATACATGGTCGTCTTTAGTCCCACTATATGCCTGCATGGGCTTGGATTAGGTTCGGGCCCAGTTGGGCTAGTTTGGTACAACCGAGTCACCTAAAAATTAATATATTAAATAATATCTATTAAAATGATTTAAATGAGTCAATTCACAACTTGGCCTGGTTTTTCTAGTTCGGATATCACTATGACTAGGTCTCCCATAGTATGGCGAATACACTAGTCAAGACACACTGCTACGTCTTTCGTACCACAATTCTTCGTCATCTTGTGCTCCAAAACTCAACAATGGCTAAGGTCATCTATAATAAATATAATTTTAATTAAAAATATTCATAAATTTCACAAAATTCATTTTTGAGTCAATTAAATATAAAAGAATAATTTCAAAAATACAGGAGTTTTACATCCTTTTCATCAACTCATTTCAAATATTTAATTCAAAGCTTAGTAATTTTAAACTTCAAATAATATAATTAATATTATTTTATAAATTAACTTTCATTACTCAGCCTCTGTTTCAGATTAGTTGTAGGAGTACTGTCCCAGCTAACAGGAGTTCACCGGAGAACAATTAAGTACCGCTTCGCTTCGACCGTAGTCATGGTAACAAACAAACTATTTGTAGGCTTGTCTCGAAAACAGTTATTGAATACTGAATAAATTAATTAATAAAACAAAATTAATTAATATTATTGATATCTAAAATTCTTAATTCTCGACGTAAGTAATTGAAACGATCTTTCGCTAGAGGTTTTATGAAAATATCAGCCAATTGATTCTGTGTGTCTATGTATACAAGGTCTATATCTCCATTTTGTTGATGATCTCTAAAAAATGATGTCGAATCTCGATATGCTTAGTACGAGAATGATATACTGGATTCTTAGTCAAATTAATAAAACTAGTGTTATCACAGAAAATGGGTATGTGTGTAAAATGTAATCCAAAGTCTTCTAAAGTTTGTTTCATCCATAAAATTTGTGCAGAACAACGTCCTGCGATGATATACTCAGCCTCAGTTGTTGATAATGCGACAGAATTTTGCTTCTTGCTAAACCAAAAGACAAGGGCTTTTTCTTGGAAATGACATGTGCCGCTGATACTTTTTCTATCTACTTTGCATCCGACAAAATCAGCAACATAACAATCGATTAGGTCAAATAACGTGGTTTTAGGATACCATAAGCCGACAGAAGAAGTACCTTTAAGGTATCGGAAGATACGCTTAACTACGCACAGATGTGATTCCTTAGGATTGGCTTGAAAATGTGCACACAAGCAAACACTAAACATAATGTCTGGTCGACTAGCAGTTAAGTACAGTAAGCTACCGATCATACCTCGATACTTACTTATGTCGACGGGTTTGCCTTGTTCATCAATATCAAGCTTGGTTGAAGTCGTCATTAGAGTGCTAAGAGGTTTTACCGCTTCCTGGTCGAACTTCTTTAATAAATCTTTTATATACTTTGCTTGATTTATGAACGTCCCATTGTTGGTTTATTTGATTTGCAGTCCAAGAAAGAATTTCAGATCTCCTATCATGCTCATCTCAAACTCACTCTGCATATTCTTTGAAAATTCATGACAAAGAGATTCATCAGTGGATTTGAAAATAACATCATCTACATAGATTTGAATCAAAAGAAGATTGTTATTTAAAGATTTTATAAACGGTGTAGTGTCAACCTTTTCCTTTGAAAAACCGAAGTCAAGTATAAAAGAGCTTAGACGATCGTACCAAGCACGGGGGGCTTGTTTCAAACCGTATAAGGCTTTCTTCAACTTGAAAACATAATCAGGATTTCTGAAATCAGTAAAACCTGGAGGTTGAGCTACATAAACTTCTTATTTTATAAAACCATTCAAAAATGCGCTTTTAACATCTACTTGAAATAATTTGAAATTATGAAAACATGCAAATGCACATAACATGCGAATGGATTCTAATCTCGCAACTGGGGCATAAGTCTCATCGTAGTCGATACCTTCTTATTGATTGTATTATTGAGCTACGAGTGGAGCCTTATTACGAGTCACTAAACAATTCTCGTTCAGTTTGTTTCGGAATACCCAACGGGTGCTAATGATCGGATGATCAATGGGCTTAGGAACAAGTTTCCAAACTTGATTCCGTTCGAATTGGTTTAATTCCTCTTGAATAGCATCTAACCATAAATTATCACTACATACTTCTTCAATGTTTTTGGGTTCAAGCTGTTAAATAAAAGCAACACAAGAAGCTATATCTTTATTAGAGGAACGAGTACTTACACCCTTGGTAATCTCACCAATTACCAAGTCCTTTGGATGATCTTCCAAGAATCTCATCTCTTTTGGCATATCCTCAGGATTGCTGGTTCCGGCTTCTTTGCTTGAAGACTCAGCTGGTGCTTGGTGAGACAGTTTTGTATCTTTGTGGGAAGATTTTACAGTAGTTGTACTTTGTATAATCACGTATTCATTATCGTCATCGTCTGAATGTTGATTTAGTTCATCAAACTTGACATTAATTGATTCTTCGATGATCATGATTCTCTTATTGAAGACTCTGTACCCTTTGCTCTTTGCCGCATAACCTAAAAAGATACCTTCATCGGCCATTTCATCAAATTTACTTAGGTTGTCTTTAGTATTAAGAATAAAGCATTTACAACCAAATATCTTAAAGTATGAAACAGTGGGTGTTCAATCAAACCATGACTCATAGGGAGCCTTCTTCGATATACGTCGAATCAGAACCCTATTGAGAATATAGCACGTGAAGAACAGGTAGGCAACTCCAGAGGGGGGTAAATAGAGTTTATAACAATAATAGCCAAATAAAAATTAAACTCTTTTTACCAACAGTAAATAATCAGAGTAGTAAATACGGAAATAGAAAGATCAAGAGAGCATACGCAAACATAGTCATTTTTAACCTGGTTTCCCTTGTGGAGGACTAGTCCAGGCCTGAGAACTTTAGCTCAGGATTAAATCTACTATTTGTGAAATAGTAGTTACACCCTGTGCCTTTTCTTCAGAAGAGCACGTCAACTTCTTACAAAGATCGCTGTGGCGATGCTTGGAATTTTCCAAGCGACTTTCTTGAATCTTGCACAAACTCCTAACTGAATAGTACTGAGCACTTTGAGGCTTAGGAATCTTATGGCTAGTAGATAAGAAGGTTAAAGCTTGTATGAGGCTTATAGAGAATAGAAGAGAAGATAATTGGATGATTAAAAATGAGAGAATTTAAGGCTTATTTATACTAGTTGGGATAGGGAGAATTCGGCCAGAATTCTGTGTCAAGAATTCAAATTTTTGGCCGTTGGACAACTAGCATACAACAAACCCTAAAAATTAGGGTCCTGTAATTTAGGGGACAAAGTTCGACATGAACTCTATGTGGAGGCAGAGTTCGGCCCGAACTCTGTCTCTATAGGACGGAATTATT
This sequence comes from Iris pallida, assembly GCA_029216955.1. Lineage (NCBI taxonomy): Eukaryota > Viridiplantae > Streptophyta > Magnoliopsida > Asparagales > Iridaceae > Iris > Iris pallida. The sequence goes on from JANAVB010013397.1 coordinate 9,385,376, forward strand.
TAAATGGGCTTTTGTGCGCTAGTTTAGTTTGGTGGAGCTTTTGGTTTTGTTAAGGGATAAGGTATAGGCCCATAATACCCAGTGCTACTTAGTTTACATTTAGCTAGACTCAATGAATGTAAAATAATACAGACTCTAAAACTGAGTACGCTGCAGGAGGGAGCCGACGTCCGTCTTGTACTGAGTTCCGTCTTGATATGTCATATTGAATTATGACAAGTATCATATTGTCAATTTGTCAATATTTGGTTGACTTTGATTTGGGTCAACAATCTCTCCCATATTAATAATAGACAAAATGATATTTGTATATTCAATGTTCATACCTGGACACAAGTTGTAGTCATGTATAGAAGCAGTAGCTCCCCCGTAATAATAGCTCTCCCATAAACATAGCTTCTCTGTAAGCCAATGTTCCTTATCATGATATACATAATCTCTTCCAAAACATAGATATCACACAATACGATAGAAATATTAGGAATATCAAATAGATCTCCCCTTTTTGGCATTTATCAAATATGAATATCACACAATTATGCATAGCAATTATGAAAACATAAACATGCATAAAACTTTATAAACGATTAACTGGCAAGCAAACAATGATATAATAACTGCAGATAAAAGCTAAAGATCCACAGAACCATAAAGTGTACTCTTACAAGAAAATCAAACTACATAATCATTAGTCCATAATGCATAAAAATTAAGATCATCAGTAGTAGCACCAGGTACGGAACCACATCCATCATGGAGCGCGAGATGGTCCAGAGGCGTCAGATAGATCAGTATCCGAACGACGAGGATCCAAAAAAGCTGTATCCGGATCCAGATATTGCATAACCCAAGGGTCGTCGATACGGTACCCGTCGCGAGATGGATCCCGCTCCATAGGAAGGGGTATAGAGGGATACCGAGACATGGTGTACCAGATGTCATGTAGAGAGTTGCTGATGGCACTCATCTGCAAGGTGGTACGATAGTCGAACTGGGTCTAGCGGTCGTCCTCCAACATAAAATAATCGTGAAACATAGTCTGGATAGACTCAAGAGTAGCAGGAGGTACGGGCGCAGGTTGTCCAAGAGCAGGTGCATCAGCCTGAGCATCAGAACCGGAATGCTCAGACTCAGCAGGAGACCGACAACTGCCTGAAGCCGCCTTACCTTAGACAAAAAAGGCAGGGGCTGGAAGAAACTGGCACTCATCGAGAGGAACATGAAATGCACGAAAGACCATCGGCAAATATAGAGCATAGACCAATGATTCAGGCCTCTTCCTCGCATTAATCATCCAGTCCATCATAGTACGAGAAAGGTTGAATGGGACATGGTAGTGAAGGTGATACAAAGCAGAAATCTCAAAATACGAAACTTTATCAGTCGATCCCGCTTTGGGCAAGATCGTGGAGAAGACGATACGATGAAGCTCGTAGAAATAAGGGTTAAGGAATTTTGCAAGTAATTTGTATGGACGTGTGTTTGGGGGTACACAAGTCGTCCTTGAAACTCTCAAGGGACGACCATCGGAGAATTGAAACTTGCGTGCATCGACAAGCTTCTTCCAAGAGTTGGGTTCTGGAATCTCGAGATATTTCGCAAGTTCAAAATCATCGAACAAGATGTCAATTCCGAAAATACAAGAATATATTTGTGTGTCATCAAACGTGAGATTGCAATAAAATATTTGAATAGCATTCAAGTAAATAAGTAAGTTTGTAGAAACTAACTCATCAAGGCAAAGATCATAAAATAATGAGTAATAACGAAAAAATAGAGTAAAGTTGATGGGATGACCCGCACACACAGGCCGTGAACAAAAATCATTGAACCATTCCTTTGAGGCGTCCAATGACACAAAAATTCGATCATCGAATGTGTTGGGGTCATTGGGTTGTGGTGGATTAAAAAGTGGATGAATAGGTTGATCATCGCGAGGAGGAGGGTTCGATGAGGAAGCACCCTCGGTTCTAGCCCTCTTTCCTCTATTAAACAACCTAGGTGCCAATTGAACAATGAAAGGAAATATAAAATTTAGATGGAGGAAAAGGAAGAATTATACCTCAAAAAAATGGTGGAATATGGAAGAAAATGATGCAAAAGCTATTCTCCTTGAGTTTGGAGAAGAAAACCACACTAGATTGATAATTCTAGGGTTAGGGTTTGGAGAGGATGAAGTTTAAGAAGTTTTAGAAGAGGCAATGGAGAGGAGAGAGAGGGAGAACTCGAATATGTGAAAGGGGGTTCGGATGGTCGGGTGGATCCTGGACCTTAGGATCAAAACGGATGGATGGCTGAGAGCAACTGAAGTTCTGGAATAGCCAGACCGAATTCGACCCGAACTCTGTGTGAGGCAAAGTTCGGCCCGAGTTCTGTGTTCTGGTACCAGAACTGGAAACAGTGTAAAAATAGTTTAAAAACATTGCTAAGTTGGAGAAAATAGATAGGAGTGATAAAAATTAAAAATTCAAGAGTAAATGGTCAAGATAGAAATTTACAAAAGTAAATTGAATAGGGTAAACGAAAATGAAGTTAGAAATTTTAAATAAATCAAGTTATAAATGAAATTGAACCATGTAATAAACAAGGATTTATGACACAAATTATTACGATGAAACTGCCATGGGATAGCTGTAGGGGCCGGATCCCAGCTAGCGGTAGTCTGAAGACTAGTGTACCGTATCGCTTAGGCTTTTAAGCTTGTTGTCATAAGGACCCTTTCGACTTATACCCATAGCAAAGTCATCATAAAGAAATTTGACATAATCGATATTTACGTAGGCCAGTTTAATGAATAACCGTTTCATCCAAAATTCCTAATTCACGACAAAAAAAGTTGAATCGCTCTTCGGATAGTGGTTTAGTAAAGAAATCTGCCAGCTAATGATCAGTGTCAATAAACTCTAAATTTATAATGCCATTTTGTTGATGATCACGCAAAAAGTGGTGACAAATTTCAATGTGTTTCGTGCGTGAGTGACATATAGGGTTCTTAGTAAGGTTGATAGCACTAGTGTTATCACAGAATATAGAAATGTACATAAAAGATAGGTTGTAGTCTATAACGGTTTGCTTCCTCCACAGAATTTGTGCACAACAATGACCGGCTGCGATATATTCAGCTTCTGTTGTGGATAGTGCGACAGAATTCTGCTTATTGTTAAACTAAGAGACTAGGGCCTTGCCTAATAAATGACACATGTCGTTTGTACTTTTACGATCAACTTTGCATCCTACAAAATTAGCATCCGAATAACCGATAAGGTCAAAGGATGTGGATTTCGGATACCACAAGCCCACTGTAACAGTACCCTTAAGGTATCGAAAGATACGCTTAACGGCGGACATGTGTGATTCCTTAGGACTAGCTTGGTAGCGAGCACACAGACAAACACTAAACATGATATTGGGATGACTAGCAGTTATGTAAAGTAGACTACCAATCATACCTCGATACTTACGTTGGTCAACAGGTTTGCCGCTTTCATTAGGTTCCAGCTTGGTCGTAGTAGCCATAGGGGTGCTGATTGGTTTGACGTTGTCAAGATCAAACTTCGTCAGCATATTATTTGTATATTTTAACTGGCTGATGAAAGTTCCTTACGAAGTTTGTTTGACTTGCAATCCAAGAATGTAGGTGAGCTCCCCCATCATGCTCATCTTAAATTTGTTCTGCATACAATTAGTGAAATCTTGGCATAGATTTTCATTAGTGGACCCAAATATGATATCGTCAACATAAATTTGAACTAAAAGAATAGTGTCTTGAAAACTTTTAATAAAAAGTGTAGTATCAATCTTCCCTTTTGAAAAACCTTTATCTATTAAGAAATTGCTTAGGTGTTCATACCAAGCTCTGGGGGCTTGTTTGAGGCCATATAGCGCTTTTTTAAGTTTGAAAACATGGTCGAAAAATTTATGATTTTCAAAACCAGGGGGGTGTTTTACAAAAACTTCCTCCTTAATAAAGCCATTCAGAAAAGCACTTTTGACATCCATTTGGAAAAGTTTAAAATTCTAAAAGTTTGTAAAGGCACAAAGCATCCAAATGGATTCAAGTCTTACAATAGGAGCATACGTCTCATCGTAGTCGATACCTTCCCCTTGGTTGTATCCTTGAGTTACTAGACGAGATTTGTTGCAAGAGACTGAACCATCTTCATTTACTTTGTTACGAAAAACCCATTTAGTACCAATAATCAAATGGTTAGCTGGTTTAGAAACAAGTTCCCAGGCCTGGCTTCTTTCGAATTGGTTGAGTTCTTCTTGCATAGCTGAAATCCAAAACTCATCATTAAAAGCTTCTAAAACAGTTTTAGGCTCAATTTATGAAATGAAAGTAGTACTAGCAATGGAATCTCTTAACGATGATCGAGTACTTACTCCGCGAGAAACCTCACCTATTACTAAGTTTTCTGGGTGTGACGGCTTGAATGCGAACTTTTTCGGTAAGCCCTCCAGAGAATTGGTTTCAGGGGTGGTATTTATCGGCGAGGAAGTTGATGGTTCAACATCATCGTTGGGGATAGCTGATGTACTATTTTCCTCATAAAAAGTCATATTAGTAGATTCTTCTACAATCATTGAGCGCTTGTTGAACACTCTATATCCCTTACTCTTGGCAGCATAGCCAAGAAAAATACCATCGTCAGCTTTGGCATCAAACTTGCCTAAGTTGTCTTTGGTGTTTAGGATAAAATAGCGACAACCAAACACTCTAAAAATATGATACATTAGGAGTCCTACCAAACCAAAGTTCATAGGGTGTTTTCTTCGAAATAGGTCGAATAAGCACCCTATTTAAAACATGGCACGCTGTACTGACAACTTATGCCCAAAAATATTTCGGAAGTAAAAATTGATTCAAAATGACTCTATCCATATCGCCAAGAGTCCTATTCTTCCGCTCGACAACACCATTTTGTTGAGTAGTTCGAGGACAAGAAAACTCATGATCAAAACCATTTGTTTCGCAAAACTTTTCAAAATCACAATTTTCGAATTCGCCTCCATGATCACTTCAGATTCGAGTAATCATGTAGCCTTTTTCATTTTGGAACTTTTTGGCAAAGATTTTGAAAACTGAAATAGCATTGCTTTTGTTTGAAAGAAAGAAAATCCAAGTAAATCTTGAAAAATCATCTACTATAACAAAAGCATAGAGTTTTCCACCAAGACTGGCTACTCTACTGGGACCAAATAAGTCTATGGGTAGTAATTGCAAGGGTCTAGTAGTACTTACAGTGTTTATGGAATAAAATAAAGATTTGGTTGCCTTATTTAGTTCACATTCGACACAAACCGTGTCCTTCTTGAATGTAATGTCGGGCAGATCTCTTACTAGCTTCTTTGTTAATAGCCTGTATATAGTATCTATATTGGCATGACCAAGACGCTGGTGCCACAACAGTCTTTCATCCTTGTGGGCGTAAAGGCATCTTGCTGTTAGTATTTCTAAATAGATAGAAAATATAAATATTATCTTCTCTTATCCCTTCAAAAGCAATGTCTCCCGTTGACCTATCATAAATATAGTATTTGTTTTGTCCAAAGTTAATATCATATGCATGATCAGCAAGATGACTTATGCTGAGCAGGTTATGCTTTAACTCGGTCACTAAGCAGACATCCTTTATTACAGGAGAAGGAGGATAACCAATAGTACCATTACATATGATGTAGCCCTTTAAATTATTACCGAAGGATATATATCCTTCCCTCTTCATCGATAGTGATGCGAAAGGATTTGCGTCTCCCATCATATGTCGCGAGCATACACTATCGAGAATCTACTTACTTTTAGTTGAGAAAGGAAGGTCCACCTACATCACGAGTAGATGTGACCTTTGGTACCCAAGTTCTTATGGGTCCTGAAATGTTAGTCTTCGGAACCCATGCATATAGATTAATATCAACTAATTTCCTAGCATGTCTATTTGTGTTTGGAGCATATTGATAGTGATGTCTATATACAATATGGTGATAGTTGTGTGGAACAGCAGGATAGTGACTAAATATAGCAGTAGGATGATAGTTATGTCTATGTGCAGCATGGTGATAGTTAGCAGGATAGTGACTATGTGTAGTAGCGGCATAATAGTTAGAGTAAATTGAGAATGATGTCTATGTGCATGTGGTTTACGTGCTGCATGGGAGTATGTATACATATGAGCATGGTTACGTGCTGCATGTGGGTGACGTATTTTACTATTGTGAGTGGTCTTGTGTTTTGTGTGTGTTTTGTGACTGTGTGATTGGGTTTGAGGTTGAGCAACCTGTTTCCCCAATCTAATCTCTAATTTCTTAGATACAGCATTCAGTTCATTATACTTAGCATTTAGACCATCAATCTTAGTAATAGAGATCTTGTGTTTGTTTTTTTCTTCAGCAAGCTCTTTGTTGAGTGTTGAGATCTCACGTGTTTGCTTTTTAATAAGTTCTTCGACATTATGTAGGCTTAACTTAAGCTTGGACACCTCATCAGTGACTTCCGTGGGTGGAGTGTCTATAACATTATCAAGTAAAGAAGAAAGATTTTGAATCTCTATTTCATAGCCTTTGATTTTCTCCTTGGTATGCTTATATTTACTAATGACTTTCTCGTGATCATTTAGTAAGTCATTAAAAGCATTGCCAAGTTCATCAAAAGTAAAGCCATCAAGAGTTTTGCTAGTTACCTTCTCGGATGTTGCCATTAGGCAGACATTCGCGGTGTCTTGAGGAGAGTCATTTTCTTCCTCAGAATCACTTGCTTCGCTTTCGTGCCAAATGCTGGTGTTGGCATACTTTCTTAAAGAAGGCTTCTTGTAGGACTTCTCATATCTGTTACCTTTCTTTGCGAAGGGACAGTCCTTTCAAACGTGTCCAGTCTTTTTGCAGCCGTAGCACGTTGGTTCTTCCTCATCGTCTTCTTGTTGTTCCTTCTTTCTTCAATTGGAATGAAGGAACTTCTTGAAGTTGCGGACTAGAAGATCTTGATCATCACCTTCAGAATTGTCGTCGTCAGTCTCTTCACGATCAAACCTTCGACGAGGAGCTTTTAGGGCAATCTCTTTTGCCTTTGGAGCAGATTCGTCGAAGTCTTTGAGGTTGAGCTCGTGGGTCATCAGCTTTCCCATCAAAGTTTTCCTAGACATTTTGGTGAGATCATTGCCTTCTATAATAGCTGTTACCTTAGGGTTTCAGAACATAGTGGTACACCATGTAAGTGAAACGCACAGAACATGTAGTATCCGATGCTCCCTGAGGGAATAACATCTCAAGAAGGGATCCATATAGTACTAATCTGTGTGACCAACGTGACAGTATCAAGTAAAGTAATTTAAAGCAGGAAAATAATTCTAAACAGGATATGAAATGATCAGAGAATGTACTCGCCTGATGTCTGAATGTCCAAAGTAAATATACTGTCCGAGGAGAGGTGTCTGGCTCCTAATCAGAACAGCACAAGTCACAACAGGTCTAAAATGATAATATAAAGTTCTACTATGCATTCTACATGATTCTAGGTCAATCTAGACCAAGGTCAACTATTGGTCAACCTTGGTCAGCCCTAGAAGTCAAACTAGGTCAACCAAGTCAAACCTAGTCAAACAAGTCTATACTAGTCTAACTAGTCTATTCTAGGCCTAATCAAGACTAAACAAGTCTAACTAAGCTCTCACTAGTCTAACAGAAACACCATAGGCCAATACCACATATATATATATATATTATATATATATATATATATATATATATATATATATATATATATATATATATATATATATATATATATATATATATATATATTACTATTCACATTATGAATGTATATATATCACTATTCACATTATGAATGTATATATATATCTACATATACAAATAGAAATGTGCCTAGCACATTAGCTATCACACATATAGAATACCCATATATGCTACTCCACCATTCACACATCACATTAGATTAGGCATGCTATATATAGCTATAGGCATACTAACATATATAGAAATATGTATACATGTATTTCATAGAGAGGGGGATAACCTCTGATGTGTGTGTCTACTGATTTTAGAATGTGTGTGACAGTGTAACAAGGTATAGGGATCTGGCATTCACATTAGCTAAGAAAGGGAACCAAATCACAGTTTTAAATGGGAAATGACCAATGAATCTAAGTTACAATTCCAGTACCTAAATAGGATGAAATCAGTCAAAACTAATATACATAGAAGGATATCAAAACAGTCCCATTGTCAATACAATACTGCTTTTAAGTCCAATGAGGACTGAACACAGGTTTCAAATGGAATGGTTCACTGATATGAACTGAACCATTAACCATCCCTAATTGAGCTGGACTGATACAACATGGCTCAAAGCTATTGTTAGCTCATTACATGTGTGCACAAGAAAAGGTAAAACAGGGTGTGAGTGTGTGATATGTTCATGTGTTCTCAGATTTTAGAGGAATACTCAGGTTATGAAACAACTATTCAACCACCAATTGAGTTCAGTCATGACTAACATTCTCAGGAATGACAATAAACATATGTGTTGGCAGGATATGTTCTCAGGTTTATAGACAGTAAACATATGTGTGCAGGAATATAGGTGTGTGGCTGTGTAGGAATCACATGAAAATGGACTCAGAAATAGTGTGTGTGTATAAGAATGTCAAACATACAATGTGTGTGTGATATGCTCCTAAGTGTCAGGATCATGTGAACCTGTGTTCACAGGAATATAGGTGAACTGAACATGTATGTGTATGTATGTAGGATGTGTGTGTCTGTGTGTGCCACAGGATTGTGACCCATGTGTTAGAGTGTGTGTGGATACATAAAGTGGATACATGAACCTGTGACAGTGTTCAGTCGCATGAGATTGTGTGAGGGTAATTCATATGTGTTTGTGTGTAAATTTCAGAAATATGGACTGTGTGGATAATGTGAGGAATAACAGTGAAATAGGTTTCAGTATTATATGAATGAGTGACTGTGTGTGTGTGTGATTCAGTTTTCTGGAACTTCTGACAGTGTAGAGTTAATGTAGGGTGGTGTGAGTATGTAGAGTGTGTGTACAAGTGAGTTAAATTAGGAAATGATCCAGGTTTCAGATTTCTGAAACCTATGGCAGGTAACCCCAATCAAATTGCAAAAACCCAATCAAATGATTCCCTTTCATTAACACAAATCAAAGTTAACCTATCCTCATTTATCAGTTATGTAGGTGGGTCCCTTTTATCATTCAAACATCATAAAAAAATAGGGAAAACGAATTCAATATCAGAAACAACATTCAGCCAATGCGTATCAGTGCAATCACAGTACACATAGGGAATTCGAATTTTCGAATTCAAAATCACATCTAAATGCCAAACAAAGGGTTGGTACTTTGTGTCACACATGTGAGGGTACTATAGAGTGTCCTCGTGTCTAAGAATTGGACACGAATCGTGTCCAAATTAACTGTACAAACACAGACCTAACAGTGCACAAACAATCGTCGTGCACGCGTGCACGTGCATCCAATACGCGACACACGACACGACACGACATGTGTTCGTGTCCAGTGGTGCGCCTAGGGTAGCTCTAGGACTGACACACCCTGTATCGAGTCCACGAGTCGCACAGACATGACACGACACGCGTGTCAGCCGTGCCTGTGCACGCGCACAGCAGCCCGCGTGCGACAGCGCGCGTCCAATGCAACCCCGATAACTCCACGTATAGTGCACGAGATACTCCCAAATTTTGGGATCATGGTTGCAGACGATGCCCCAAGATTCTTACAAAAAATCAGGATACGACGTATCCTGTGTCCAGAGATATGGAGCCCGTGATGCAGGACATGGCCTACGGGCTCGTGCTGTGTGTCCACACGTAAAAATAGGACACAAATGGACACGAAACATACTACTATCTTCACAAAAATTAATACACACATCAAGATCTACAAATCCATGCAATTATATTTTAAAAATATGAAAATTAATTCCTATGTGGTATTTCTACAAACACCTAGTATATCAATACGATACGTGTCCGATACAGACACGAAATGGACACAAATCGTGTCCAAATTTCATGGGAAGCTAGGGGACTCCTAGATCTAGCCCTAAATGCAAAGATTAAAATATTAATATAATTTGTGGAGTTTTACTTATAGGTGCAAAACGTTTGAAAAAGCTCCAAATGTGGGATTCCTCCTTGCTAGCCAAAAGCTTCCAAATTTTGCCAAAGCTAGAATTATCCTCAAATAACAGCAAGTATAGATGAATTAGGATCTAATGCAACTTGTTAGGATTAAAAAGGAATTAAAATAGATTTTCTGGGAATTTCTAAAGATGGGATTTACCTCTTTTTTTCAAATGTGAACTTTCTAAAGGGGGCTAACCTAATGGAAGAGAGTATAAATAGGGGGATGATCCCTAGGTGGCCAGCCATGATGATTAGGGTTAGGGTTTCTAGTAATGGGCTATGGGCTTTGGGCCTCTATGGCTTAAGTTGATAATCATTGGTTTCAAAACCATAAGTCATGGCTTATGACTAAAAGCCTTCTATTCTAACTTGAGTCTAAATGACCAAATCATGGGTTGATCTAGGTTAGACTAAGGTTACATACTAAACCAAGTCACCTTAGTTAGGGTTAGCTTCTAGGTTAGGCTCCAAAATCAACACTAGTCAAGTCTAGATTAACCCTTAATTAAATTATACCAAAAATCATATAAATTCTAATAAATGTCAATAATTCATAATAATTCCAAATAATATATATTAAATTCAAATAATTAAAAAAATGACAAAAATACCCTCAAACTAGAAATGTGGTAGATGAAACACCCTAATCACAAGTCATGATTTTAAATAGTTTAAAAATGATTAAAAATCACCAAAAATCATAATATGAAATAAATATCAGTAAATAATAATTATAATTACAAAATTTCAAAATTTCCTCTTCTGGAAAACTGGGTGTTACAATCCTACCCACCTTATAAAAATTTTGTCCTCGAAATTAAGATGGTAGTACTCCTTCTAGTTCAAACATAGTCAGGGGTCAACCCCCTTAGTCAACTAAGTCAAATCTAGGGTGTGGTCAACTGTCTAGTCAAACAAGTTCAATAAGTCAGCATTGGTCAATATTAGACTATTGGGTCAATTATATAGGTCAAACTCTATAAGCTAACTCAATGTCATAACCAACCCACTCTAAGTTATCAATTAACTCATATCATTATATATATATATATATATATATATATATATATATATATATATATATATACTCAACTATATATCCATATACATATATCACATAAATATATATCTATATAGAGCATACTATAACCCAACCTAATCCCATATATAATATCACTTATGCACATCCCAAGGTTATCATATACATGTATAATTACATATACCCTTATCCACCACTAATTAATGCACTTATATAAATATATAACATATATGTATATACACAAGTGTCACGACTCGCACCCTAGAGTAAGGGCACGAGACGTGGGTACGTCCAGCCTACGCCGCAGTGTCGGCGGTAGAACGCTGTCCTAGGTCACAACATCTAACAGTTTAAGGTAAAACTGTTATACTCCCCGAATGGGGGTGACATAACCAAATATATCTCAATCACATCTAAGGTTGAATACGATAAGATAGAATGATATAAAAGATACAAGATCCAAATCCACAGGAAATACAAATAAAGAGAAAGCTAAGTGTCTAGATAAACTCTACTAACATCCAGAAATAATACAGATCCAAGTATACAACTCAATCTCCAATACTATGAAATAAGATAAAGATATCTATGGAGCAACAGTCTCTACAGCTAAGGGATCCGGCTGGAAGTCCGGATCGCAAGTGTCCTCTAAGGCTGTCCCATAGAAAGTATTTAAGCAGGCCTCCACCTCGTCCTCTGTAAAATTTTCAACAGGTCCAATCAGGACGGAAACTAGTACAACTTATCAAAAAAATCCAAGTAATGACAGAGAACTATAAAGCAGTTATAAACAGTTTTATTGATGAATATGGCAGTTTATATTTAGGTGATAGTATAGAGAAGTAGTAAGATACAAGGGAAGTAAAGTAACTAAAACAAGAGAAGAATGATGGCAATGAAGGCTGTAAAATAAATCTAGCTGAACTAAAGTAACATAATAAGTCCAGACAGTAAATACAAAACCAGTGTGAAACTACTATAAGTCCAGTACGAGATGAATCTAATACAAGATGAATCCAGTACAAGATAATTCTAGGTAATGATCAAGAATCCAGGTGAGCCAGCTATTCTAACAGTGTGTTTTAAAATACCGAGATCGACATGTAAACGGCTGTAGGTAATACAGCACATCGCACACTCGCGAAGTGTGGGATGGCTATCATTCCAGTATAATTCCAAGGGGGTGGTTCGAGTATTTGGGAATGTTCACATGTCTACTCCAATATTTCCTCGCCCCGTAATACAAATGAATCCAGAATTCGATACGAGAATCGAGATAAGTCCAGCCAAAATATAATGATTCCAGAAATAGATTTCGGAATGATTCCAGTAATAGAGGCCAACTAAGTATGGTATGTGTGTCGCATACATGAATCCAGAAATATTCATACGTATTGTAACAGAGAATCACATAAAACTAACTATAACTGAAGTACAGTAATTGATAATTAAATGAGAGAACTATCAGAGAATGTACTCGCCTGCTATCTGAATGGCCAAGATGAAAGTACTGTCCGAGGAGTGGTGTCTGGCTCCTATTAGAACAACACGAGTCATAACATGTCTAGAATGGAAATAAGATGCACTGCAATGCATTCTACATGAATCTAGGTCAATCTAGGCCAAAGTCAACTCTTGGTCAACCCTAGAAGTCAAACTAGGTCAACTAGGTCAAACCTAAGTCAAACAAGTCTATACTAGTCTAACTAGTCTATTCTAGGTCTAACAAGGCTACACAAGTCTAACTAGACTCTATACTGACACACAGATACACCCATAGGCTAAGAGCCTAGGCTATAGGCTATACCAAGCCTAAAACCAGCCCATAACACATACACACATGACAATATATATATAAATTTAATACACACATAGATATAATTATATAATCTAATATAGGAATACACATATTGATATATTTATAATATAACATAGAAATACTCATAGCATATAGGTTACCTATATACATATCACACATTCATAATATAATATATATATATATATATATATATATATATATATATATATATATATATATATATATATATATATATACATCTCAAATTATATATACATGTGATTAGAATATATAGGGACTAGGAATAAAATGTGTTTGCGTTCAAGTGTGGGTGTGTGTGGGGTTACAAGAGTGTGTGTGTAGAGAGTTTTAGGGTGTGAGTGAAAAACAGTGGAGAGAGTGTCAATAGAGTGTGTTATTGCAAAACAGTGTGGCAGTTCAAAGAACAGGAAAATACACTTGTGTTCATGTGTGTGATATGTGTAGGGAAAATCAGTGAAGTGTTAGTATTGTGTGAGACATGAGGGTAATGGGAAAACAGGAAACAAAACCTGAAAACAGTGAATACAAAAGAGAATTCAGGGAATACCAAACTGGAAATACATTGGCAAAATGAAATCAGTTCAGTATATATATCATGAATTCAGTGAAATAACTATAGTGAAGTCTGGAAAATAATAGTGAGGGTACATTAGAAAATAGTACAGTACTAGGCAACCTGTGAATAGGAAATGCATGGAAAATCAGTTCTATTACAGTGTAATGAAATGGAAATCAAAATCTCAGTTAACCAGTTTATATAAAACAAATCATAGCTTGGAAAATCTGGAAAACAGTTGACAGGTTATTTGGAAAATGTGTGTAACAGGGAATGAAACAACAGTTGCAATGGGGGGAACATCCTAGGAAATAGAATAAGTTCAGTTACAGTTTTAACAGGAAGGGAACAATTCCCAGTTTACGAAATGAATCAATGCATTCATTCACTCAGTTAGAAAAAAAGGAAAAGGAAACCAATTCCAGTTTTGACAGTTCAAATGAAATCACATTGACAGTTAATTCAATGAATACAACCTTCATTCAAATCAGGGATCAACCAATCTCAGGTTATGGAATTCAGTTCCTAGCTAGCAGTTAAAATCGAGCACAAAACAGTTGACGCACATGAAACCAAACTGAATGCCAATCCCATTTTCAACATAAAGCCTATTCTAATGCAACACAAGTGCCAAAATCCCATTCTCAGGTCATAAAGCCAAATTCGACTGAAATATTTCATCAATATGAATCAAAAAATATGTGGGAGGATATTTAACAGTGATAACATTACTTCAAAATAGGATTTCAAATGTTTAGGGAATACTGAAATGAAGTATCAGTAACCTGGTATCAGCCGAATGGCTTAAATCCCCAATTCGAACCCAAATTCTCATAACATCCTATTCTAATATGCAAACTAAATTAATCATAAATTATTAGACATGTTTAGGCCCTAATTAAAAATTAAAAACACAATTAAAATCATTTAAAACCGAATTGAAAACAAGAACATAACCCAGTGCACTAAAACGCACAGTGCACGTGCGATATCGTGTCCGACACGACACGAGAGGTCGTACAACTTGACACACGTGGTGTCAGTGGTTTGCCCTTCGTGTGTGTCAAGTTTTACGTGTCGAAGTGTCGTGTGCTGCTCGCAAACAGCCCCGAGCATCAGGGCAGCTACAGTGCCCGCGCACGTGCGTGTACACCCGCGTGTTCCCGTGTCTGTGGCGACACGACACGGCACCATTACGTGCTCAGTGCAAAGGAAAACCATAAGCGAGGTTAAAATCCTAATTCCTATTCAATTACATTTCCAAAATCAAATCGAAATGCCCTTTGGGGCATTTCATCAAACACATGATTACATGGACGGATACGTGTCCGATACGGACCCGTATAGGACTCAAAACCTAGGGTTAGCTAGTCCTACAGTTAGGTTAGGCCTAGGGCTTCCTAGATATGCAATAAAATCAACATTTTATGGTGTGGATTAGAATTTTACCAATAGGTTGGAAAGGCTCAAAAAGCTCCAAATGAAAGTGGTTCCTCAACCCACCAAACTCCTTCAAATTGTTTCTCCCCTGAAATTTCTCAATACCAACAGCAAGTAAACTAAATTTAGGTCCTATTGCAATTGGTTTGGGGGAAAAATGAATTGAAATGGAATTTCTATGGATTAATGAAGATGGAGACTCACCTCTTTCTAAAACTTGAGAAATATTCCTAATGGAGGCTAGCCCTAATTTCTAGGAGCATTAAATAGGGGGGAATCCCTATGTGGCCAGCCATGGGCTGTTGGGCTAGGGTTAGGGCTCCACTAGTGTTGGGTCGGCCTCTAAGGCTTAAGTCACAAGTCATGACTTGTGAAACCACAAGCCATTCTCTATTCGATTTAATTCCTAATTTCTCCAAATAATTCTAATGAGTTAAAAGTCACTAACTTAGGTCAAGCTAGGGTTCCATAACCTAACCAAATAGTCATGACCTAGGTTAGCCACTAGGACAGTCTCCTAAGTCAACACTAGTCAAAGTATCACTGAAACAAGAGAAGCAGTAAGATACAAGGGAAGTAAAGTAACTAAAACAAGAGAAGAATGATGGCAATGAAGGCTGTAAAATAAATCTAGCTGAACTAAAGTAACATAATAAGTCCAGGCAGTAAATGCAAAACCAGTGTGAAACTACTATAAGTCCAGTACAAGATGAATCTAATACAAGATGAATCCAGTACAAGATAATTCTAGGTAGTGATCAAGAATCCAGGTGAGCCAGCTATTCTAACAGTGTATTTTAAAATACCGAGATCGACACGTAAACAGCTGTAGGTAATACGGCACATTACACACTCGCGAAGTGTTGGATGGCTATCATTACAGTATAATTCTAAGGGGGTGGTTCCAGTATTTGGGAATGTTCACATGTCTACTCCAATATTTCCTCGCCCCGCAATACAAATGAATCCAGAATTCGATACGAGAATCGAGATAAGTCCAGCCAAAATATAATGATTCTAGAAATAGATTCCGTAATGATTCCAGTGATTCCAGTAATAGAGGCCAGTTAGTATGGTATGTGTGTCGCATACATGAATTCAGAAATATCCATACGTGTTGTAACAGAGAATCACATAAAACTAACTATAACTGAAGTACAGTAATTGACAATTAAATGAGAGAACTATCAGAGAATGTACTCGCCTGCTATCTGAATGCCCAAGATGAAAGTATTGTCCGAGGAGTGGTGTCTGGCTCCTATTAGAACAGCACGAGTCATAACATGTCCATAATGGAAATAAGATGCACTGTAATGCATTCTACATGAATCTAGGTCAATCTAGGCCAAAATCAACTCTTGGTCAACCCTAGAAGTCAAACTAGGTCAACTAGGTCAAACCTAAGTCAAACAAGTCTATACTAGTCTAACTAGTCTATTCTAGGTCAAGCAAGGCTACACAAGTCCAACTAGACTCTATACTGACACACAGATACACCTATAGGCTAAGAGCCTAGGCTATAGGCTATACCAAGCCTAAAACCAATCCATAACATATACACACATGACAATATATATATATATATATATATATATATATATATATAATACACACATAGATATAATTATATAATCTAATATAGGAATACACATATTGATATATTTATAATATAACATAGAAATACTCATAGCATATAGGTTACCTATATACATATCACACATACATTATATAATATATCTAATATAGGAATACACATATTGATATATTTATACTATAACATAGAAATACTCATAGCATATAGGTTACCTATATACATATCACACATACATTATATAATATATATATATATATATATATATATATATATATATATTATTTTATATATATATATATATATATATATATATATATATATATATATATATACATCTCAAATTAAAAAAAATTATATATATATATATATATATATATATATATATATATATATATATATATATATATATATATATATATACATCTCAAATTATATATACATGTGAATAGAATATATAGGGACTAGGAATGAAATGTGTTTGTGTTCAAGTGTGGGTGTGTGTGGGGTTACAAGAGTGTGTGTATAGAGAGTTTTAGGGTGTGAGTGAAAAACAGTGAAGAGAGTGTCAATAGAGTGTGTATATTACAAAACAGTATGGCAATTCAAAGAACAGGGAAATACACTTGTGTTCATGTGTGCGATATGTGTAGGGAAAATCAGTGAAGTGTTAGCATTGTGTGAGACATGAGGGTAATGGGAAAACAGAAAACAAAACCTGAAAACAATGAATACAAAAGAGAATTCAGGGAATACCAAACTGGAAATACATTGGCAAAATGAAATCAGGTCAGTATATATATCCTGAATTCAGTGAAATGACTATAGTAAAGTCTGGAAAATAACAGTGAGGGTACATTAGAAAACAGTGCAGTACTAGGCAACCTGGGAATAGGAAATGCATGGAAAATCAGTTCTATTACAGTGTAATGAAATGGAAATAAAAATCTCAGTTAACCAGTTTATATAAAATAAATCATAGCTAGGAAAATCTGGAAAACAGTTGACAGGTTATTTGGAAAATGTGTGTAACAGGGAATGAAACAACAGTTGCAATGGGGGGAACATCCCAGGAAATAGAATGAGTTCAGTTATAGTTTTAATAGGAAGGGAACAATTCCCAGTTTTCGAAATGAATCAATGCATTCATTCACTCAGTTAGAAAAAAAGGGAAAGGAAACCAATTCCAGTTTTGACAGTTCAAATAAAATCACATTGACAGTTAATTCAATGAATACAACCTTCATTCAAATCAGGGATTAACCAATCTCAGGTTATGGAATTCAGTTCCTAGCTAGCAGTTAAAATCGAGCACAAAACAGTTGATGCACATGAAACCCAACTGAATGCCAATCCCATTTTCAACATAAAGCCTATTCTAATGCAACACAAGTGCCAAAATCCCATTCTCATGTCATGAAGTCAAATTCGACTGAAATATTTCATCAATATGAATCAACAAATATGTGGGAGGATATTTAACAGTGATAACATTACTTCAAAATAGGATTTCAAATGTTTAGGGAATACTGAAATGAAGTATCAGTAACCTGGTATCAGCCGAATGGCTTAAATCCCCAATTCGAACCCAAATTCTCATAACATCCTATTCTAATATGCAAACTAAATTAATCATAGATTATTAGACATGTTTAGGCCCTAATTAACAATCAAAACACAATTAAAATCATTTAAAACCGAATTAAAAATAAGAACACAACCTAGTGAACTGAAACGCACAGTACACGCACAGTGCACGTGCGATATCGTGTCCGACATGACACGAGAGGTCGTGCAACTTGACACATATGGTGTCAGTGGTTTCCCCTTCGTGTGTGTCAAGTTTCACGTGTTGAAGTGTCGCGTGCTGCTCGCAAACAGCCCCGAGCATCAGGGAAGCTACAGTGCCCGCTCGCGCGCGTGTGCACCCTCGTGTTCCCGTATCTGTGGTGACACGACACGACACCATTACGTGCTCAGGGCAAAGGAAAACCATAAGCGAGGTTAAAACCCTAATTCCTATTCAATTATATTTCCAAAATCAAATCGAAATGCCCTATGGGGCATTTCATCAAACACATGATTACATGGACGAATACGTGTCCGATACGGACACGTATAGGACTCAAAACCTAGGGTTAGCTAGTCCTACAGTTAGGTTAGGCCTAGGTCTTCCTAGATATGCAATAAAATCAACATTTTATGGGGAGGATTAGAATTTTACCAATAGGTTACAAAGGCTCACAAAGCCCCAAATGAAAGTGGTTCCTCAAGCCACCAAACTCCTTCAAATTGTTTCTCCCCTAAAATTTCTCAATACCAACAGCAAGTAAACTAAATTTAGGTCATATTGCAATTAGTTTGGGGGAAAAATGAATTGAAATGGAATTTCTATGGATTAATAAAGATGGAGACTCACCTCTTTCTAAACCTTGAGAAATATTCCTAATGGAGGCTAGCCCTAATTTCTAAGGGCATTAAATAGGGGGGAATCCCTATATGGCCAGCCATGGGCTGTTGGGCTAGGGTTAGTGCTCCACTAGTGTTGGGTTGGCCTCTAAGTCTTAAGTCACAAGTCATGACTTGTGAAACCACAAGCCATTCTCTATTCGATTTAATTCCTAATTTCTCCAAATAATTCTAATGAGTTAAAAGTCACTAACTTAGGTCAAGCTAGGTTTCCATAACCTAACCAAATAGTCATGACCTAGGTTAGCCTCTAGGACAGTCTCCTAAGTCAACACTAGTCAAAGTCTAGAATAACACCAAATCAAAAATGCTAAAAATCACTGAAAATTCTAATAATTATAAATAACACATAATAATTCCAAATAATTCCCAAAAATTCAAAAATGACCAAAATACCCTCAAGGCTAAATGACAAATAAGTGTCCCAATAACATGGTTAGGCTCTAGGTCAACCAGTCTCCAAGGTTACACTATCAAAACACCAAAATCTTAAGTCATGATTTAAAATAGTTTTAAAATGATTTAAAAATTACCAAAAATCATATCATGATTTAATTATCATTATTAAAAGACTAAAATTATAAAATTTCAAAATTATCCTTATTTTAGAAAACTGGGTGTTACAATCCTACCCACCTTAGAAAAAATTTCGTCCTCGAAATTAAGATGATCGTACTCCTTCTAGGTTAAACCCCCAGCAATCATAGTCTCAGAAACTTATTTAAATCATACAGTTGGAAAGTGTAACCTATGGGGTCATGGCATGTAATATCAGTCTGGGATCTCATCTAGCCATTTTAGTCATATTAGATCAAAAGCAATCATGAGGTATCAAAACATACAACAATATGGTAGGGTGCATCAATTATCAAGACTAGCTAAGATATAGGTCAAGGACTCACCTCTAACTAGGTCTGGTGGCTGGAACTCCCTCCCGAAGGCGGAGTCTTAGCTGGGATAAGTGTAGCAGGACAGTCTCGCAGCATGTGTGCAGCTGACCCACATAATAGGCACACCCCTCTTCTCTTCCTACAGTAGCCCCATACATGTCCAGGCTTCTTACAGAAGGTGCAGGTAGGCACTCTCTCAGCTGGCCCCTACTGAATAGGAATCTGGACTGGGTAGGCTAGTCTAGGCTGATAGTATGGGTGCTCACGGGGCTTTGGGTATACACTGCTCCTCGGCCTCTTAGAACTAGGCTATCCTCCTGAATGTACCAAATCCCACAGCAGTTGGATCCCGCGACCCTGCTCCTTCAGGATCTCAGCCTGAACTCTCTGTGCCTCCAACATATCCTGGAGAAGTCTGGATATCTGAGCTCCGTCAGGAAACAAACATGTCGAGGGTATGGTATGGGGTACCGCTCTTGGAGGCAGAGAAGGAGGCGGGGAAGGACTCTTGGTCTCAGATGAGACGGCATCTCTCTCCTGAACGACAGGAGATAAAGGAAGTCTCTCTGGCGAGGCTACCACCATCTCCTCAATGGCAGGAGGTGCCACCACCCCCTGATCAGATAGAGGGATCACTACCTCCTAAACAATAGAAGGTGGAAGCACACTCTCAGTAGCTGCAGCTGCTCTCAGGCGACGGGCTCGGGTCATGGGTGCCATACTGAAAGAAAAGAGTAAAGCAATCATCAAGGCTGCAAGGCAGTCTATCATTCCATATGAAAACTAGTAAATATAAACAAAGGAGAACCAGCTACAAGAGTCACTATTTTAAAGCCAGGCTATACTATCCTCCCTAAGATGAGGGCCTAATCACAAGTCATCAAATCATCATACTAAGAAAGAACTATATATGAATAAGCTCTATAAGCTGAAATATCCCTACTCCTAAATCATTGATGATGGAAAACAATTTATAATAACAGAAGGGTACGATAGAGATGATATGTTTAAAAGCCTCCTCAAGATACAGTCTGATAATCATATGCGTCTGTCCAAAATCATGTTACTCAGAGTCCTCGCCATGCCAGTATACAAGGCTGCGATAAACGATAGATTCCATAACTGGGCATGCACCTCTATAATCATGTCGTCTGGAATTCTCGCTATGTCGACTAGTATAGCTGTGAGAAATTCTAAATCTCATAACCAAGATACGTACATCCGAAGTCAGGTCTCTATGTTTCTGCCACGCCAGCTAATATGGCTGCGATAAACTACAAGTTCCATAATCAAGTAGATGTTTTACCATCCATGTTATTCCCGTCAACATATGTTATCAAAAAATATCGTAACTCAGGCCATAAAATTCATCTCGATAGGAAAATCAAAATCAACAACGATTCATCAAAATCAAATTCAACAATCAAGAAGTGATAGCAACAAACAAGGGAAATGATTTCAAATTGAAGTTTAAATAAGATTCTCAAGGGTCGTCCCAGAAATCTCTCAAGGAATTCTAACTATGATTGAGTACCTTCAAAATATCCTAATCCTACTGTAGGCTGTAGTGATACTCTAGTTCGAATACCACTACATAAACTCGACCTGCATGGGCCACCACTAAAAACGTGTCACGACCCGAACCCTAGAGTAAGGGCACGAGACGTGGGTACGTCCAGCCTACGTCGCAGTGTCGGCGGTAGAACGCTGTCCTAGGTCACAACATCTAACAATTTAAGGTAAAAACAGTTATACTCCCCGAATGGGGGTGACATAACAGAATATATCTCAATCACATCTAAGGTAGAATATGATAAGATAGAATGATATAAAAGATGCAAGATCCAAATCCACAGGAAATACAAATAGAGAGAAAGCTAAGTGTCTAGATAAACTCTACTAACATCCAAAAATAATATAGATCCAAATATACAACTCAATCTCTAATACTATGAAATAAGATAAAGATATCTATGGAGCAACAGTCTCTACAACTAAGGGATCCGGCTGGAAGTCCGGATCGTAAGTGTCCTCTAAGACTGTCCCATAGAAAGTATCTAAGCAGGCCTCCTCCTCGTCCTCTGTAAAATTTTCAACAGGTCCAATCAGGACGGAAACAAGTACAACTCATCAAGAAAACCCAAGTAATGGCAGAGAACTATAAAGCAGTTATAAACAGTTTTATTGATGAATATGACAGTTTATATTTAGGTGATAGTATAGAGAAGCAGTAAGATACAAGAGAAGTAAAGTAACTAAAACAAGAGAAGAATGATGGCAATAAAGGCTGTAAAATAAATCTAGCTGAACTAAAGTAACATAATAAGTCCAGACAGTAAATGCAAAACCAGTGTGAAACTACTATAAGTCCAGTACAAGATGAATCTAATACAAGATGAATCCAGTACAAGATAATTCTAGGTAGTGATCAAGAATCCAGGTGAGCCAGCTATTCTAACAGTGTGTTTTAAAATATCGAGATCGACATATAAACGGCTGTAGGTAATACGGTACATCGTACACTCGCGAAGTGTGCGATGGCTATCATTACAGTATAATTCTAATGGAGTGGTTCCAGTATTTGGGAATGTTCACATGTCCACTCCAATATTTCCCTGCCCCGCAATACGAATGAATCCAAAATTCGACACGAGAATCGAGATAAGTCCAGCCAAAATATAATGATTCCAGAAATAGATTTCGGAATGATCCCAGTGATTCTAGTAATAGAGGCTAGATAAGTATGGTATGTGTGTCGCATACATGAATCCAAAAATATCCATACGTATTGTAACAGAGAATCACATAAAACTAACTATAACTAAAGTACAGTAATTGACAATTAAATGAGAGAACTATCAGAGAATGTACTCGCCTGCTATCTAAATGCCCAAGATGAAAGTGCTGTCCGAGGAGTGGTGTCTGGCTCCTATTAAAACAGCACGAGTCATAACATGTCCAGAATGGAAATAAGATGCATTGCAATGCATTCTACATGAATCTAGGTCAATCTAGGCCAAAGTCAACTCTTGGTCAACCCTAGAAGTCAAACTAGGTCAACTAGGTCAAATCTAAGTCAAACAAGTCTATACTAGTCTAACTAGTCTATTCTAGGTCTAACAAGGCTACACAAGTCTAATTAGACTCTATATTGACACACATATACACCCATAGGCTAAGAGCCTAGGCTATACCAAGCCTAAAACCAATCCATAACACATACACACATGACAATATATATATATATTTAATACACACATAGATATAATTATATAATCTAATATAGGAATACACATATTGATATATTTATATTATAACATAGAAATACTCATAGCATATAGGTTACCTATATACATATCACACATACACTATATAATATATATATATATATATATATATATATATATATATATATATATATATATATATATATATATACACTATATAATATATATAAAAATATATATATATATATATATATATATATATATATATATATAAAATATATATATATATATATATATATATATATATATATATATATATATATATATATATATATATACATCTCAAATTATATATACATGTGATTAGAATATATAGGGACTAGGAATGAAATGTGTTTGTGTTCAAGTATGGGTGTGTGTGGGGTTACAAGAGTGTGTGTGTAGAGAGTTTTAGGGTGTGAGTGAAAAACAGTGAAAAGAGTGTCAATAGAGTGTGTTATTACAAAACAGTATGGCAGTTCAAAGAACAGGGAAATAAACTTGTGTTCATGTGTGCGATATGTGTAGGGAAAATCAGTGAAGTGTTAGCATTGTGTGAGACATGAGGGTAATGGGAAAACAGGAAACAAAACCTGAAAACAGTGAATACAAAAGAGAATTCAGGGAATACCAAACTGGAAATACATTGGCAAAATGAAATCAGTTCAGTATATATATCCTGAATTCAGTGAAATGACTATAGTGAAGTCTGGAAAATAACAGTGAGGGTACATTAGAAAACAATGCAATACTAGGCAACCTGGGAATATGAAATGCATGGAAAATTAGTTCTATTACAGTGTAATGAAGTGGAAATCAAAATCTCAGTTAACCAGTTTATATAAAACAAATCATAGCTAGGAAAATCTGGAAAATAGTTGGCAGGTTATTTGGAAAATGTGTGTAACAGAGAATGAAACAACAGTTGCAATGGGGGGAACATCCCAGGAAATAGAATGAGTTCAGTTACAGTTTTAATAGGAAGGGAACAATTCCCAGTTTTTGAAATGAATCAATGCATTCATTCACTCAGTTAGAAAAAAAAAGGAAAGGAAACCAATTCCAGTTTTGACAGTTCAAATGAAATCACACTGACAGTTAATTCAATGAATACAACCTTCATTCAAATCAGGGATCAACCAATCTCAGGTTATGGAATTTAGTTCATAGCTAGCAGTTAAAATCTAGCACAAAACAGTTGATGCATATGAAACCCAACTGAATGCCAATCCCATTTTCAACATAAAGCCTATTCTAATGCAACACAAGTGCCAAAATCCTATTCTCAGGTCATAAAGCCAAATTCGACTGAAATATTTCTTCAATATGAATCAACAAATATGTGGGAGGATATTTAACAGTGATAACATTACTTCAAAATAGGATTTCAAATGTTTAGGGAATACTGAAATGAAGTATCAGTAACCTGGTATCAGCCGAATGGCTTAAATCCCCAATTCGAACCCAAATTCTCATAACATCCGATTCTAATATGCAAACTAAATAAATCATAGATTATTAGAAATGTTTAGGCCCTAATTAACAATTAAAAACATAATTAAAATCATTTAAAACCAAATTGAAAATAAGAACACAACCCAGTGCACTGAAACGCACAGTGCACACACAGTACAAGCGCGATATCGTGTACGACACGACACGAGAGGTCGTCCAACTTGACACACGTGGTGTCAGTGGTTTCCCCTTCGTGTGTGTCAAGTTTCACGTGTCAAAGTGTCGCGTGCTGCTCGAAAACAGCCCCGAGCATCAGGGCAGCTACAGTGCCCGCGCGTGCGCGTGTTCACCCGCGTGTTTCTGTATTTGTGGTGACACGACACGACACCATTACGTGCTCAGTACAAAGGAAAACCATAAGCGAGGTTAAAACCCTAATTCCTATTTAATTGCATTTCCAAAATCAAATCGAAATGCCCTTTGGGGCATTTCATCAAACACATGATTACATGGACGGATACGTGTCCGATACGGACACGTATAGGACTCAAAACCTAGGGTTAGCTAGTCCTACAGTTAGGTTAGGCCTAGGGCTTCCTAGATATGTAATAAAATCAATATTTTATGGTGAGAATTAGAATTTTACCTATAGGTTACAAAGGCTCAAAAAGCCCCAAATGAAAGTGGTTCCTCAAGACACCAAACTCCTTCAAATTGTTTCTCCGCTGAAATTTCTCAATACCAACAGCAAGTAAACTAAATTTAGGTCCTATTGCAATTAGTTTGGGGGAAAAATGAATTGAAATGAAATTTCTATGGATTAATGAAGATGGAGACTCACCTCTTTCTAAAACTTGAAAAATATTCCTAATGGAGGCTAGCCCTAATTTCTAGGAGCATTAAATAGGGGGGAATCCCTATGTAGCCAGCCATGGGCTGTTGGGCTAGGGTTAGGGCTCCACTAGTGTTGGGTTAGCCTCTAAGGCTTAAGTCACAAGTCATGACTTGTGAAACCACAAGCCATTCTCTATTCGATTTAATTCCTAATTTCTCCAAATAATTCTAATGAGTTAAAAGTAACTAACTTAGGTCAATCTAGGGTTCCATAACCTAACCAAATAGTCATGACCTAGGTTAGCCTCTAGGACAGTCTCCTAAGTCAACACTAGTCAAAGTCTAGAATAGCACCAAATCAAAAATGCTAAAAAATACTGAAAATTCTAATAATTATAAATAACACATAATAATTCCAAATAATTCCCAAAAATTCAAAAATGACCAAAATACTCTCAAGGCTAAATGACAAATAAGTGTCCCAATAACATGGTTAGGCTCTAGGTCTGTAATGCCCGTATTTTGGAATATATATTTTTAATTAAGCATATATGTATTTTGGGCCTGTATTTTATTTTCTCAAGATTTTGGCCTGTAATTGTATTTTGGCTCGACTTGCGGATTTTGGTTTTCTCGTAAATTAGGTTTTGGACATGGCATGGTTTATTTTGTGCAAAAGGAATTGGTTTGGTTTGGTTTAGTATGCATTGGACCACAATTAGCTAACCTCCACCCTCAACACAACATACCCTCCCTCATTAAAACCCCACCGAACTTTCTCTCTCCTCATAACTTCTATTAATTTCTTCATCTTCTTCTTCCTTCCTCTACCAACACCATAGGCAAGTGCACCTTGCCACCACATAAGAACCCCATTTTATTTGTCCATTAGCTAGATTAGGCCATGGTGAACAACATTAGAACTTGGCATTTTATGATTTGGAGCTTCCATTTTTCTAGATCTAAGTTTTTACTATTTTCAGATTTTCTTAGTTTTGATCTATTAAACTTAAATTTTTCCTTGTTTTGAGTCTTCCATGTGGAAGAGAATTCCATTTTACACAAGTTAGAACTTTGGAAATCTAAATTTCGTTTTGATTTGGCCAAGTTATGAAGATTGGAAATTTTTGGTGTTCTTGGGATATCTCTCGGCCTGGTGGAGAAGAAGATCTCAGCCTGCGCTCTTTAGTGCAAGGCTGAATTGTGCACCTTCTTCGGCCAGCGCTCTTTAGCGCTGGGCTGAACAGTGCAACCCCCTCCTCGGCCTGCGCTCTTTAGCGCAAGGCCGAACTGCGCAACCGACTCCCCAGTGCAGCTCAGTTCTTGTGCAGCTCAGTTCTTGCGCAGCTCGTTCCTCGCGCAACCCAATCCTGCGTAGCTCACTTCCAGCGCGGCTTGGCTCCAGCGCAACCCAATTCTAGTGTAGCTCAACCCTGCGCAGCTCGCTCCCAGCTCCACCCGACCCAGTGCAAGCCGCCCCTAGCGCAACCTATTCCCCTGCACAGTCCATTCCCCTAGCGCAACCCATTCCCCTGCGCAGTCCATTCCCCTATTGCAATCTGATTCCCTACGCATCCTATTTGCCCATGGTGATTTGGTTTTATTTTCTTAGGCTTGGCTTCTCTTTTGTGGATTGGAGTTTTGAGATCTTGTTTCACACAACACGACTGTCTTGGCCCAACATGACCTGGCACGGTTTTCGGTGTTTTGCTTATGACTAGTACGGTTTTCGTGATTTCTGTGAAGTATGATTCTAGTGCTTTCTGATCTTCTCGACAGTGACCCGATGGGGTGCGCTCTTGACTTGCGACCTGTGATCCATGATTAATCTTTGCAATTGGATAACTTGATAGTGGCCCTTGGCGGTGCACTCCTGACTTGTAACTTGTAACTTGTAACTTTTAACTTGTAACTTGTAACTTGTAACTTGTAACTTGTAACTTGACTTGACTTGTTGCTGTTGCGATGGCTAACTTGACTCATATAATCAACTCTGACTCCGTGGGTGTTCATTCTTGCTGCTTTGTGCAATCTACTTGTCTTGCCTTGTCATATCTGGTCTTGTATCATGTCTAGGACGTGACTCCCTGGTTATCACGGTCAGGGATTCGTACTGAATATGGATTAGGCTAATGACTAGATCAAACTATAGTCATAGAGAATTTCCAGTCACAAGCGATCTCGTCATCTGGGCGCTTTAATGGACTTGTAGCCTGCCGACGAGTAGGGCACATTTCTAGCACACTGTCATGTGTTGCACCCTCTAAGTCACCTAAGGGTGTATCATCTCCTGGGCGATGTACCCAACCATACTTTTAACCCGCAGAAGGATAACTGGATAGTCTGCAGGGCTTGGGACTGGAAAGTTCTCATTTGCATCTTGTTAGTAATTAGGCTTGTGATAACCCTAGTTAGTTAAGTAGTAAGCCATAGTATTTGCTTGGCCGCTTGTGAATGGATGGTGTCCAGTCTTGTCTAAGTCTCGTCTAGTCCCAGTACCTGGTACTCCTGTACATGATTGTTTTACTTATCTTTAACAATAAATGGGTAGAGGCAAAGTACTATTCAAGCGAAGGGTACAACCCGGGTCCTTGTTTGGTTTAAGGGTTGTAACCTGGCTTCCGGAATGGTTGCACGTCCCTAATCATTTATTGTCCTGTTGTACTCTTTATTACGTGTACTTTTCTTCCATTTTCTTATGTTCTGATATGCTGGCTTTTGTTCTTATTTTGAGGCCTCCTTGTGGCACTTGCTCTTTCTGGGGTTTGACCCAGCTGATTTTGTGTGGCCAGATTTCGGAGCAGCACCCGAGGATCTACCGAACTTCCAGTCCAATGGTGGCGACTAGAAGGAACCCGGGCTACGAGTGGGTTTTCCATTTTGTTTCGCTCACTTCATTGTAAAATTATTCTTTTGAGACGTTTAGCCAACGAGCACCTGTTAGCTCGATGCATATTTACTTACTGTCTGCCTACGGGCTGTAAATATGATTAACAAATCCTATGGTTGATCATGTATGACTAAACTCTTGCTAGTCCTCGCATTTTTGTATGACTAGCTTCATGATCAGCTGAATATGTAATATTTGGGATGCCTTTTATTATATATTTGGTGGTCTAACATCTTGTAACTATATTACTTGCTTGAGATTGAGATAATAGGCTTGACCTTAAGAGACCGTTAGCTTGTAGTAAACCCTCATATCTAGACAGCCGTGACCATATAGCGAGGTGGATTCCATTTCAATATACGTAGCTGGCTATGTACGCCCCCGCTCTCCAGTATTCTAGTTTTGGGGCGTCACATGGTTTAAGTGGTGGCCCATGCAGGTCTGGCATTCAAGAATGTGAGGGTTTACCTAATAGATGTCTCAATCAGTATTCGTCCTTGATCTCTACTTGTATCTTTAAATCCCTGAGAATTTTGACCTGATCACATGCTTGTATCGTTGATCTGTCCCGGTCCTTCCTTATTGTTTCCTATGTCGTCTTCTTCAGCGGCATTATTCCTGGACCTTCCTTATTGTTTCCTATGTCGTCTTCTTCAGCGGCATTGTTCCTGGACCTACCGATCAGCAAGGTGGAGCAACTCCCGTGGACCAGCCGCAACTTGGAGATCAATCCCAGCATTCAGGATTGGCCTCCATAGTCGTGCCTACCGGAGGAGAACCACCAATTCAGCCCGTCCAGCCTGCAGAACCTGATGATGGCACCTTGGTAGGTCTCATCAAGACCTTGATAGCTTCCAAAGATCGTCGCGGAGATGCCCTGCACCAGGCAGTAGTAGATGCTTTGACCAGAGGCGGTCATCCAGGGAACAGCACGGCCAACAGCTTCAAGCGCCTGAATCCTCCATTCTTCGACGGAAGCGAGGATGCGATTACCGCGGACGCTTGGCTTCAGGATACCGAGGTGGTTCTGGAAGCAGCTAGGACACATGAGAATGAAAAGGTGGCGGTGGTACGCCTGCAGTTGCTAGACTTAGCTCGCAGTTGGTGGGCGGCGCAGGCCGTAGGATTAGCGACGTCGGTTACTTGGGCGGTGTTTAGAGAAAGATTCTAGACGAAGTATTTCGATGCTGTAGCTCGGTACGACCTGTAGACGAGATTTACCAACTTAAAGTAAGGAAGCAGAACGGTCGATGGTTATGCATCTGAGTTTTTTAGACTCAGTAGGTTTGCCCCCATCTTGGTGGCAACCGAGTTTGATAGGGCCCAGCGGTTCCAGCAGGGGCTGCATTTAGAGATCTTGTTGGTAGTTGAGCAGTTCGAGCACCAAACGTTCGATACAGTATTGAGGGCAGCTAGGAGCCATGAGTACACCTCCCAGAGGATCGTGGATAGGACCGGAGGTAGGAAGCGATCCCACAGTCAGATGCACCAATCATCAGCTCCAGCCCCGGCAGCTAGGGGTTTGACCATTGGAACTCCGAGGCAGGCGGCCTTAGTAACGTCGGTTCAGCATTCAACCCCGACGTACCTGCAGTAGCAGAAGCAGAAGCAGACTTCCGCGATGGAATGTTCTCATTGCGGGAAGCCAGGGCACATGGTGGCAGATTATCGCAGGGCATAGGGATTGTGCCTGGCTTGTGGAGCGGCAGATCACAAGATAGGAGCCTGCCCGAATAGGGGTAGTTCGTCCTCTTCCAACCTAACCAGTCCATCGATTAGGGGACCAGCACCTATGCAGCAGCAGCAGTACCCGAGGCCATTGTTGCCTTAGGTCCAGGCATTTCAGCAGCAGAACCAGCAGCAGTACACCCAAGCCCAAGTACAGAGCAGACAGAGAGGTTTCCAGCAGAGGGTACCCACAGCCAGAGGACAAGGTCAGGCAATGATGATGACTATAGAAAAAGAGGTTACACCAGGTGAGGTAGTGGCAGGTACTATTCTCCTCAACTCCTCTCCAGCTTCGGTATTATTTGATTCTGGTTCATCGGATTCATTCATGTCTGCACGATTCGCGACATGGATAGGATTGGAGCCCAAGTCATTATCAGTAAGGCTCAATATACTTACTGGTAATGGTCTTGTGGGAGTAGATCGAGTGTTTTCCTTGTGTCGGATCGTAGTTAGCGGTAGAGAGTTCTCCGCTAGATTTATAGAGTTCCCTATGGCAGACTATGATGTAGTCTTAGGCATGGATTGGTTGAGGAACCATTATGCTAGGATAAACTGCTATGTTGGCAGGGTTGTCTTTAGTATTCCAGGCGAGCCAGAGTTTTCTTTTTCCAGAGGCACAGTGGAGCCATCTCTCCCAGTATTGCGGATGGCAGTAGCAGCTGTACAGTAACCCCGGATAATTGAAGAGTTTCCAGATGTCTTCCTAGAGGAACTTCCAGGGATGCCGCCAGAGAGGAAGATCGAGTTCACTATAGACTTGGTCCCCGGAACAGCATCAGTATCAGAGCGAGTCTACCGAATAGCGCCTTCAGAGTTGGAGATTTTGTACAAGATGATTGAAGAACTCAGGACCAAGGGATTCATTCGTGCAAGTGGATCGCCTTGGGGAGCCCCGATGCTTCTTGTGAAGAAGAAGGATGGTACGTCCAGGTTATGTGTGGATTATCGTACCTTGAACCCAGTGACAATCAAGAATAGATACCCTCTCCCGAGGATAGATAACTTGTTTGATCAACTCAAATGGGCTTCAGTGTTCTCGAAGATAGGCTTGCGGTCAGGATACCACCAGATCAGAGTCAGAGAGCAGGACATCCCGAAGACAGCGTTCAGATCAAGATATGGACATTGGGAGTTCCTTGTTATGCCATTCGAAGTGACCAATGCGCCAGCCGTATTCATGGACCTCATGATTCGCATTTTCATGCCTTACTTGGATCAGTTCGTGATCGTGTTCCTAGATGACATCCTGGTCTACAGTAAGAGCATAGCAGAGCATGGGCAGCATCTCAGAATCGTCCTTCAGACGCTTAGGGAGCACCAGTTGTACGCCAAGTTCAGTAAATACGAGTTCTGGCTCGATCGCATTTCGTACTTGGGTCACATCATTACCCGTGGAGGAGTGAATGTAGATCCCCAAAAGATTATGGCTATCGAGACATGGCCAGTACCTAGTTCAGTGGCAGAGGTTCGCAGCTTCCTTGGATTGGCCGGCTACTACCAGCGATTCGTTTCAGATTTTGCAAGGATTTCGGCACCGATGACACAGTTGACCCGCAAGGATGTGCAGTTTGCTTGGACAACAGAGTGTCAGGAATCATTTAAGAAGTTGAAGCGAGGTTTGATAACGGCTCCTATTCTCACGCTTCCAGATGGAACCGGAGGATTCTCAGTGTATTGTGATGCTTCGGGCAGAGGTTTAGGATGTGTCTTGATACAGCATGGGAAGGTAATAGCTTATATATCACATCAACTTTGTGATCATGAGAGAAATTACCCGACCCACGACTTGGAACTGGCAGCAGTAGTGTTTGCACTTAAGTTGTGGAGACACTACTTGTACGGGGACAGAGTAGAGATATTTACTGATCACAAGAGCCTGAAGTATGTTTTCACCCAGAAGGACCTTAACATGTGGCAGAGAAGATGGCTCGAGCTACTGGTGGACTACGATATGGACTTACAGTATCACCCAGGAAAGGCCAATGTTGTAGCAGATGCATTGAGCAGGAGAGCCGGAGTTTACTTCCTAACAGCGCAACCAGAGTTATTGACAGATCTTCAGAAGATGGGAACTGAAGTGGTTCTTCCTACCAACGTAGCGTTGATAGCCAGTCTACAGGTTCAGTCCAGCATAGTTGAGAGGATCCGGATGGCGCAGTCTACAGATTCCAAGATTCAGCAACGCAGAGTAGAGTGTGAGACAGGAAGAAGGCCAGAGTTGTGCGTTCATGAAGATGGTACACTTCGACACGGCACTCGTCTTTGTGTACCCAGTGGAGATATCAGACAGGAGGTCATGGCAGAAGCTCATAGTTTACAGTATTCTATTCATCCCGGTGGTACATAGATGTACCGTGATATCCGTCAGCACTTCTGGTGAAATGGCATGAAGAGGAAGATAGCCCAGTTTGTCTCTCGGTGTTTGGTTTGCCAGCAGGTTAAAGCTGAACATCAGAGGCCCGCTGGACTTCTTCAGCCCTTGTCGATCCCAGAATAGAAGTGGGAGCATGTGACCATGGATTTTGTGACTGGATTGCCTAGATCCCCAGCTGGTCGAGATGCTATTTGGGTTATAGTTGACAGGCTCACGAAAGTGGCTCACTTTCTTCCGTTCAGAGTTGGTCAGTCAACGACTCAGCTAGCAGAAATGTACCTCAGGCAGATTGTCAGGCTTCACGGTGTGCCCGTCAGTATCACCTCGGACAGTGATTCAAGATTCACATCATACTTTTGGCGTAGCCTGCAAGAGAGTTTGGGAACTCACCTTCGATTTAGCTCAGCTTATCACCCGCAGACAGATGGCCAGTCGGAACGCACCATCCAGACTGTTGAAGATATGTTGATATCTTGTACCCTCTACTTCGGTGGTTTGTGGAAGGATCACTTACACCTGGTGGAATTTTCGTACAACAACAGTTTCCAGGCAAGTATTCAGATGGCTCCGTTCGAGGCACTTTATGGTAGGAAGTGCAGATCCCCGCTAGCATGGGACGACATCGGAGAGAGGTAGATGCTTGGTCCAGAAATGATTGCTCAGACAGTTGAGGTGGTCAGAAGGATCAAAGATCTTCGAGTGGCCCAAGATCGCCAGCGCCATTGGGCCGATGCTTATCGGCGTCCCTTAGAATTTGCTATCGGCGACCATGTATTCCTTAGGATCTCGCCTAACCGCGGCATCATTCGCTTTGGCATACGGAAAAAGCTTAGTCCTAGGTATATAGGACCGTTCGATATCCTGGAGCGAGTAGGAGATGTATCCTATCGTCTCGCTCTTTTGCCGTCGCTAAGAGAGGTGCATGATGTATTCCATGTGTCCCAATTACGACGGTACATCCTGGACCCGAGCCATATCCTGGACCATTCAGAATTGGTTGTTGGTACCAACCTTTCGTATGAGGAGAGGCCCGTGTCTATATTGGACAAGAGAGAAAAGATACTCAAGAACAAGACTATTAGCTTAGTCCGTGTTGCTTGGGGTCATCACTCTCTAGGTGAGTCAATGTGGGAGCGTGAGGACGATATCCGATCGCGATATCCCGACTTGTTTGACTCATAAGGTATAATGTCTTCCTTATGCCTTATGCTTTCCATCCCTTGCTTGCATGCGTGATTGTTTGATTGTTGCTTAGTATAGCTTATTTGTGGATAGTATAGCTGGCTCTTACATCTCTAATCATCTTGATTTAAATTCCGAGGAAGAAATTCTTTTAAGGTGGGTAGAGTTGTAATGCACGTATTTCGGAATACGTATTTTTAATTAAGCATATATGTATTTCGGGCCTGTATTTTATTTTCTCAAGATTTTGGCCTGTAATTGTATTTTGGCTCGACTTGCGGATTTTGGTTTTCTCGTAAAAAGGGTTTTGGACATGGCATGGTTTATTTTGTGGAGAAGGAATTGGTTTGGTTTGGTTTAGTATGCATTGGACCACAATTAGCTAACCTCCACCCTCAACACAATATACCCTCCCTCATTAAAACCCCACCTAACTTTCTCTTTCCTCATAACTTTCATTAATTTCTTCATCTTCTTCTTCCTTCCTCTACCAACACCATAGGCAAGTGCACCTTGCCACCACATGAGAACCCCATTTTATTTGTTCATTAGCTAGATTAGGCCATGGTGAACAACATTAGAACTTGGCATTTTGTGATTTGGAGCTTCCATTTTCTAGATCTAAATTTTTACCATTTTCGGATTTTCTTAGTTTTGATCTATTAAACTTAGATTTTTCCTTGTTTTAAGGCTTCCATGTGGAAGAGAATTCAATTTTACACAAGTTAGAACTTTAGAAATCCAAATTTCGTTTTGATTTGGCAAAGTTATGAAGATTGGAAATTTTTGGTGTTCTTGGGTTATCTCTCGGCCTGGTAGAGAAGAAGATCTCAGCCTGCGCTCTTTAGCGCAAGGCTGAACTACGCACCTTCTTCGGCCAGCGCTCTTTAGCGCTGGGCTGAACAGCGCAACCCCCTCCTCGGCCTGCGCTCTTTAGCGCAAGACCGAACTGCGCAACCGACTCCCCAGCGCAGCTCAGTTCTTGCGCAGCTCGTTCCCCGCGCAACCCAATCCTGTGCAGCTCACTTCCAGCGTGGCTTGGCTCCAGCGCAACCTAATTCTAGCGCAGCTCGCTCCCAGCGCCAACCGACCCAGTACAAGCCGTCCCTAGCGCAACCTATTCCCCTGCGCAGTCCATTCCGCTAGCGCAACCCATTCCCCTGTGCAGTCTATTCCCCTAGCGCAATCTGATTCCCTGCGCATCCTATTTGCCCATGGTGATTTGGTTTTATTTTCTTAGGCTTGGCTTCTCTTTTGTGGATTGGAGTTTTGAGATCTTGTTTCACACAACACGACTGTCTTGGCCCAACACGAACTGGCACGGTTTTTGGTGTTTTGCTTATGACTAGTACGATTTTCGTGATTTCTGTGAAGTATGATTCTAGTACTTTCTGATCTTCTCGACAGTGACCCGATGGGGTGCGCTCTTGACTTGTGACCTGTGATCCATGATTAATCTTTGCAACTGGATAACTTGATAGTGGCCTTTGGCGGCGCACTCCTGACTTGTAACTTGTAACTTGTAACTTGTAACTTGACTTGATTTGTTGCTGTTGCGATGGCTAACTTGACTCATATAATCAACTCTGACTCCGTGGGTGTTCATTCTTGCTGCTTTGTGCAATCCACTTGTCTTGTCTTGTCTTGTCTTGCATCATGTCTAGGACATGACTCCGTGGTTACCACGGTCAGGGATTCGCACTGAATATGGATTAGGCTAATGACTAGATCAAACTATAATCATGGAGAATTTCCAGTCACAGGCGATCTCGTTATCTGGGCGCTTTAATGGACTTGTAGCCTGCCGACGAGTAGGGCACATTTCCAGCACACTGTCATGTGTTGCACCCTCTAAGTCACCTAAGGGTATATCGTCTTCTGGGCGATGTACCCAACCATACTCTCAACCCGCGAAAGGATAACTGGATAGTCTGCAGGGCTTGGGACTGGAAAGTTCTCATTTGCATCTTGTTAGTAATTAGGCTTGTGATAACCCTAGTTAGTTAAGTAGTAAGCCGTAGTATTTGCTTGGCCGCTTGTGAATGGATGGTGTCCAGCCTTGTCTAAGTCTCGTCTAGTCCCAGTACCTGGTACTCCTGTACATGATTGTTTTACTTATCTTTAACAATAAATGGGTAGAGGCAAAGTGCTATTCAGGCGAAGGGTTACAACCCCGGTCCTTGTTTGGTTTAAGGGTTGTAACTTGGCACCCGGAATGGTTCCACGTCCCTAATCGTTTATTGTCCTGTTGTACTCTTTATTACTTGTACTTTTCTTCCATTTTCTTATGTTCTGATATGCTGGCTCTTGTTCTTATTTCGTGGCCTCCTTGTGGCACTTGCTCTTTCTGGGGTTTGACCCAGCTGGTTTTGTGTGGCCAGATTTCGGAGCAGCACCCGAGGATCTACCGAACTTCCAGCCCAATGGTGGCGAATAGAAGGAACCCGGGCTACGAGTGGGTTTTCCATTTTGTTTTGCTCACTTCATTGTAAAATTATTCTTTTGAGGCGTTTAGCCAACGAGCACCTGTTAGCTCGATGCATATTTACTTACTGCTTGCCTACGGGCTGTAAATATGATTAACAAATACTAGGGTTGATCATGTATGACTAAACTCTTGCTAGTCCTCGCATTTTTGTATGACTAGCTTCATGATCAGCTGAATATGTAATATTTGGGATGCCTTTTATTGTATATTTGGTGGTCTAACATCTTGTAACTATATTACTTGCTCGAGATTGAGACAATAGGCTTGACCTTAAGAGACCGTTGGCTTGTAGTAAACCCTCATATCTAGACAACCGTGACCGTATAGCGAGGTGGATTCCATTTCAATATACGTAGCTGGCTATGTACGCCCCCGCTCTCCAGTATTCTGGTTCTGGGGCGTCACAAGGTCAACCAGTCTCCAAGGTTATACTATCAAAACACCAAAATCTTAAGTCATGATTTAAAATAGTTTTAAAATGATTTAAAAATTACCAAAAATTATATCATGATTTAGTTATCATTATTCAAAGACTAAAATTACAAAATTTTCAAAATTATCCTCATTTTAGAAAACTGGGTGTTACAACAAGATACATCTAATACCAAAGATAATGGACACAAAGGCAGCAGCCCAAGGAAACATGGACCACACATAACTCATATATATACATATTCCTCACATGTGTATATAGGATTACCCATAGGTAAGAAATAGGACAGAACACTCAAGAGGGTAGGGCAAAGAATTGTACCCATGATCACACATGTGCAAGGTCTGAACCAGGAATGAACAGGGGTAGCAGATCAAATGCAGGGCCAATTACTCATGCTACTCCTATGTGAAGGGTTGAACCAAGGGAATGTAGGAACGTGAAACCTAAAATGGATTGGCCAAATAAGTTCAACAACAAGACTACATGAGAGTGGTAAGTATAAAATTTTCTCAAAGTCTGATATCAAACCCATTCATGGACTGAACATCAAAATGATATAGGGACTGGACCAATTAATTCAAGGAAATTGAAATTGAGTGATGCAGTCTATTATGCAGTGGATACTATGCAGGATGAAAGGATGATGTGCAGTGTATAATGAAGAGTACATGGTATGCCATGAAGCACAGGACCAATGGAGTACAGGATATGTGAGGTTCTGATACATGAAGTATATATCCTAATGCAGGGCAGATAGGTGTAGTACAGTGAACTAAAGAGATGCAGTGAGCTAAAAGTTAGTATCTCAACTAAAATTTGGTCTTCTTGACTGAGCCATGATATCCCAAACAAGTATGATACAAAAGATTTACAGAACAGTGAACTAAAGTAGATACCCTAAGTGATGTAGACTTTACCTGGACAAGGATGAGTGCGGACCTCTAATATGCATGATACTGACTCCAGATGTGCAGAATATGACAAGTGGTTGATGATTATATTGGTGAGTTAATAATTGGGGCCTGAACAATGGTCCAGTAAAATCTATGATGCAATATGGTAGGTAATAAAAGTTGAGTGCAGTGAACAACTTAAAATAGTATGAACTGAGGGAACAAGGTCTCTAGTGAAGGGTCTGCACACTGCCTATAAACACGACTGAACTCAACACAAGGAGAACTTAACTAAAATAGAAAACTGAACCAATTATAGGCTAACAACATGTCAATACCCTATACAATAATGGCCTATAGATACCAATCGACCCACATCCTATATGCCAATATCACCTGCAATCTATCTATGTATATAGACCTCTCAGTCTTAGGTACAGCTACAACTATACTCAAGGACAGGCTCTAGTTATGGGTGCCTTACTGGAAAAGACAAGAGAAAATAATAATAAATCATCAAGGCTGCAGAGCAGACTAACATCCTCTATAAAAATTGATAGGTATTATAAATAACAGGGAATCATCTACAATGGGTTACTATTCTAATACCAATGCTAACTATCATCTCTAGGGTACAGGCACTCTATAAGTCGTCATATCATTACACTATGAAGATCTACCTATGAATAAGTTCTACAAACTAAAATATCCCTACTCCTAAGTTATTTATAACAACAGAAGGATATGATGTTCAAAAAACCTTCAAGATACAATCTGATAATCATATGCGTCTGTCCAAAATTATGTTACTTAGAGTCTTCATCATGCTAGTGAGCAAGGCTACGATAATCACAGAGTTCTTGACTAAGGTACATACCTCTAGGATCATGGTATTTAAAATTTCTGTATTATCGCATGCGGCGGCAAAAAACCTTAAATTCCCATACCCGAGAAATACATCCAAAATCTGACTATATGTCCTTACTATGCCAGCTAACACGACTATCGAAGATTCTAGATCCCATAACTGAGGTGACCTAGCCCATATAATTTTCTTAGAAGAAAAATAAACATAACAAAAGAGCAACATGACAAAAATTAATCAATCATCAAGGAACAGATGGAATCAGATTTCAAGGTAGTTATAAAAGACAATTGCGGGAATGGAATATAGAAGAATGGAACTTGCAGCAAGATCTCCAATAGTCTGTCCATCATCGACTGTCCTGACGATAGCTCGTCCCTGCTGGTTTCCCCTGGTCTGCTGCTGATGCTGTACGAACCGCTGCTGCTAAGAGAAATCGAAAATGATGGAAGAAAGTTTCTATACAGACAGAGGTGCAACTCCAATGTAGCAGAAACGCCAACCTAAGTCGGCATAACAGGAGCTGCGGTCTCGAGGCCCTGATGAACATGACAATAGGTGGCCAGCCTCTCGATAGTATTCCCCGTTCCGGAGCGATAAGATCGTGTCTTCATAAAAACAAGAAGCAATTTCTGAGAATGAAGCGAAAATTCAAAGGGGGACAGTTTATATTCAAGGGAAGTCAATAAGCAATAATTTAGATAAGGGAATCTGATTAAGAGTTTTCCTAGTGTGATTGAGTACCATCAAAAATATCCTAATCCTACTGCAAGTTGTAGTGATATTCTAGTTCGAATACCACTACACAAACTCGACCTGCATGGGCCACCACTAAAAACGTGTCACGACCCGCACCCACTGTGAGGGTACGAGTACGTAACAATGCCCAGCCTATGCCACAGTGTCGGCGGTAGAATGCTGTCCTACGTCAATCATCTAACAATATAAAGGTACCTGTACATTATATACACTCCAAATGGAGGTGACATAGCAATACAGTCTCAATCACATCTAAGGTAGAGTACGATAAAAAGATAGATAGATATGAAACAAAATGAATCCACATAGATACAATCAGATAGAGGTCGAAGTGTCTAAGATGACATCTCCATAAATATCAGATAAAATAACTCCCAGTACATATACAATAAAGTATCAATGAGAAAGACAAGGTAAAGTTTAAGCTAGCAGTCTAAACCACTGGTGGTAGATCCTCTACTGCAATTGGGTACAAGTCACAAGTGTTGTCTAAGCTGCACCATAATGGGTAGACACCAGAGCCTCATCATTCACTGTAAAATTTTCAACAGGTCCAGTCAGGACATGAGCGAGCACATTACATCTCAACAGATCATAACAGGTTAGAAAATATAATCATACAGTAAAGTAAGATACATGAACTGAAAGAAACTACAGAATATAAACAGAGAGAGAACTGTAATAGAAATGTCTACTATAAGTAGAGAACTAACAGTGGCTAGTGAGTCATAGCACAATATAAACATGTGAATGGCATAGGAGATTCTGGGAACTATACTATGGAGTGATTCTGGGAACTACACTACTTGGATATTATTCATATGTCTACTTCTACTCCCCCGTACCCCCAATCAATACACAAAGATCCAGCCAGGTTATGTTATGATTTCATACAATGGCCCAGAAGGGGTGATACATGGTAGGCCCATAAATGGGTGATTCTAGTAATGCCCATAAATAGGTGATTCAAGGAAGACTCTGTGATCATGAGAGTACATGTCACAAGTGATCAATGAACCTTAAAGCATAGTGATACACCATGTAAGTGAAACGCACAAAACATGTAGTATCCGATGCTCCCTGAGGGGATAACATCTCAAGAAGGGATCCATATAGTACTAATCCGTGTGACCAACGTGACAGTATCAAGTAAAGTAATTTAAAGCAGGAAAATAATTCTAAACAGGATATGAAATAATCAGAGAATGTACTCGCCTGATGTCTGAATGTCCAAAGTAAAT
Organism: Iris pallida; assembly: GCA_029216955.1. Taxonomy (NCBI): domain Eukaryota; kingdom Viridiplantae; phylum Streptophyta; class Magnoliopsida; order Asparagales; family Iridaceae; genus Iris; species Iris pallida. Next base: position 9,425,800 of record JANAVB010013397.1, read on the forward strand.
ATACTGTCCGAGGAGAGGTGTCTGGCTCCTAATCAGAATAGCACAAATCACAATAAGTCTAAAATGATAATATGAAGTTCTACTATGCATTCTACATGATTCTAGGTCAATCTAGACCAAGGTCAACTCTTGGTCAACCCTAGAAGTCAAACTAGGTCAACCAAGTCAAATCTAAGTCAAACAAGTCTATACTAGTCTAAGTACTCTATTTTAAGCCTAATCAAGACTAAACAAGTCTAACTAAGCTCTCACTAGTCTAACAGACACACCATAGGCCAATACTACACACACACACACACACACACACACACACACACACACACACACACACACACACACACATATATATATATATATATATATATATATATATATATATATATCACTATTCACATTATGAATGTATATATATATATATCTACATATACAAATAGAAATGTGCCTAGCACATTAGCTATCACACATATAGAATACCAATATATGCTACTCCACCATTCACACATCACATTAGATTAGGCATGCTATATATAGCTATAGGCATACTAACATATATAGAAATATGTATACATGTATTTCGTAGAGAGGGGGATAACCTCTGATGTGTGTGTCTACTGATTTTAGAATGTGTGTGACAGTGTAACAAGGTATAGGGATCTGGCATTCACATTAGTTAAGGAAGGGAATATAGGTGTGTGGCTGTGTAGGAATCACATGAAAATGGACTCAGAAACGGTGTGTGTGTATGAGAATGTCAAACATACAATGTGTGTGTGATGTGCTCCTAAGTGTCAGGATCATGTGAACCTGTGTTCACAGGAATATAGGTGAACTGAACATGTATGTGTGTGTATGTAGGATGTGTGTGTCTGTGTGTTCCACAGGATTGTGACCCATGTGTTAGAGTGTATGTGGATACATGAACCTGTGACAATGTTCAGTCACATGAGATTGTGTGAGGGTAATTCATGTGTATTTGTGTGTAAATTTCAAAAATGTGGACTGTATGGATAATGTGAGGAATAACAGTTAAATAGGTTTCAGTATTTTATGAATGAGTGACTGTGTGTGTGTGATTCAGTTTTCTGGAACTTGTGACAGTGTAGAGTTAATGTAGGGTGGTGTGAGTATGTAGAGTGTGTGTGCAAGTGAGTTAAATTAGGAAATGATCCAGGTTTCAGATTTCTGAAACCTATGGCAGGTAACCCCAATCAAATTGCAAAAACCCAATCAAATGATTCCCTTTCATTAACACAAATCAAAGTTAACCTACCCTCATTTATCAGTTATGTAGGTGGGTCCCTTTTATCATTCAAACATCATAAAAAAATAGGGAAAACGAATTCAATTTCAGAAACAACATTCAGCCAATGCGTATCAGTGCAATGACAGTACACATAGGGAATTCGAATTTTCGAATTCAAAATTACATCTAAATGCCAAACAAAGGGTTGGTACTTTGTGTCACACATGTGAGGGTACTATAGAATGTGCTCGTGTCCAAGAATTGGACACAAATCATGTCCAAATTAACTGCACAAACACAGACCCAACAGTGCACAAACAATCGTCGTGCACGCGTGCACGTGCATCCAACACGCGACACACGACACGACACGTGTTCGTATCCAGTGGTGCGCCTAGGGTAGCTGTAGTACTGACACACCCTGTATCGAGTCCACGAGTCACACAGGCATGACACGACACGCGTGTCAGCCGTGCCTGTGTACGCGCACAGCAGCTCGCGCACGACAGCGCACGGCCAACGCAACCCCGACAACTCCACGTGTAGTGTACGAGATGCTCCCAAATTTTGGGAGCATGGTCGCAGACGATGCCCTAAGATTCTTACAAAAAATTAGGACACGACGTATCCTGTGTCCAGAGATATGGAGCCCGTGATGCAGGACACGGCCTACGGGCTCGTACTGCGTGTCCACACGTAAAAATAGGACACAAATGGACACGAAACATACTACTACCTTCACAAAAATTAATATACACATCAAGATCTACAAATCCATGTAATTACATTTTAAAAATATGAAAATTAATTCCTATGTGGCATTTCTACAAACACCTAGTATATCAATACGATACGTGACCGATACGAACACGAAATAGACACGAATCGTGCCCAAATTTCGTGGGCAGCTAGTGGACTCCTAGATCTAGCCCTAAATGCAAAGAAAACGAAATATTAATGCAATTTGTGGAGTTTTACCTATAGGTGCAAAAAGCTTGAAAAAGCTCCAAATGTAGGATTCCTCCTTGCTAGCCAAAAGCTCCCAAATTTTGCCAAAGCTGGGATTATCCTCAAATAACAGTAAGTATAGATGAATTAGGATCTAATGCAACTCGTTAGGATTAAAAAGTAATTAAAATAGATTTTCTAGGAATTTCTAAAGATGGAATTTACCTCTTTTTTTCAAATGTGAACTTTCTAAAGGGGGCTAACCTAATGGAAGAGAGTATAAAAAGGGGGATGATCCCTAGGTGGCCAGCCATGATGATTAGGGTTAGGGTTTCTAGTAATGGGCTATGGGCTTTGGGCCTCTATGGCTTAAGTTGATAATCATTGGTTTCAAAACCATAAGTCATGGCTTATGACTAAAAGCCTTCTATTCTAACTTGAGTCTAAATGACCAAATCATGGGTTGATCTAGGTTAGACTAAGGTTACATACTAAACCAAGTCACCTTAGTTAGGGTTAGCTTCTAGGTTAGGCTCCAAAGTCAACACTAGTCAAGTCTAGATTAACCCTTAATTAAATTATACCAAAAATCATATAAATTCTAATAAATCTCAATAATTCATAATAATTCCAAATAATATATATTAAATTCAAATAATTCAAAAAATGACAAAAATAGCCTCAAACTAGAAATATGGTAGATAAAACACCCTAATCACAAGTCATAATTTTAAATAGTTTAAAAATGATTAAAAATCACCAAAAATCATAATATGAAATAAATATCAGTAAATAATAATTATAATTACAAAATTTCAAAATTACCCTCTTCTAGAAAATTGGGTGTTACACTTCATGTGTCACTTCTAGAAGCTTCCATACTTCATGCGAGGTGGTGCACGTCGAGACCCTGTTAAATTCATTCTTGTCTATTGTACAGAAAAGAGCATTAATAGCTCTAGCATCTAGACTCTCCTATTTCTTTTCTTCGTCAGAATATTTGTCGTTGGATTTCTCGACGAGATCTCCCTCGACAACTATTCTGGCGGGCTTTTTGTAACCATCGGTGACAACGGTCCACAGGTCGAAGTCTAGAGACTTGAGATAGAAACTCATCATAGTTTTCCAATAGGTGCAGTTAGTTCCATCAAATAGGGGTGGCCTATGAGTGTACTGTCCTTCACCATGATTGGAAAACATAGGTTGTGTGGTTGCCATGGATCAGCTCTAGGATGTTAGTCCTTGTAAAGAGAACAGAGCTCTGATACAAATTGAAGAATAAGTAGGCAACTCTAAAGGGTGGTGAATAGGGTTTATAACAATAATAGCCAAATAAAAATTAAACTATTTTCACCAACAGTAAATAATCAGTGTAGTAAATGCGGAAATAGAAAAATCAAAAAAGCATATGCAAACACAGTCATTTTTAACCTGGTTTCTCTCGTGGAGGACTAGTCCAGGCCTGAGAACTCTAGCTCAGGATTAAATCCACCATTTATGAAATAGTAGTTACACCCCGTGCCTTTTCTTCAGAAGAGCACGTCAACTTCTTACAATGATCGTTGTAGCGATGCTTGGAATTTTTTAAGCGACTTTCTTGACTCTTACACAAACTTCTAACTGAATAACACTGAGCACTTTGAGGCTTAGGAAGCTTGTGGCTAGTAGATAAGAAGGTTAAGGCTTGTATGAGGCTTATAGAGGAGAAATGATAATTGGATGATTGAAAATGAGAGAAATCAAGGCCTATTTATACTAGTTGGGATATGTAGAATTTGGCCAGAATTCTGGGTCAAGAATTCAAATTTTTGGCCGTTGGACAACTAGCATACAACAAACCCTAAAATTTAGGGTCCTGTAATTTAGGGAACAGAGTTCGGCCCGAACTCTATGTGGAGACAGAGTTCGGCCCAAACTCTGTCTCCATAGGATAGAATTGTTTAAATGGGCTTTTATGGGCTAGTTTGGTTTGGTGGAGCTTTTGGTTTTGTTAGGGGATAAGGTATAGGCCCATAATATCTAGTACTACTCAGTTTATATTTAGCTAGACTCAATGAATGTAAAATAATACAGAATCTAAAACCGAGTATGCTGCATGAGAGAGACGACGTCCGTTTTGCACTGAGTTCCGTCTTGATGTGTCATATTGAATTATGACAAGTATCATACTGTTAATTTGTCAATATTTGGTTGACTGTGATTTGGGTCAACAATCTCTCCCATATTGATAATGGACAAAATGATATTTGTATATTCAATGTTCATACCTAGATAGAAGAAGTAATCATGCATAGAAGCAGTAGCTCCCACGTAATAATAGCTTCCCCATAAACATAGCTTCTCTGTAAGCCAATGTTCCTTATCCTGATATACATAATCTCTTCCAAAACATAGATATCACACAATACGATAAAAATATTAGGAATATCAAATAGATCTCCCCCTTTTGGCATTTATCAAATATGAATATCACACAATTATGCATAGTCAGAACTTTTTGGAGGTGTCATATAATCTAGTATAGTCAGATGTAAGTATTTCTATTCTGACTTGTGTACACTGGAGATTCTTTCTCTCCTTAGATAGGTCTTCCTTTAGCTGGATGATAGTTTGGTCTTTTTCTTCGGATAACTTGATAGTCTCGTGTAACAACAGCTTAATAGAAGAAAGCTCATCAGACTCAATAGAAGAAACATTATTTCTAACATCAGCTACTTGGTCGGTAAGTCTTCATATCTCACCTTTGTACTCTTTAAGTACCTTTTTAGAGGTTTCATATTTACTACACAGTTTTTTGTAGTCATTTACAGGTCACTGAAAGCCTCTCCTAGTTGTTCAAAAGTGAAATCATCATAAGGATCAAATAGAGGATTAGTGGTTACCTGATCGCAAGCCATCAAGCATACATTTACATCGTCATCCAATTGTTCATCTTCTGAGTCGCTAGCTTCGCTCTCATGACATATGCTTGTATTGGCGTACTTCCTTGATGTAGATCTCTTCAGATAGCATTTGTCATATTTGCTGCTTTTTTTTGTTGATGATGATGCTGTTGGACAATCTTTCTTCATATGTCCTTTCTTTTTTACATCCGTAGCAAATAGGATCTTCTTTGTTGTTATTGATGTTACTGTCTTTTGTTCTTCTGTTAAATCTTATGAACTTCTTGAATTTTCTTACCAGAAGAGCTTGATCTTCAAAGTCAAAGTCGCTGTCGTCAGAATCATCTTCGACAGTTCTTCTATGTTGAGCCTTGAAAGAGATCGACTTCTCTGGCTTCTCCTTTGGTGTAGCATCTTCAAAGTCTTGAAGTTCCAACTAGTGAGTGAGTAACTTACCCATGAGTGTTTCCAGAGACATTGTTGAGAGGTCATTTCCTTCAATGATTGTTGTAGCCTTTGGAATCCAGTTCTTTGTGAGAGCTCATAGAAGTTGATGAATCTTCTCATGGTTACTGTATTCTTTGCCTAATGAAGACAAATGATTTACAATATCCAAGAATCTTGTAAATATCTGAGTGACGAATTCATTTGGCTTCATCTTGAACACCTCGTACTCTTGAGTAAGTCTGCTGATCTTTGACTCCTTGACTTGTGTTGTTCCTTCGTAGGTTACTTTGAGAAGTTTCCACACTTGATTTGATGTTGTGCAAGTTGACACCCTGTTAAACTCAGTTCTGTCTAAAGCACAAAATAAAGCGTTAGTAGCACGTGCGTCAAGATTGGCCTTTTTCTTTTCATCCTCAGTAGTATATTTATCATGGGGATAATCAACTAAAACTCCCTCAACAGTAATACGAGGAGGCTTTTTGTAGCCATCAATAACTATAGACCATAAGTAAAAATCAAGAGATTTTAAGAAAAAATCATCCATATTTTCCAGTAAGTGTAGTTTGTGCCGCCAAACAGTGGAGGTCTGTTTGTAACTTGGACATCACTTATGAATTTTACATTTGCCATATGTAATGCTATGATCTATATAACAATTAAATATAACTACAGTTTTACCTTGCTTTACCTGTATAACCTGCTCTGATACCAATTGTAGGAACGAAGTTGTAACCCCCCTGAATTTTCAGGGAATTTTTAAAATTATTTTTATTTGAAGAATAGCTTGTTAATTTATTTTAATTAAATAATTAATTAATTATTTCTAATCAGGGTTTAATTTATGTTGTATATATAGATGCAAGATGATTCTATTTTCTATCTGACAATATTGTTGGCAAGATCATCAGGGTTACTTTTATTAGTGCTAGTCAAATTTTATCCTTATAAATATTGGCTCTATTATTATTTATAATCCTTAGTTATTGTCATATTATTATAATTAATAGCAAGTTTATAATTATTTATTACCTTTTATTTATGGTTTATCACTATTATTATATTTTTATTATTGCCACGGTCTATATTATTATTTTATTAAATTGGATATCCCTATTAGGTTTTATTACTAAATTCTATTATTTGTCTAAGAATTGCTTATAGATGTTTATTAGATTTAGATATATATTCTATATATATATATATATATATATATATATATATATATATATAAATATATATATATATATATATATATATATATATAAATATATATATATATATATATATATATATATATATATATAAAAATATATATATATATATATATATATATATATATATATATATATATATATATATATATATATATATATATATAGCCTTCTTTAACCAAGTTCCTCTTAACCCTAACCCTAGAGCTTTGTCTCCAAGCCGCCCCCCCTGGCCTCACCTTCACCTCGTCTACCTCCTCCCTCAACCCGAGACTCCTCGCCGACGTACGGAGGAGCACAAGGCCGGACGGGACTGCGGTTACCGCTGTGAGCAGCAGAGCCGGCCGATCCCGGCGACCCCCGGCGGCGGCCACCGCGCCTGGAGGCCGACCCCGACCCCCTGCGGCGGGCAGGTAACCCCCCCCCCCCCGAGCGACCCCGTGGCTCTTCCACGTGGGAAATCTTAGTTTTTTACTGTAACCCTAGTTTTAGGGTTTTTAATCTAATTAATTCAATTTTTTTAGTGTTAATTATTGCCTAATTATTGGTAATTAATTAGATCTAATTGAAAGGGGATCATTAGTAATTAAGTATAGGATCTACATTAAATTTTGTGTGAATTAATATTATTTATTCGTATTTATTACTATTTACTTATAAATTTTATACGCGGTTAATTAATTGTTTGTATTTACTGTTTTAATCGTTAATTAATAATTTTATTATTAATTAAATAAAACCTTGTAGAGAAAAAAGTTTGTAAAATTTATGTAGTATTTTATAACAAATTTTCCAGGAATTATAGAATTTTATTAGTAATTATTTTATATTAAAACCGAGAACTTTAGATTTTTAAATTAATTCCAATTACCGTTTTTTTAATTTATATTATTTAATTAGTTGTTAATTAAATAATATATATTATATAGAAAATGTTTGTAAAAATATACTTTACTGTATTAAAATATTTCCAATATTTAATTATATTTATTTATATTTATTTAGATTTTAGAAGGGTGATTTTGATTACTAAGTATATTATATAATTAATCGATATTAATTATATAATTATTTGTAAATGGGTAAATGTTAAAGTTTCTGTTGTAAATAGATAATTAAACTATTTGAAAATTATTTAGGTATTTTATATTTATTACTAATTTTTAGGATTTAAAAGTAATTTCTAGAATTATTTTAGAATTATTTATTAAATTGTTTAATAATTATTTATTAATTTAAATACTTACTAATTATGTGTTATTATTGTGTAGAATAGTGAATTTAGATTTAATGGTTAAATTTTGGTTTTATAGTGAATTTTCAAGATTTATTTTGAATTATTATGTATTATTTAACTATTTATTTAATAAATAGTTTTAATGGTAATAAATTCATTTCTGTAAAAAAATATATATAATATATATTTATTATTCTGGTATTATTTAGTTTATTATTATAATAGACTAGAAATGATTTTTAAGGACTTTTACTATTTTTGTTAGTATTATTAGGAATTGTGTATGCACGTGTGTATTAAATTGAGTAGTTAATTGATTATAATTAATTAATTAATTACTAAATATCATGTTGTATTATTAATTACAGAATATAAATGTATGATAATAAGTATATTTACATACTTATTATTGTATAAGTATTATTCATAATTATTGGTACTAGTTAGCTAGTTTTAATAAATACTAATATTTGTTGGTTAATTAGCAATTAATCAATTTAGTAAATTGTTAAATAGAGATTAATTATAAATCATGCTTGTTTAGGATTGTTTTCTTCTTGCAACTCGGACTCTACATCAGACCCGGATACTCAGTTGCTGGACACAGGCAAGTACACCGTGCTTGATTGTATATTTTTGTAGTTAGTTTATGTTACCTAGTTACTTCTCAGTTGTGTGCACGCGTCTAGTAGTAGTGGACTTATCCCGTGTATTGTGAAGATATGTGGTACCTTCTAGCCGGACACCGTATCATACACGATCACTATATGAGTGAGTTGAGAGCATGGATTTGTGTGTCGACTGATCATTGGCACGTGAGTTCGCGTCTGGTCTAGTGGTTGGTACAGGTCTACTTATATATACTATGACGTCTTACATATTATTTGTACCGCGTATACGGTACAGATATACATTGGGTGGGGAGAGTCTACTAGTGGTGTATGAGAATTCTGTTTCCAATGGACGCTGGATGCTCGTAGCCCCTCGTTTCTCAAACCGTAGAACGCTTGGTGGCAGTTTCTTCTTCTTCTCCCTCCCTCATGCACCATTAGAGATGTCTCGAGTGCATTACACATAGATGGTTAGTTTACCTGTCGTATGTCGTATGATATATCTTGTCCTTGTTTGGTTGGGGAGATGTTATGTTATATTTTGTTCTAGTTATTTATATACTGCCCTGTACTATCATGCATGTCGATTTCTTGTGTACTTGTTACGTCCCTCTGAGGACCTGGCACCTTTTCCAGATTGGGACGAGCACAGGTACCGACGGACTACGGAGATTGGGAGACTTTTGCTGACGAGGACTTCGATGTTGAGCCTCGTGAGTTTCTTTGATTCTTAGGTGATTTCTGCTAGTGACTATCTATTTCTTTTCTGGTTCAGTTGTACTCTTTCAGTAGCTCTTTCATAAATTTATTGGTGGATTATTTTCCACTAGTCATGACTTGTAGTTTGATTCAGAGTTATTTTCATTCCTTCCAGCTTTATTCCGTGATTTTTCCTGTGGATGAGATTAGTATTTACCTGCCTATATTGTTATTTAGTTGTTACTTCAGCGTACTATGATCGAGTATAGTCCATTAAATTAGGGTTTTTCTATACTTGATCGTACAGCTGGCATGCCACGTGTTCCTGGTCCCACATATTTTGGAACCGGGGCGTGACATATTTTTAGTGGTGGCCCATGCAGGTCGAGATAAAAATTGTTTGGTTACTTCACAGTACCAAGCAAGCCTGCAAATATGATTAGGATTATTATGTCTCATCCACAATTGATTACTTCTCTCATTTGACCTCATTTGATTTTGGCTCATTTCAAATTCCTCGAAATATTCCTTGATTACTATCTTATAACTTGTGACTTCCTCGATTTATATCATTTTCGATCCCGTATATCATAAACCTTATCATATGGTGCTCAGTAGAGATTAGGAAGATGACTATACTGTACACTCTTGAGTTAAATTCATGGCTAGGTAGGTTACCTTAGCAGTTAGGTATACAGTTGGATCTATATTAGAATTTTGGGAAGAGTCCAATTATAGATTGAGAAACATCTTACTTCTGGAAGACATGATTTTGCGAAAATGATTAGTAAATTCTAAGTTGGATAGTCGTAATATATGAATTTTGAATGATAATATATTAATTTTTAATAGTAATTAGACAGGTTATTTGTATCTATGAGACTGCTGGATATTGATTAATAAAATAATCTCGAGGATCGATTTGAGTAAATGTTTTTTTAAAAAAAATTTTGATTTGAAGATTTAATATATAATTGTTATGGAGGATAGAAAATTAACTTGAGGATTGAAATCTTTTTTTTTTATGACTTGCTACATGAGATTTAAATTGGTTGATGATTTATGTTGGTTTCCAAAATAGAAGAATAATTTTTTTTAAATTTGAGGATAGATGATTGTAAATAGAAATAGTTAAGAGTTGCCTATGAGATTTATATTTCTTTAAAGATTGAATATTTTGACCTTGATGAAAAAAAAGGGTTTATTTAAGAAGAATTTAGAAATTTGATGCATTTCATAAAGTGATTTAAAATTTGGAGTTGGGTAATTTTAATCTAAAAATTTTGAGAAGAAAAGAAAAGGATGTTTGTACTATAATAAAGTTTATTTCGAGGATCGATTTAGAAATTTGAGGTATTTTTTTTGTGATTGAATTTTGTTTGATGGAACAAATTTTGATTAAAAAAAATTTGTGATTTAAATCTTTTTTTTTAGATTGATAAATTTTTATTGAAGTTTCTTTTGGAAAAAAAAGAAGAATTTAGTATTATGATAATATTTATCTCGGTGATTGATTTAAGTATTTTCATAAGAGAGTTACAATCTTTTAGATTAGGTAAACTGAATTAAAGTTGAGGAAAAAAAAGGGGGAAAATAAAAGGGAGTTGGTGTGATGATAAAAGGATTGGTTGGATATTTTAAAGTTATAATTATGATTATATGCGACGATCTTAAAGAGATTAAGGAAATTGGTGGATGATTGTTTGATTTAAAGATTTTATACTGAAGGAATTTATGAAAAAATTTTATTTACAGGAATTTGATTTTTTTTTATCTTGATGAGGAAATAAACATAGAGGATGTTACTCTAATGAGATAGAAGTGTCACGCCTTAGTTGCCATATTTTTCATAGCCATGATAGTGATTATATGCAGTTATAGTTAAGTCATCGACCCATGTGACTATGTCTTCTTCTTAAAATTTTATCATCCTTGTTCTCGACCCTAAACTAGTATCATGATTCCCTAATTGTTTAGAGCTATAGATGTCTATAAAATTTTCTTGACCATACCCCAAATCCGTCAACCAGTATATCTTCTCCTATATTTTAGTATTATATTATTAGTATTAATATTAGGAATAATTAGTTGTTTGTTACTTTACCTGTAGACAACATTGGTTGATATTTTCTGTAATAAAAATTTTCCTTCACCTTTAGCTCATGCCACGGTTGCCGAGCTAAATGTTGTAAGAATTTTTTTTATTATCTAATTAGTTTATTTTCTTTCCTGATTTACTATTTATTGTGCTGCATAATTCTAGTACTATCGATCCAAAATTTTGTTTTCTTAAGCAATAATGGAAAGCAGATCATTACGTCTTATCCTTTTGAATAGACCAAAGGACTTTTTTTTCTCATGTTAGGATTATTATTGCTTCTCTAGAAAATTCTATGTTGTTGCTACAATTTGGTAGGATAAACTTGCTTCCCTAAAGAGACAGTTAGAGGTACTAGTTCAATTCCTATAAGTTGGGTAGTATACCTTGTAGTCTAGCATCATACTTTTCTCAGGACCATTAAAAAATTATAGTTGGATAACACTGACTATATGTTGGTATAAGTATTTAGATTACCTAGACATAACTTTGTGGGTTCCTATCCCCTAGCTCAACTAAGGTTAGAGATTCATAGGGCAACTAGAAAGGTCAAATCATTATTTGTGTTTTGGACTTGAACTATCTTGTACTTTCTTTTCTTCTGTACGTTTATTTTTATCGTCTTGACTAATACTGCTGTTATAGCCTAGTTTTTACAAGCTTCTTCTTTTCTCAAGCTTGTTCTTGACACATATATTATTGGGTGCACCCACTAAAATGTTGTCTAATCAGAATCGGTGCATGATGGTCTGGCCAACCTAGTGCATGTTGATTCGCTTTCCCTATGATTATTTTATGCAGATGAAGATATAGTAAACTTGTCCTAGGATCTCATTTGCGACCGTTTGACAATTTTTTTTTTCTTGAAACATTTATTCGCATTGGACCTTCAAATTTGTAATCGACCCCATCCCCCTTGAACTCTTCTTTATTCTGCGTCTTAGTATAGAATTTCTCTTTATAACCCTTTATTAGCTATGATTTATAGTAGAACCATCTTTCTACTAAGTCAGTTAAGTATACCTTGTATGATATCTTATTTTAGTAATACCCTTAGCACCCTAGTAGCCATCTTAGACTGATTTTAGTCGGACATTTAGCAAATAAAAGTTTTCCTATTATCCTTTCCTTGGTTCATATCATTTGATCCCTTACCATGACTTGGGTAATTGAAGCACAATATTAGGATTTTTCTTCCAATAATTGTACCATTATGATCTAGACAAACCGCACCATGCACATGACATTTATGTCCCCCATAAACATACCTTTATGTGCTTTATTTTAATGACTCTACTTGTTTGACAAATCTTTTCCTTAGAATAAACTATAAGTCCCCTTTTCTTCGTCCTATTAAATTTTGACCGTATAATACAGACTTATTCCCTCACCTGGAAAATCCTATGACCCATGTCGGACTTGGAATATCCTTCTTGTGGAACATGTTACTAGTTTTGACCCCTCTATAAACCTCCATATATCTTGTTATTGTCTTGTTGAGTAAGTTACAATTTACATATTTACTTTTCATTGATTTTCTTATTATTTCTTCGGTATTAGAATTATTTTAAATTTCGAGGACGAAATTCTTATAAGTTGGGTAGATTGTAACCCCCCTGAATTTTCAGGGAATTTTTAAAATTATTTTTTATTTGAAGAATAGCTTGTTAATTTATTTTAATTAAATAATTAATTAATTATTTCTAATCATGATTTAATTTATATTGTATATATAGATGCAAGATGATGCTATTTTCTATCTGAGAATATTGTTGGCAAGATCATCAGGGTTACTTTTATTAGTGCTAGTCAAATTTTATCCTTATAAATATTGGCTCTATTATTATTTATAATCCTTAGTTATTGTCATATTATTATAATTAATAGCAAGTTTATAATTATTTATTACCTTTTATTTATGGTTTATCACTATCATTATATTTTTATTATTGCCATGGCCTATTATTATTATTTTATTAAATTGGATATCCCTATTAGGTTTTATTACTAAATTCTATTATTTGTCATAAGAATTGCTTATAGATGTTTTATTAGATTTAGATATATATTATATATATATATATATATATATATATATATATATATATATATATATATATAGCCTTCTTTAACCAAGTTCCTCTTAACCCTAACCCTAGAGCTTTGTCTCCAAGCCGCCCCCCCTGACCTCACCTTCACCTCGCCTACCTCCTCCCTCAACCCGAGACTCCTCGCCGACGTACGGAGGAGCACAAGGCCGGACGGGACTGCGGTTGCCGCTGTGAGCAGCAGAGCCGGCCGATTCCGGCGACCCCCGACGGCGCCACCGTGCCTGGAGGCCGACCCCGACCCCCTGCGGCGGGCAGGTAACCCCCCCGAGCGACCCCGTGGCTCTTCCACGTGGGAAATCTTATTTTTTTTACTGTAACCCTAGTTTTAGGATTTTTAATCCAATTAATTCAGTTTTTTAGTGTTAATTATTGCCTAATTATTGGTAATTAATTAGATCTAATTGAAAGGGGATCATTAGTAATTAAGTATAGGATCTACATTAAATTTTGTGTGAATTAATATTATTTATTAGTATTTATTACTATTTACTTATAAATTTTATACGCGGTTAATTAATTGTTTGTATTTACTGTTTTAATCGTTAATTAATAATTTTATTATTAATTAAATAAAACCTTGTAGAGGAAAAAGTTTGTAAAATTTATGTAGTATTTTATAACAATTTTTCCAGGAATTATAGAATTTTATTTGTAATTATTTTATATTAAAAACCGAGAACTTTAGATTTTTAAATTAATTCCAATTACCGTTTTTTAATTTATATTATTTAATTGGTTGTTAATTAAATAATATATATTATATAGAAAATGTTTGTAAAAATATACATTACTGTATAAAAATATTTCCAATATTTAATTATATTTATATTTATTTAGATTTTAGAAGGGTGATTTTGATTACTAAGTATATTATATAATTAATCGATATTAATTATATAATTATTTGTAAATGGGTAAATGTTAAGGTTTCTGTTGTAAATAGATAATTAAACTATTTTGAAAATTATTTTAGGTATTTTATATTTATTACTAATTTTTAGGATTTAAAAGTAATTTCTAGAATTATTTTAGAATTATTTATTAAATTGTTTAATAATTATTTATTAATTTAAATAATTACTAATTATGTGTTATTATTGTGTAGAATAGTGAATGTAGATTTAATGGTTAAATTTAGTTTTTATAGTAAATTTTCAAGATTTATTTTGAATTATTATGTATTATTTAACTATTTATTTAATAAATAGTTTTAATGGTAATAAATTAATTTCTGTAAAAATATATATATAATATATATTTATTATTCTGGTATTATTTAGTTTATTATTATAATAGACTAGAAATGATTTTTAAGGACTTTTACTATTTTTGTTAGTATTATTAGGAATTGTGTATGCACGTGTGTATTAAATTGAGTAGTTAATTGATTATAATTAATTAATTAATTACTAAATATCATGTTGTATTATTAATTACAGAATATAAATGTATGATAATAAGTATATTTACATACTTATTATTGTATAAGTATTATTCATAATTATTGGTACTAGTTAGCTAGTTTTAATAAAATACTAATGTTTGTTGGTTAATTAGCAATTAATCAATTTAGTAAATTGTTAAATAGAGATTAATTATAAATCATGCTTGTTTAGGATTGTTTGCTTCTCGGAACTCGGACTCTAGATCGGACCCGGATACTCAGTTGCTGGACACAGGCAAGTACACCTTGCTTGATTGTATATTTTTGCAGTTAGTTTATGTTACCTAGTTACTTCTCAGTTGTGTGCACGCGTCTAGTAGTAGTGGACTTATCCCGTGTATTGTGAAGGTATGTGGTACCTTCTAGCCAGACACCGTATCATACACGATCACTATATGAGTGAGTTGAGAGCATGGATTTGTGTGTCGACTGATCATTGGCACGTGAGTTCGCGTCTGGTCTAGTGGTTGGTACAGGTCTACTTATATATACTATGACATCTTGCATATTATTTGTACCGCGTATACGGTACAGATATACATTGGATGGGGAGAGTCTACTAGTGGTGTATGAGAATTCTGTTTCCAATGGACGCTGGATGCTCGTAGCCCCTCGTTTCTCAAACCGTAGAACGCTTGGTGGCAGTTTCTTCTTCTTCTCCCTCCCTCATGCACCATTAGAGATGTCTCGAGTGCATTACACATAGATGGTTAGTTTACCTGTCGTATGTCGCATGATATATCCTGTCCTTGTTTGGTTGGGGAGATGTTATGTTACATTTTGTTCTAGTTATTTATATACTGTCCTGTACTATCATGCATGTCGATTTCTTGTGTACTTGTTACGTCCCTCTGAGGACCTGGCACCTTTTCCAGATTGAGACGAGCACAGGTACCGACGGACTACGGAGATTGGAAGACTTTGCTGACGAGGACTTTGATGTTGAGCCTCGTGAGTTTCTTTGAGTTCTTAGGTGATTTCTGCTAGTGACTATCTATTTCTTTTCTGGTTCAGTTGTACTCTTTCAGTAGCTCTTTCATACATTTATTGGTGGATTATTTTCCACTAGTCATGACTTATAGTTTGATTCAGAGTTATTTTCATTCCTTCCAGCATTATTCTGTGATTTTTCCTGTGGATGAGATTAGTATTTACCTGTCTGTATTGTTATTTAGTTGTTACTTCAGCGTACTACGATCGAGTATAGTCCATTAAATTAGGGTTTTTCTATACTTGATCGTACAGCTGGCATGCCACGTGTTCCTGGTCCCACATATTTTGGAACCGGGGCGTGACAGAAGTCGTAAAGCATAATACTATAGGGGAGATAAATTGAGTAGGCAGCAAAATATTGCTAATTAAAAACTTATTAGCAGTTAGATCACAGAAATAATATTAATAAACACAAAGTAATAACTATAAAAGAAAAGAGATCAGAAGGCAAATGCAAACACAACGATTTATACTGGTTTTTCTCTTGTGAGGACTAGTCCAGTCGGAAGAACTCTAGCTTCCAGTTGAATCTACTATTGGAAAATCCTGCAAATTTTCATACGAAGTCCTTACAAATTCTACAGACGCAAACTTTGATACGAATAACTCGACCAACTTCAGTTTTGAAGAGTCTTTCTTCAATCAAGCCTCTGATTACAATTTCTCTGAAATCGACTAGACCGCACCGTACCGACAAATTGGCTAAAGAATTGGAACTGGCTTGGGATTTAAAAATGAAAGCTTTTTAGAAAACTCTTTGGAAGAAACATAAGCTTTAGAAGAGAAGAGATGAAAGTGAATGAGTGATTTGAAATGATCAGAATTCCTCTCTATTTATAGTTTTTCCAAACGCATAACTCTTATAGAATTCGGGCAGAATTCGGACAAAAATCTATATAACAATCCGCAACTGAAGGGAGACCAAGTTCAAAAATCCAACGTTCACATAACGTTCACTAACCGAACTCTGGTCGAACTCTGGCCGAGTTCTGTCAGGGTTGGTCAGGGATATTTTAAGAAAATATTTTTGGACTTTTTGAAATCCTTCAGAAGCTTTTGTAAATAAGAGATGTTTTTTAAAATATAGGTCATTTTTTAAAATGATTTTGGATAGCCTATTTGCCAGTACGACTTGGTGTACAATATATTCCTAGACTCAATAAAAGTAAAATATTATATTACATAAAGAAATACAGTCTCGAGTGGCAAACATAGCTTCGGTCTTGAACTGAGAAGATATCCAATCTTGATCAGTATCCAAGTTTCCAAAACATCTTGAGTAAACATCTGAGTAGCTCCGTATATCGAGACAGAGTTTGATCAATTATTAAAATCAGGTTTGACCATGACCAATAGGCCAACAGATATTCCTAAGACGACTTTTCGGACTCATTACGGCCAGTTCGAGTTCACTGTTATACCATTTGGGTTGACTAATGCCCCATCGGTATTCATGAACTTGATGAACAAGGTATTCCAGTAGTACGTTGACAAGTTCGTGGTGGTCTTCATAGATGACACCTTGATCTACTCGAAGACGCTGGAGGAGGACGAGGAGCATCTGCAGACTCTGTTAGATACTCTTAGAAAGGAACAACTATATGGGAAGCTATCAAAGTGCAAGTTCTTCCTAAAGCAGGTAGAGTTCTTGGGTCATGTTGTGACCGAGCATGGAATCTCAATGGACCCGAGGAAGATTTCAGCAGTTGAGTCTTGGTCCATGCCGAGTTCAGTTACAGAGATTCGAAGCTTTCTGGGCCTAGCAGGTTATTATCGGGAGTTCATCCAGGACTTCTCTCGGATTTTCGAGCCGATGACTAGACTCATCAGGAAAGACATAGAGTTCGTCTGGACTGAGTAGTGTCAGGCTGCCTTTGACGAGCTAAAGAAAAGGTTGACTACAGCTCATATCTTATTATTGCCATCTAGGACTGGTGGTTTTACGATATACAGTGACACTTCTGGGAAGGGCTTGGGTTGCCTTCTTCAGCAGCACGGTAAGGTGATTGCCTATGCATCCAGGCAATTACGTCCTCATGAGAAGAACTACCCTACCCATGATCTGGAGTTGGCAGCTGTTATTTTTGCTCTAAAGCGGTGAAAGCACTACCTGAACGGAGAACGAGTTGAGATCTTCATGGATTATAAGAGATTTAAGTACGTGTTCACCCAGAAGGAATTGAACATGAGGTAGAGGAGGTGGCTTGAGCTGATGAAGGATTTCAATATATCTTTGCATTACCATCTAGGGAAGGCCAACGTAGTTGCAGATACCTTGAGCAGGTATCTAGTCGCTATCTAATTGACTACAGATCGTCATCTATTGGCCGATCTGGAAAGTTTAGGTATCGAGGTGATTATTCCGGGGATGGAGATTCAGATGTGGGGTTTACAGCTTCAGTCTGAGTTGTTGGATAGAGTCAGATCCGCATAGTTCGATGATGTGACCCTGAGAAGCATCAAGGAGCAGGTACAGACAAGATTGTTAGACGATTTCTCTATAACCGAAGATGGGTCGCTGAGGTACGGTACTAGATTGTATGTTCCAAGTGGAGAGCATCGGGAGGAGGTTCTTCAGGAAGTGCATCGCTCTCAGTACTCTATGCATCCTGGAGCCAACAAGATGTACAGAGATCTGAGAAAGCATGTATGGTGTTATGGCATGAAGCGTGAGGTAGCTCAGTTTGTGTAAAACCCCTATTTTTTAATTATTTTTTATTATTTTATTAGACTTAAAAATGAATTTATACAATTTATGGTTTTATTTATTTTTATTTTTGATGACCCGGTTTGGCCAATTCAGCCCGAACCGGGCCCGAACCAAATTTAAGTCCATGTGAGCATGTGGGGTGGTTAAGGTGGCCATATAGGAATATTTTATGTATATACAAATATTTTCTAAATTACTTTAGAATTTTATGTGCAATTTCTAATTATTTAGTTATTCGTATAATTATTGGTATTTTTATTATTAAATAATATTTTACAAGATTGTACATATTTCTGCACCCGGATAAGGGTGTGTGTACAATTCACCCATTGGAGCAATTTTTATTAAATTTATTTTGTAGAGATTTATTAAACAAGTTTATTCTATTAAGATATTATTATTATTATTTTGAGTTTATTTATTGTGAATTAAATTTATATATATATGTAGATATATTTAAATATATTAAATATTTGGTTATGTGACATTTAAAGTGTTATTTGTATTTAAATGATTTTTGGATATATATAGTTATATATATAAAAGATTTAAAGAAAAGAAAAGAAAAAGAAAAAGGAAAAGAAAAGAAAAAAGAAAAAGGAAAAAAAAAGAAAAAGAAAAAAAAAACACTACAGCCGCCCACTTAAGTGGGCGGGCCCACCCCAGCAAAACAAACCCCCTCCGCGTGAGTACAGTTGAGTTTGTGGGAATTTGAGAAATCCCAACCCCATTAGTATTAGGAGTGGGGCCAACTTGTTATGTATATAACTTTCTCCACAAACCTCAAAACCCTAGACTTCCAAAACAAAAATTTTGGCAGAACATACCCTCTTCGCCTACGAGTTCGTTTCACCAGCGACGGAGTTTTGTGCGCGACGAACGGAGCATCGAAAGTCAGCCCCACGTCACCCACGGAGCAGTTTTCCCACTCAAGGTACCCTACTTCCCTACGACGTAACTTTTTACTCGTAGCACCGACTTTCGATCCGTAAGATTTTCTGGAAAGTAGACTTGACCCTCTTCGAGATCCTCCAGGTGGATTTCGAAAACAACCCATCAACTTGCTCGAAAAATTGAGACGAAGTTGAAGAAAAACCTGTTTTCTGTAATACTAAAAACTGTTTTAAAATAACAACTTGTCGGCCAATTTTCTTGCTGTGCATTAAAGATTTGTAAAAACTAATTAAAGACAGTCAAAAACAACATAACCTAGATTATAACGCACCTTTTGGATTCACTTTTCATCTAGTATGTAGAAAGTTACACGTTGTTAATGTTTCACGAAAAATTGTAAATTCTGTTTTCAAAAAGTAGAAAAACACCCGTACGACGTGCGCCCCGACAAACCGGGCAACGTGGTCGCGCACTATACACATCGAAAGGCGCGTATGGATGTTGTCGACGTGTGGGAACTGGCGAAACCCGATTTCGTTGCATGCGCCCGACGAAATCAGTGCGTATCTGTCGAGATACCCCCGTATCGACCTTTGCAAATTAAGTCACAACTTTGTGCACACTCATCATATCGCGATGAAACTTGCGTCATTGGACTCGAAATATTTTTCTGGTCCTGTGAGCCAAGTTTGGTCCGATTCTGAGACCGTTGATCGGGACGCTATTTTGGCGGGCCCATAATCCCACTCAACGGGCGATTTTGTGCACGGCCCACCGGAATCCAAAATTGGACATACCGTTGGGTTCGTCTCATCAAAACAAATCCATAGACATATAATTTGATGACTTTAGAGACCGTAGATTCTGGCACGTATTTCGGTGTAAAGCGGGTCCAACGGCGGACATCGTTTTGACCCAAAATTATAATTTTGCCCCTATTCCAAAATTTAACTTTTGGACAGGCATTTTCTAGGTATATCTTTTATTCCAAACTCGTTCATGATGTTTGTTGCAGCATCCAGAGTCATCTGTGGGATTTGGCTTTTCTTGCTTTGTTTATTTTGTCGGTTCGAGCTACTGGATTATTCCCTTTTGCATATAACCTCAGGCAAGATACCTTTCCATCTTTACTGCTTACATTTAGTTACATTTTATTTTGTTTATTGTATCTACATTCCTTATTTATTATTTTTTTTGCTTGTGGACCTACAGTTAAGAGACTTCCGTCAATAGGATGCATGTCATTGACTTTGTCACGATTGTATCACGAGTTATGTGTGAGTTGTGAGTATCATATAGCGGTCACTTGCGTGTTGGCTGATCACCCGTTTGCATACATAGGAATAACTTTCAATAGAGGCAAGTTAGAAGACTTGACAGTTATCTATTATAAACCCATGTTGTGGAAATGATACGTGTTGCTGTGTCGTGGTTACGATGCATGTATAGTATCATTGGGGGGAGGGGACAGCTACTAGCGTAGGGCTACATTTACTTTTTACACATTTAGGGGTGATAGTGACTCGGATGAGCACTACGTGCTGCCCGGCCGATAGCGTCTCGGATGAGCGCTACTTGACGGACACTCTTTATTACTTGCTTGCGTGAATCCGTTACTGCCCCTGCGTAGAACGTTGTCCTCAAAGTGCATATCACATAGATGGTTAGGTACCCTATTGTGTTATAGTTTATAGTATTTTTACTTATGCAGTTATAATGGCATGTTCTTCCTGTATCTTGCTACGTCCCTCTGAGGACCTGGTTATCTCTCCAGGTGTGTGCTTTCATGGTTTACTGCAGGTGTTCTAGCCAAGATTGTGGACGTCTCCATTTCTTCGAGGATGATCGCTCTTGGTTCGTCTTGATACTTTCATGGATCATTTTCTTGTATACTTTATTTCCTTTTGATAGTTGGAAGTGGACTTTGTCTCCGTCCAACGATTGTACCATAAATATTCAAGTTAATTTTATACTATTATTCTTTTTATTATGGATGAGATTTAGTTTGTCTTGGATTACTACATTTTACAGCTTATGTATACATACAAGGTTTCCATATATTGGAGTGTGCTTCGTATGTATGCAGCTGGCATGATACGTATCTGGTCTTAAGTATTTTGGAACTGGGGCGTTACATGTTTTTGTGGTGGCCCATGCAGGTCGAGTTGTCACTTCGGTTATGTAATTGTACCGATGTGAGCCTGCAACATAGGATTAGAATCTAGGAATCTCATCCATACAGCTTGACCTCTTCCCTTGGCTTCAAATTCCGAACTCTCGGTCGACTTCCTTGAATTGCATCTTGCTTGATTCCTCTCTACCGTTGATTCTTATTTTCGTGCTTAGTGTCAACTAGGAAGATGACTACACTAGTATATGCTCATAGGTCAAACACATGGCTAGAGTGGTTATATTGGCAATTGGAATACATTTAAGACTCTAATTGAGTTAAAAGGTTTTTCCTTAAAGTGTGATTTAATGATTAGTAATTCGTAAAGTAGGATACTACCAAGGAAGGTTTTAATCTTGAGATTTCTAAATAGTAAACACCAGAGGATTTATAGAATTTCATACTTAGTTTAAGAAATTGATTGATTTTCGAGATTTGATATTTATGATTTATTGGATTATAGTTATACATCCTTGCCCAAGTATAAAATTGATTCGCTTTTCGAGTTGTGATATTTATGAGTTTTGGGTGATAGATATACATCTTTGAACAAAGATAAAATATATTGATTTTTGAGTTTTGATATTTATGATTTATCATATTATAGTTATACACATTTAAACAGTTATAAATTTAGTTTGAAAATGATCTTAGCTTTTAAAATGTCCATAGGAATTATTAAATTTGCGTTGTACAACTTGTGATTTCGTGTTTAGTAAATTTTAAATTTTAAGTGGAAGTAATGACGGTAAATTTTGGGTTAAAATATTTGAAAGTTATGAAAACAATTTTTGAGAATTTTTCTTTATTTTAAATTGTGTCGTATGATTGAGGATTTACAAATCTATTTAGATTTTTTGGTAAAAAAAAGGATTTTGACTGATAAGATTATTTGAAAATTTAGTTTAATGTGGGATTGCTAATATTAAATTTTTTGGAAGAATTTCGAAGGATGTGATGGAAAGTTATTTTGATGGATTAAAGGAAGCTACCATTTAAAAGTTGTGATTTTGTTGGAATAACTTAGCATGAATAGAAGTTAAAATTGATGAGAGCATTGAGCTTAATTTTTGAGATTGTTTTTTATATGCTAAGAGTTTTATTATGAGTTATTTGAAAATTTTAGAGTGTTAAATTTTTGATTGATTGTGAAATTTTTATGGATTCATAAATTATGAACTCTTAAGTTAAATAGTTGAATTTAAAAGTTAATTTTGGAAAAGGTTAGTAGTAACGTGATAAAATTGCTTTGAGATTTATGAAAGTGATTTAAATTTTTTTATGATAAATTTGAACGGCTTGGAGTAAATACAAATTTTGATGGTATATTTTTTAGAGTTTATTTTTGAAACTTTTTGGAGGGTACTTGAGCTAAATTTTTATGGTAGGCCCCAAGATAACCCCACTGAGTGTTCCACACTAATTGCCATGTCACCCATGACCATGATAGTAGCATATACACAAGTGTTGTTAGTCATCTACCCAGCTATGTGATTGTATTTTTACCTCGGCTTACTCGAACTTCCTTCAATTCTAGATCTTTTGATTGCGACCTTCTAACCCATTTGCAATTTGAATAATGAGTTAATGGTTCCTTAATTGTATTCATCTAGGAGACTATCTTCTCTCCGGAATTGTGTTTCTAAATTATTAGTAATGGATTCTTTAATTAATTTTATTTCATGCTTTAACTTGATCTTCTTTATTTTGTGCATTAATTATCACCTCGTGAACTCCCACTTTCTATTTTTGATCTTCTGGCGTCCCCTACCGCGACTTGTATATTTGGAGTACAACACTACACTTTTCCTTCCAACAAATTTCACATATAAGACCTAGACAAGCCCACCTTCCTGTAGACATATCATGTCCCACCAAAACCCATCTCCATGTACTCTATTTCTTGATATGACCTTATGGTCAAAATGGCCAAACTATAATCTTTACCATGATACTGATATATATTTCGACCACAGATAGGGATTCAACCTCGACTCAATTCTTTCGACCGATATATGATTTTGTTCTACTTAATTCCTTAAATGCTTAAATTTGTGCTTTATCTTGATTGCTTGACTCATTGTCCCATCACACTACTAGTTTAACTCTTGTAAGTTGGGTAGAATACCTCACCACCTAACAAACCTTTTTCCTTGTGAACCACATTGGTAAGTTCACTTAGACTATAAATTTAGAGGACCCTACCTTATCTAGTCTACCAAGTCATAAATGAAGAAACACTAGGACAACTGTATAGGCCCAAACTTCGGGCGAGCCTTGATTTTAAAAGATCCGGAACTATTTAATTTCCTTCATCAGTACCTCCCTTGCACATATTTTGACTATCCTATGATGCTAATATAGCTTCAGTTTTGCGAGCTTATTTCTTTACCAAGCTTGATCATGACATATTTTATTGGGTGCACCCACTAACATATTGTCTAATCAGAACCTGTGCATGATGGTCTGATCAACCTATTGCACTTTGGTTCGCTTTTCATGGATTATTCTATATGGATGGAGACATAGTTAAACTTGTCTTAGAGTCTCATCCGCGACAGCCTTGACAATTTTCTTTTGAATTATTTTTGCCGCCTATGAACCCCGCAATTCGTACTCAATATATAACACCATCTTTGAAACCTTTGTTGTTCTTGTCTTTCACTTATTTTGGAAAGACAAGGCACTGTACTTGCTAGATAGACTCAAGGTATCATCTTTGTTTGCCCAATCGGTTAATTATACACAAATGTAGATAGCCACCGACCGACTCATGTGGCTGAATCCTCGCCTTTAACTACCCCTCATTCTTCAACTCTAGAATTATTATCGTGTCCTTCCAATTGTTCTTGAGTACTCAATAATGATGCTAAACATTCACTTAAATCAAACTCTCAATCGAGGCGATTAGTCTCCAGTCTCTCTCTAGGAACCACATCTCCCAAATGTCTAAATTATTCTCTTTGATCTACTCAATTCCTTATTACTCTCCAAATTGGATTATCGAAATTTTGCTACCTTCACTGGCAACACATATTCAATTCCATAACCATGATATTTTTGTATATATCGACTCCACAATTTTCTATTGCATAGTGGTGTTGAACGTCGTTTTATCGCCTCCTCCAAAATTTTAATTATATTTTGGTATCGACGAACTCTTACTATCCTCTAACCCTATCTATCCTATTATTCCTAAATTTCGAGGACGAAATTCTTGTAAGTTGGGTAGGATGTAAAATCCCTATTTTTAATTATTTTTTATTATTTTATTAGACTTAAAAATGAATTTATACAATTTATATATTTTTTTTTGATGACCCGGTTTGGCCAATTCAGCCCGAACAGGGCCCGAACCAAATTTAAGTCTATGTGAGCATGTGGGGTGGTTAAGGTGGCCATATAGGAATATTTTATGTATATACAAATATTTTCTAAATTACTTTAGAATTTTATGTGCAATTTCTAATTATTTAATTATTCGTACAATTATTGGTATTTTTATTATTAAATAATATTTTACAAGATTGTACATATTTCTGCACCCGGATAAGGGTGTGTGTACAATTCACCCATTGGAGCAATTTTTATTAATTTATTATTATTAAATTTATTTTGTAGAGATTTATTAAACAAGTTTATTCTACTAAGATATTATTATTATTATTTTGAGTTTATTTATTGTGAATTGAATTTATATATATATGTAGATATATTTAAATATATTAAATATTTGGTTATGTGACATTTAAAGTGTTATTTATATTTAAATGATTTTTGGATATATATAGTTATATATATAAAAGATTTAAATAAAAGAAAAGAAAAAGAAAAGGAAAAGAAAAGAAAAAAAAAGGAAAAGAAAAAAAAGAAAAAGAAAGAAATAAAAAAAAACACTACAGCCGTCCACTTAAGTGGGCGGGCCCTCCCCAGCAAAACAAACCCCCTCCGCGTGAGTACAGTTGAGTATGTGGGAATTTGAGAAATCCCAACTCCATTAGTATTAGGAGTGGGGCCAACTTGTTATGTATATAACTTTCTCCACAAACCTCAAAACCCTAGACTTCCAAAACGAAAATTTCGGCAGAACATACCCTCTTCGCCTACGAGTTTTTTTCACCAGCGACGGAGTTTTGTGCGCGACGAACGGAGCATCGGAAGTCAGCCCCACGTCACCCACGGAGCAGTTTTCCCACTTAAGGTACCCTACTTCCCTACGACGTAACTTTTTACTCGTAGCACCGATTTTCGATCCGTAAGATTTTCTAGAAAGTAGACTTGACCCTCTTCGAGATCCTCCAGGTGGATTTCGAAAACAACCCATTAACTTGCTCAAAAAATCGAGACGAAGTTGAAGAAAAATTTGTTTTCTGTAATACTAAAAACTGTTTTAAAATGACAACTTGTCGGCCAATTTTCTTGCTGTGCATTAATGATTTGTAAAAACTAATTAACGACAGTTAAAGACAACATAACTGAGATTGTAACGCACCTTTTGGATTCACTTTTCATCTAGTATATAGAAAGATACACGTTGTTAAAGTTTCACGAAAAATTGTAAATTCTGTTTTCAAAAAGTGGAAAAACACCCGATACGGCGTGCGCCCCGACAAACCGGGCAACATGATCGCGCACTATATGCATCGAAAAGCGCGTATGGATGTTGTCGACGTGTGGGAACTGACGGAACCTGATTTCGTTGCATGTGCGCGACGAAATCAGTGCGTATCCGTCGAGATACTCCCGTATCGACCTTTGCAAATTAAGTCACAACTTTGTGCACACTCATCATATCGCGTTGAAACTTGCGTCATTGGACTCAAAATATTTTTCTGGTCCTGTGAGCCAAGTTTGGTCCGATTCTGAGACCGTTGATCGTGACGCTATTTTGGCGGGACAACAATCCCACTCAACGGGCGATTTTGTGCACGGCCCACCGAAATCCAAAATTGGACACACCGTTGGGTTTGTCTCATCAAAACAAATCTGTAGACATGTAGTTTGATGACTTTAGAGACCGTAGGTTCTGGCGCACATTTCGGTGTAAAGCGGGTCCAACGGCGGACATCGTTTTGACCCAAAATTATGATTTTACCCCTGTTCCAGAATTTAACTTTTGGACAGGCATTTCCTAGGTAATCTTTTATTCCAAACTCGTTCGTGATGTTTGTTGCAGCATCCGGAGTCATCTGCGGGATTTGGCGTTTCTTGCTTTGTTTATTTTGTCGGTTCGAGCTACTGGATTATTCCCTTTTGCACATAACCTCAGGCAAGATACCTTGCCATCTTTACTGCTTATATTTAGTTGCATTTTATTTTGTTTATTTTATCTATATTTTTTGTTTATTATTTTCTTTTGCTTGTGGACCTAGAGTTAAGAGACTTCCTTCAATAGGATGCATGTCATTGACTTTGTCACGATTGTATCATGAGTTGTGTGTGAGTTGTGAGTATCATGTAGCGGTCACTTGCGTGTTGGCTAATCACCCATGCGCATGCGTAAGAATAACTGTCAATAGATGCATGTTAGAAGACTTGACAGTTATCTATTATAAATACGTGTTGTGGAAACGATACGTGTTGGTGTGTCGTGGTTACGATGCATGTATAGTATCATTAGCGGGAGGGGACAGCTACTAGCGTAGGGGCTACATTTACTTTTTACACATTTAGGGGTGATAGTGACTCGGATGAGCACTACGTGCTGCCCGGCCGATAGAGTCTCGGATGAGTGCTACTTGACGGTCACTCTTTATTATTTGCTTACGTGAATCCGTTACAGCCCCTGCGTAGAACGTTGTCCTCAAAGTGCATATCACATAGATGGTTAGGTACCCTGTTGTGTTATAGTTTATAGTATTTTTACTTATGCAGTTATAATGGCATGTTCTTCCTGTATCTTGCTACGTCTCTCTGAGGACCTGGTTATCTCTCCAGGTGTGTGCTTTCATGGTTTACTGCAAGTGTTCTAGCCAAGATTGTGGACATTTCCATTTTTTCGAGGATGATCGCTCTTGGTTCGTCTTGATACTTTCATGGATCATTTTCTTGTATACTTCATTTCCTTTTGATAGTTGGTAGTGGACTTTGTCTCCGCCCAACGATTGTACCATAAATATTCAAGTTGATTTTATACTATTATTTTTTTATTATGGATGAGATTTAGTTTGTCTTGGATTACTATATTTTACAGCTTATGTATACATACAAGGTTTTCATATATTGGAGTGTGCTTCGTATGTATGCAGCTGGCATGATACGTATCTGGTCTCAAGTATTTTGGGACTGGGGCGTTAGATTTTGTATCTCGATGCTTGGTGTGCCAGCAGGTGAAAGTCGAGAGATAGAGGTCGGCTGGATTGCTTCAGCCACTACCTGTTCCAGAGTGGAAGTAGGAGCACATCACCATGGACTTCGTGTCCTGACTTCCACGATCTCCGGGAGGGAAAGATCTGATTTGTGTTATCGTTGACAAATTGACCAAATCGGCCTACTTTTTGCCTTTTAAGGTGGGACTGTCTATAGAGAAGCTGGCAGAACTGTACGTGCGGCAGATAGTCAGATTGCACAGAGTTCCGGTAAGCATAGTCTCGGATAGGGATAGTCATTTCACTTTTTTACTTATAGAGGACTTTGCAGGCTACCTTGGGCACCCAGCTCAAGTTCGATACCGTGTATCACCCCCGGACGGACGGAGAGTCAGAGAGGACCATCCAGACACTCGAGGATGTGCTTTGCACTTGTGTATTAGATTTTAGGGGTTCTTGGGGGGATTATATTCACCTGGTAGAGTTGCCTTACAACAACAACTATCTGGCCAATATAGAGATGTCGCCATTTGAGGCTCTATACGGATGAAGATGTCGTACTCCTTTGTTATGGGACGATGTCAGCGAGAGAGTATTGCTTGGCCTCGATATGGTTGTGGATGTAGCTGACAAGGTCAGGTCGATCAGGAATAGACTTCGGGTGGCTCAGGATAGACAGCGGTATTTGGGCCGATAGCCACCGAAGACTGTTAAAGTTCGAGGTTAGTTTTATTTACTGTTCTTGCTTGTGATTATTGCTTAGGATTTGTGTGCTGAGTCTTATTTTGTGTCTAGGTTGGCGATATGGTGTTCCTGAGGATTTCTTCGACACGGGGCATGATTCATTTTGGCCGTGACGGGAAGCTTAGTCCGCGTTTCATCGGTTCCTTTCACTATTCTTGAACGGATCGGTGCAGTGGCCTATCGACTAGAATTGTCGCCTACACTCGAGGGAGTTCATAATTTGTTCCATGTGTCATAGTTGAGGCAATACATGGCAGATCCTAGCCATGTGTTGGATCATTCTGCGATAGAGGTGGGGCCTACTCTCAATTATCCAGAGCAGCTTGTGGAGATTCTGGATCGTCGGGAGAAGGTGCTCCGGATCCAGGTTATACCCTTGGTTCTTGTTGCATGGAGGCATTGAAGAACAGTTGGCAACTCTAGAGGGGGTGAATAGAGTATATAGAGATAATAACCAATTAAAAATTCAACTCTATCACAAATAAAACCAATCAGAGTAAATGCGAAAAATAAAGAGAGAATCAAGAGAGCATACGCAGACACAGCCGATTTTAACCTGGTTTCCCTCGTGGAGGACTAGTCCAGGCCTGAGAACTCTAGCTCAGGATTAAATCCACTATTTGTGAAATAGTAGTTTACAACCCGTGCCTTTTCTTCAGAAGAGCACGTCAACTTCTTACAGAGGATCGCAGTGGCGATTTGCTTGGAATTGTCCAAGCGACTTCTTCAACTCTTGCACAAGAATCCTAACTGAGAGATGCTGAGCACTCGAGACTTAGGAGGCTTGTGGCTAGTAGATGGGAAGGGTATGGCTTTTCTGAGCTTTAAGAAAGAAGAGAAGAGAAGAAGGGATGATTTGAAATGAAAAAATTCATGGCCTATTTATAGTATTTTTGTAGGCAGAATTCGGCCAGAATTCGGGTAGGAAATTTCAAATATTTGGCCGTTGGACAACTAGCAACCAGCTAACCCTAAAATTAGGGATGCTGATTTTTAGGGGACAGAGTTCGGCCCGAACTCTGTGTGGAGGCAGAGTTCGGCCCGAACTCTGTCTCCAGAGCACAGAGCTGGTCTAAGTGGCCAGTAGGTATTTTTCTAGATGGTGGAGTTTGAGGATTATTGGGTAGGCTATAGGTCAAGTCTCAAGAGCCCAGCATGACACAGTTTACATCAGTCTAGACTCAACAAAACTGTAAAGTACAGACTCAAAAATAACTGAGAAGCTGAGACTGAGCTGACTTCTGACTTGAGCTTAATGTAGACGTCGTGTGTCGTATTGAATTATTACAAATATTATTTAGTCAATGTTATCAATATTTGGTTGACTGTGACTTTGTGTCAACAATCTCCCCCATATTGATAATTGACAAAATAATATATGTATATTCAATATTCATACCTGGACACAATTGATCATAAAAATATAGCTCCCCCATAATCAATGCCAAGCAGAAATAATAGCTCCCCCGTAACTGGTGAACGGTGCCGAGCTAGAACCAATAGCTCCCCCGTAAATAATGCGTTGAACCTGTTGGCCTGATAAATAATATCTCCCAAAAGCACCAAATAGCACATATATACTAAAAAATAGTATGACAAGAATATAAATAAGAATATACATATTTATACGTATTTCTCCTCCTTTTGGCATTAGCAATATAAACTGCATATGAATAATAATGATGCAACCACACCAAATAGAGAAGAAACTATATATGAATGATCAAAACGAGCAACTAGCATAGAATAATAAACTACGATAAGCATAAAATGTCATCACACATAACCAGAGTCATCAAACTACCAGAGTTTTAGTACAACCCAAGTACATAAAGACAAATAAAACTAAATAACTGGAAATCAGAAAACATAAACTAGAATCATCAGCACATTTGATCAAACGACTGAAGCTGTCCCCGATTCTGGAATGGGGGAACCGAATTCGGCCCGAACTCTATTGGGGACAGAGTTTGGCCTGAGTTCCGGATCCTTGTTCCAGAACTGAAAACAGGCTAGATGATGGAAAAAAAAATTAAGTATGGGAAATCAAAAAAATAGCTTTGAAAGATTCAATCAATTAGAATAATAGCAGAATGAAATTTGAAAAATAGTGAATCAGCAGTAATAAATCAAGACGAACCATATAATAAATAAGGAAATATATCATAATTCAATAGTTTGAAGTTGCCATGGGTTAGCTGCAGGGACCGGATCCCAGCTAGCGGTAGTCCTGCGGACTAGTGCACCGTGTCGCTTAGGCTTTTACGCCTTGTTGTCAGAAGGGCCCTTTCGGCTTGTACCCATAGCAAATTCATCGTAAGAGAATCATAATATAATCGATATTTACGCAGGTGAGTTTTAATTTATGACAGCTTCATCTAAAATTCCAAGTTCACGACAAAGGAAATTGAAGCGCTCTTCGGATAATGGCTTAGTAAAGAAGTCTGCTAGCTGATGATCAGTGTCAATAAACTCTAAGTTAATCGTGCCATTTTGCTGATGATCACGCAAAAAGTGGTGTCTAATTTCAATGTGTTTTGTGCGTGAGTGACAGATAGGGTTCTTAGTCAAGTTAATAGCACTAGTATTGTCACAGAATATAGGAATGTGCATGAAAGATAAATTATAGTCTTTAAGGGTTTGCTTCATCCACAGAATCTGTGCACAACAACGCCCAGCTGCTATGTATTCAGCTTCTGTTGTGGATAGTGCGACAGAATTCTGTTTCTTGCTAAACCAAGAGACTAAAGCCTTTCTTAATAAATGGCACGTACCGCTCGTACTTTTACGGTCGACCTTGCATCCAGCAAAATCAGCATTAGAGTAACCAATAAGGTCAAATGATGTTGACTTGGGATACCATAGGCCCACTGTAACCGTACCATTAAGGTATCTAAAGATACGCTTAACTGCGGTCATGTGCGATTCCTTAGGATTTGCTTGATATCTAGCACACAGGCAAACGCTAAACATTATATCAGGGCGACTAGCAGTAAGATAAAGTAGACTGCCTATCATACCTCGATACTTACGTTGATCTACGGGTTTGCCGCTCTCATCTGGTTCCAGTTTGGTTGAAGTAGCCATATGAGTGCTGATTGGTTTGACATTATCAAGTTCGAATTTCTTCAGCATGTCCTTTGTATACTTCGACTGACAGATGAAGGTTCCATTTATCATTTGTTTGACTTGCAGCCCAAGAAAGTAGTTGAGCTCCCCCATCATGCTCATCTCAAACTCGGTCTGCATACACTTGGCAAAATCTTGACAAAGGGTTTCATCAGTAGAACCAAAAATAATATCATCTAGATATATCTGAACTAAAAGAATAGTGTCCTTCAAAGACTTTATGAAAAGTGTAGTATCAATTTTCCCTTTTGAAAAACCTTTCTCAAGCAAGAAGTTACTTAGCCATTCATACCAAGCTCTAGGGGCTTGTTTGAGGCCCTACAGCGCTTTCTTTAGCTTGAGCACGTGGTCGGGAAATTTATGATTTTTAAAGCCAGGGGGTTGTTTTACATAAACTTCCTCCTTAATAAAAACATTCAAGAAAGCACTTTTAACATCCATTTGAAATAATTTGAAATTTTGAAAATTTGTAAATGCGCAGAGCATCCGAATGGATTCTAATCTAGCAACAGGAGCATACGTCTCATCGTAGTCGATACCTTCCTCTTGGTTGTATCCTTGAGCTACTAGACGAGCTTTGTTGTGTGTGACTGAACCATCTTCAATTACTTTGTTTCTAAAAACCCATTTAGTACCAATGATCGAGTGATCAGCCGGTCTAGGAACTAGTTCCCATACTTGGCTCCTCTCGAATTGGTTGAGTTCTTCTTGCATAGCAGAAATCCAAAATTTATCATTGAAAGCTTCAGAAATATTTTTAGGCTCAATTTGTGAAATAAAGGCAGTGCTAGCAATAGAGTCTCTTAATGATGATCTAGTGGCTACTCCACGTGAAACCTCACCTATTACCAAATTTTCTGGATGTGAGGGCTTGAAAGAGAATTTCTTAGGCAAGCTTTCCAGAGAATTTGTTTCGGTTGTGGTGTTCATTGGAGTAGACGTTGATGGCTCAACATCATCATCAGGAGTAGTTGCTGCACTGTTATCTTCGTCAAAAGTCACATTTGTAGACTCTTCCACAATTAACGAGCGTTTGTTAAAAACTCTATATCCCTTTCTCTTGGCAGCATAGCCAAGCAAAATACCATCGTCAGCTTTGGCATCAAATTTGCCTAAGTTGTCTTTGGTGTTAAGGATAAAGCATCTACATCCAAAAACTCTAAAATAAGAAACATTGGGGGTTCTCCCAAACCAAAGCTCATAGGGTGTTTTCTTCGTAATGGGACGAATAAGCACCCTATTCAAAATGTGGCATGCTGTACTGACAGCTTCTGCCCAAAAGTATTTCGGAAGTGAAAATTTATTCAACATGACTCTAGCCATATCGCCAAGAGTCCTATTCTTCTGCTCCACAACACCATTTTGTTGAGGAGTTCTTGGACAAGAAAACTCATGATCAAAACCATTAGAATCACAAAATCTTTCAAAATCAGAATTTTTGAATTTGCCTCCATGATCACTTCGGATTCGAGTAATCATGTAGCCTTTTTCGTTTTGAACTTTCTTAACAAAAATCTTGAAAACTGAAATAGCATCACTTTTATTTGCAAGAAAGAAAATCCAAGTAAATCTTGAAAAATCATCAACAATAACAAAGGCATAGAGTTTTCCGCCAAGACTGGCTACTCTACTAGGCCCAAATAAATCCATATGGAGTAATTGCAAGGGTCTAGAAGTGCTTACAGAGTTTATGGAATAAAAAGATGACTTGGTTGCCTTGTTCAACTCACATTCGGCACATACGGTGTCCTTTTTGAATGTGACGTCGGGCAAGCCTCTAACTAGCTTCTTGGTTGATAGCCTGGATATATTATCCATATTGGCATGACCAAGACGCTGGTGCCATAGTAGCCGTTCATCTTTATGAGCATATAAACATCTACCTGCATTGTTAGTATTTCCAGACAAATAGAAAGTATAAATATTATCCTCTCTTACCCCTTCAAAAGCGATGTCTCCTGTTGACCTATTATAAATAAGGCATTTGTTTTGTCCAAAGTTAATGTCATATCCATGGTCAGCAAGATGACTAATGCTGAGCAGGTTATGCTTTAACTCGGTCACTAGGCAGACATCCTTTATTACGAGAGAGGGAGGATAACCAATATTACCATTACCTATAATATAACCTTTGAGGTTGTTGCCGAAGGATACATATCCTTCTCTCTTCATCGATAGTGATGCGAAAAGATTTGCGTCTCCTGTCATATGCCGCGAGCATCCACTATCGAGAATCCACTTACTCTTAGTTGAGGAGGGAAGGTCCACCTACATCAAGAGTAGATGTGACCTTTGGTACCCAATTTCTTGAGGGTCCTGAAAAGTTAGTTTTTGGAAACCATACATATATTTTCTTATCAACTAATCTTCTAATTCTACATTGTGGTGATATGTGTCCATGTAAACCATAATAAGTACATGTAGCATTCCTATTTATATTAGGAGCATGCTGATGATGTCTATAAGCAGTGTAATGAGCAGAAGTATGATGATTAGCATGATGATGATGATTATGCATAGAGTGCTGTGGAGTGGCATGGTGATATTGTCTACATGGAGCATGGTAATATTGTCTATATGGAGCATGGTGATGTTGTCTATATGGAGCATGGTGATGTTGTCTATGTGGCATGACATTGTGATGTTGTCTATATGGCATGACATTGTGATGTTGTCTATATGGCATGACACTGTGATGTTGATTGTGTCTTTGTGCAGCATGATGATTGTATCTATGATAATTATTTCTACGTGTATGTGGTTTGTGTCCTTTGTGAAATTGTGTGTATATGAAAGCATAATTATGTGTTGTAGATGGATGATATGAATGACTAGCATGAGAAGTGTTATGCTTTGTGGGTGTCTCATGAGATTGGGTTTGAGCAACCTGTTTACCTAATTTAGTCTCTAATCTCTTGGAGACAGCCTGCAGATCAGTAACCTTAGCATTTAAACCATAAATCTTAGTCATAGAAATCTTGTGTCTACTCTTTTCTTCAGCAAGCAACGTGTTGAGTGTTGTGATTTCTTGTGTCTGTTGCTCAATACGTGTTTCAGCATCATGAAGGCTTAGTTTAAGCTTCGATACTTCATCAGTGACTTCCGTGGGTGAAGTGTCTCTAATGTTATCAAGCAATAGAGAAAGTCTTTGAATCTCGTCTTCATGACTTTTGATTTTGTCCTTGGCGTGTTTGTATTTACCAATGATCTTTTTGTGATCATCGAGTAAATCAGTGAAAGCATCGCCAAGTTCATCAAAAGAGAAGTCGTCAAGAGTTTCGTTTGATACCTTATCGGATGTTGCCATTAGGCACACATTAGCCGTATCTTGAGGAGAGTCCTTTTCTTCCTCGGAGTCACTAGCTTCGCTTTCATGCCAAATGCTTGTGTTGGCATATTTCTTTGATGAAGTCTTCTTGTATGGCCTTTCATAGCGGTTGCTCTTCTTCAAGAATGGGCAGTCTTTTCGGACGTGTCCAGTCTTTTTGCAACCATAGCAAGTTGGCTCTTCTTCACCATCTTCTTGTGGTTCCTTCTTTCTTCGATTGAAGCGAAGGAATTTCTTGAAGTTGCGGACCATAAGGGCTTGATCATCTTCTGAGTCATCATCATCTGTCTCTTCGGGTTCAGCCCTTCGCCGGTGAGCTTTGAGTGCGATCTCCTTAGCCTTAGGAGCAGGCTCTTCGAAGTCCTTGAGGTCAAGCTCATGAGTCATTAGCTTTCCCATCAAGGTTTCCATGGACATGGTTGTGAGATCATTTCCTTCTATGATGGCCGTCACCTTAGGGTTCCAAATCTTTGGTAGCCCCCTAAGTAGCTTGCGAATCTTCTCGTGATTTGAGTATTGCTTGCCGAGCGAAGACAGGGGGTTGATGATGTCGAGGAATCTTGTGAACATTTGCGTGATCGTCTCATTTGGTTTCATCTTGAAAGCCTCGTATTCTTGCGTAAGACGGCTTATCTTTGATTCCTTGACTTGGGTAGTTCCTTCATGCGTCACTTCTAGAAGTTTCCATACTTCATGAGATGTGGTGCATGTAGATACCCTGTTGAACTCATTCCTGTCTATAGCACAGAATAAAGCATTAATAGCTCTCGCATCTAGACTTGCCTGTTTCTTCTTCTCGTTAGAATATTTTTCATGTGATTTCTCAACAAGATCACCGTTGACAACTATTCTGGCGGGCTTTTTGTAACCGTCAGTGACGACAGTCCATAGGTCAAAGTCTAAAGACTTGAGATAAAAACTCATCATTGTTTTCCAATATGTGTAGTTGGTTCCATCAAATAGGGGAGGCCTATAAGTGGACTGCCCTTCACCATGATTGGAAATCAAGGATTGTGTGGTTGCCATGGATCAGCTCTAGGATGTAAATCCTTGTAAAGAGAACAGAGCTCTGATACCAATTGAAGAACAGATGGCAACTCTAGAGGGGGGTGAATAGAGTATATAGAGATAATATCCAATTAAAAATTCAACTCTATCACAAATAAAACCAATCAGAGTAAATGCGGAAAATAAAGAGAGAATCAAGAGAGCATACGCAGACACAGCCGATTTTAACCTGGTTTCCCTCGTGGAGGACTAGTCCAGGCCTGAGAACTCTAGCTTAGGATTAAATCCACTATTTGTGAAATAGTAGTTTACAACCCGTGCCTTTTCTTCAGAAGAGCACGTCAACTTCTTACAGAGGATCGCAGTGACGATTTGCTTGGAATTGTCCAAGCGACTTCTTCAACTCTTGCACAAGAATCCTAACTGAGAGATGCTGAGCACTCGAGACTTAGGAGGCTTGTGGCTAGTAGATGGGAAGGGTATGGCTTTTCTGAGCTTTAAGAAAGAAGAGAAGAGAAGAAGGGATGATTTGAAATGAGAAAATTCATGGCCTATTTATAGTGTTTTTGTAGACAGAATTCGGCCAGAATTCGGGTAGGAAATTTCAAATATTTGGCCGTTGGACAACTAGCAACCAGCTAACCCTAAAATTAGGGATACTGATTTTTAGGGGACAGAGTTCGGTCCGAACTTTGTGTGGAGGCAGAGTTCGGCCTGAACTCTGTCTCCAGAGCACAGAGCTGGTCTAAGTGGCCAGTGGGTATTTTTCTGGATGGTGGAGTTTGAGGATTATTGGGTAGGCTATAGGTCAAGTCTCAAGAGCCCAGCATGACACAGTTTACATCAGTCTAGACTCAACAAAACTGTAAAATACAGACTCAAAAATAACTGAGAAGCTGAGACTGAGCTGACTTCTGACTTGAGCTTAATGTAGACGTCGTGTGTCGTATTGAATTATTACAAATATTATTTAGTCAATGTTATCAATATTTGGTTGACTGTGACTTTGTGTCAACAGACATCACTCTCCAAGTGAGTCTACCTGGAAGAGAGAAGACGAGATGCAAGAGCGTTACCCTTATCTCTTCGAGCCGTGAGGTATTATTCTCTTTTGTTTTTGTTGTGTTTCTTGTGCTAGTTTGCCCTAATTTTGAGGACAATTTTTTTATGTGGGTTGATCTGTCACCCCCACTATCCTAGACAGGGCTATTATAGTCATTTACATATTTATTATTTAAATAATTATTTTAGTTTTTATTTTATTGTTAGTATATTGGTTTGATGGTTAAACAATTATTTTTAGATAAATATATATGTACTATTGAGTTTTTATTTATAAAATTTTATTTAGAATTAATAAATATAGGATACAAAGTATTTAGTTTTGTTTATAAATAATTTAGATTTTATTGATATAATTGTTTGGTATTTATACATTTATGGGGTATGTATATATATATATATATATATATATATAAAAAAAAAAAAAAAAAAAAATATATATATATATATATATATATATATATATATATATATATATATATATATATATATATATATATGTAAACAGCTGTTAGCTCCCCAACCCTCCTGCTTCCACCCCCTTCCCCTCTGCTCTTCGGCGCCGCCCGCCCCTGCCGTTCACCGCCGGCGACGCGGACGAGGTCGCCCCACTCCCTCGGCCCCCTTCCCCCCACCTGTATCTGCCCCGCCTACCCGTCCCCTTCCTGCCCGGCGGACCTGGATTCTCGACGGTTCGCCCCCCCGATCGGACGCCTGGACCCAGGAGTAGTTAGCCTTGGTTGGCCGCCTAGCCGCCGGGTTAGCTCCGCCTCTCCGGTGGCCGCGGGTGTCCCCCAGCCATCATATTATTCTAGCATCCGCTGGATCACCCCCTCCCGGGTGGTTGTCTCGCACGACGCCGACGGAGCGGCACCTCCCCCGTTCCCTACCTGCTTCGCGCCTCCTCTCCGGTGGCCCCCTGCACCGCCGGCATCTCGCACTCCATCCCCCTCAGTCGCAAGCGCCGCCCCTCAAGGCGAGCCCCTTCGTCCTCCGGGCTCAAATTTGAATTTGACAAATTTGAGATTCCCGCCAAGCTATGCGCCCATTCCCCCTCTAGGGAATCATGCGCCCGCTTCCATTCTCGGCGCGTATGCGCCCGCTCCTCTAGCGTCGGCTTATGCGCCTCCCCCTCCCACGGTTCTCGGCACGTATGCGCCCGCTCCTCCGTCGTCGGCTTATGCGCATTCGCATCCCGCGGTGGGGCCCGGAGTCGCCTCTCCCTCTTGCGTAGGCTCCCGTCCTTCCAGCATTGGCGTATGCACCCCCTCTGGCGGCCCGGCGCTTCATACGTCCCCCCTCTGAGCCAGGGCTGGCCATCGATGGGCATGCGCCCTTCTCTCCGGAGCCCGACCTCCCTCTTTCCGGGTCTTCTACGCACGTATGTGCCCCTTCTATCCCTCCTTTTATGGGCCTCCATGTGCCTCCCTCCGGTCTGGCGCCTCATGCCCTCCCCTACGATGGGTCGGGGCTGACCTTCGCTGGGCAGGCGTGCTCCCCGTCGGGGCACGACCTCCCTCTCTTCGTGTCGTAGCCCTCTCCAGGTCCGCGATCTTGCTGCCGAGTCGTGCTCCACCCCTATACGGCATCGGATGCAGGACTCGCTCCTCCACCGGTTGGTTTTAGCCCCCTATTCCATGCGCCACTTGTCTGTGGTGATGCGCGTGGCCCTCTTATCTCCACGTCTCTTCCTGTGGGGCCCAGTACCCACTGCCTCCAGGCTGGAGAACCCTTCTCCGCCCTTGGTGCAAGATCAAATGCTTCTCCCCCCACCTTTTCCCACCCGGCCCCCTCCATCCTTCGCTGAGATTCCGAGACCTGACCTAGCTCCATCTCTGCCCCATAAGGGCCCGGATA
This sequence comes from Iris pallida, assembly GCA_029216955.1. Lineage (NCBI taxonomy): Eukaryota > Viridiplantae > Streptophyta > Magnoliopsida > Asparagales > Iridaceae > Iris > Iris pallida. Next base: position 9,464,934 of record JANAVB010013397.1, read on the forward strand.
TCGCCCTTCCTGAGATCGAGTTCCCCCCACCCACTCTAAAGGACACCTTATTAGTATCCCGTTCTTCTTAGACGAAATCTCATCTCTTTTCTCTTCCTTTTTGAGGACCTTCGTGCAAAAATTTCAAACCGGATGCCCTAAACTGCCCATGGTCAGAGAAGTCCTTGCCGGCTGGGGTCTCTCATCCGCCTACAAGGTCGCTCCTCTAGATTCTAAACACCTCTTCCTCCATCTCTCTTCCGATCCAGACTTCTTCCTAGTCTGGGCCAAGGGATCCACCAACATCGGACCCTTCAGCATGAAGATCGTCAAATGGTCTCCCAGCTTCAACCCCAACGCCGACTCGATAATTATCTCGACGTGGGTCACCCTGCCGAATCTACCCCTAGTCTGATTCGCCCCGGCAGCACTCAAGAGAATTGCCAGTTCCTTCGGAACATTGGTGGCCATCGCAGAAGAAACCCGGAATCTGCCTAAAGGCAACTACACCAGAATTTGCGTAGAGATTGATATATCCTCCGACCCCCCGGCAGTTCTTCAGCTCGAGCTAGGGGGACGGTCGCACACCCAGAAACTGGAGTTCAATAACAGCATCAACTTCTACAATTACTGTCAAATCAGAGGCCATCTCTCGAAGCACTGCTTCAAGACCCATCCGGAGCTCAAGAAGACTGCTCACAAAAAGATCCCATCCTCGAGGGCGTCCCTAATCCCCACTCTAGGCCCCTTCATTCCCCTCCCTAACTTCCACTTCCATTTTTTAGAAAGCGACAGCTCCCCCAATCCCAGCGCCCCCTCCAAGCCAAGCAATGGCTCGAACCGATGCAAGTCCCCGAGCATCTCCCTTCTCAACAGGTTTCAGATCCTCAGCCCACCACAGGCGACGGACAGCCAAGCAAACCCCCCAGACACCTCCCTGCTCGATGCCGGAGGAGAGACCACCACAGCCATGGTAGATAGAGAGCAGAACCGGTTGGCGCTGACTTTACACCAGGTACAGGCCGATCCCAGCGCCTCAGCAGTCGCTATAGGGCGGCCATCAGACACCATCCCTCTCAACAAATCCAAGGTCCTCAACCCTTCTCACGCCAGAGCCAACCAGACCACTCCCTCTCCCGACAAGCCCCGCGATGTCGATGTCGGGTTCGCTGTTGCGTACAATACAGCCGCTTCGGAGCCCGATAGTATTAACCAGTCGTCGCCCATCCCCGCCCCAGTCGATTCTCCCACCACCTCCCTCCCGGAGGTGGATGCCCATTCTCTAGGCCTCGTATATGAGGCCAGGATTTGTCAGGCCCAAGAGACAGGATTTCTGAACCCTGACAACCACCTCAGCGCTCTAGCCGAAATAGAGACAGAACTCATCAACCTCTCAGAGGACGTCACTGGTAACGAGGCTTCGAACCACCGAGCAAGGTCGGCAGAATCCCTCGCTCCAGCTCTTAGAGCCCCCAAAACTCTCATGATCAAGAAGAAGAAGAAACAAGCTCAAGAGCCTTCGACCATGATCACTAGGTCCGCCACCAAGAGCAACCCAACCCCCAACCGCATCCTAGCCGATGGTTAACATCCTTGCCTGGAATGTTAGAGGGCAGGCCAATAAACCCACTATGAGGAGATTAACCACCCTTACCAAAACCCATCGGATCGACATTTTAGTTATCATAGAACCCAAAACCCTCCCTAGGAAACTCAAATCCATCCAACTTCAGCTCGGTTTCCCGAACGCCGTAGCTGGTTGCCATGACATCTGGATCCTCTTCTCCGACGATTGCCTCTTCGGTACCGTCCTTGATCATTAGCAGACTCTCTTATGTTGGGTGGAACACCTCCCTTCCTTTCCGATCCCTATATCCGTGGTTCACGGCAGTTGCGACTACATTGAGCGAAGGCAGCTCTGGACCATCCTTTTAGACACCCGCAGCTCCTTCAACAGCCTCCCCTGGCTCGGTATTGGAGACTTCAACACGATCGCAAGCCCCGAGGAGAAAACGGATGGGCGCCCCGCCACAGTTCGGCCATGAACGACTTCAACTCTTTCATGTTCTAGGCCAACATGCACCCCCTTTCCTACTCCGGCAACACTTTTACCTGGTGCAACATGCAAGAAGGAGCTCAACGCCAATATTCTCGTCTGGATCGCGCCCTTGTTGACAACCAATGGTCTGACATGAACCTCATATCCAACCTCTCCCACCTTAACTCTACAGAATCCAACCACTCACCCCTCGTCATAGAGATCATCAATAATCCCAACCATATCAAAAAACCATTCAGATTCTTTGACTTCTGGAGACACCACCTCCAATTCCAGAACACCGTTGCTGCCGTCTGGAACTCAACGGACAACCCTGACCCCCTAATCAGACTGGCAGTAAAACTTAAGGCCACCAGGAATACCTTTACTTCCTGGAGGAAACTGGTGTAACGCCCCAGTCCCAAAATATGTAGGACCAAGTACGTAGACATGCCAGCTGTATACATACGAAATACATAGACCTCGTATGTATACATAAGCTGTAAATGTAGTAATCCAAGACAACTAAATCTCATCCACAATGAAAGGAATAATAATATAGAATCAACTTGAATATTTATGATACAATCCTTGGGCGGAGACAAAGTCTACTACCAACTAATTTAAACAGAGAAGAAATATACAAAGAAAGTGGTTGGTCGAGCGAAGCAATGACAAGTCCAAAAGCAGTCATCATGGAGGAAGGAATGGCCTTAGCTAGAGCATCTACAAGAAATCATGAAACACACACCTGGAGAGATCACCAGGTCCTCAGAGGGACGTAACAAGACACATAATATCATGCCAATAAACTGAATAAATAAAGCTCAATAGAAAAGATACATGCGTAACGGTTCCTAACCATTCTATGTGATATATACTTTGAGAAGACAACGTTCTACGCAGGGGCTGTAACGAATTCACGCAAGCAAGTAATAGAGAGTGGCCGTCAAGTAGCGCTCATCCGAGACGCTATCGGTGCTGGGCAGAAGGTATTGCTCATAAGAGTCACCCTCGGCCCAAAATGTGTGTAAAAATAAATGTAGCCCCTACGCTAATAACTGTTCCCTCCCCCCAATGATACTATACATGTATCGACTCCACGACACTGTTTTAATCCTTAATAACTGCCAAGTCTTCTAAAAAAAATCTATTGGCATTTATATCCTAACATACGGCCTGTACGCACCAATGATCAGTCAGCACGCAAGTCCGCATCTATATGCGACTCACAACTCACACACAATCCGTGGCACAATGTGACAGTTTATGAGATGCACTAAACATACGGTGGTCCCTTAAGTCTAAGCCAATTGCATAAAGTATAATAATTTGCATCTATATATAGTTTTGAAAGAACAACATAAAAAAATATGCATAATATTGAGCAAAAAATAAACAGTAAATGCAAGGTGTCTTGCTTGGTGGTGTTGCCTGGAGTGGTGCAATGATTCAACAAGTCCTGTTCTGTCCAATAGCCATGTTTGATGTGGAGAAGTCCGAAGGAAATAAGTATGGGATTAGTCATGATTGGCTAAGATAATCGAAGAGAATTTGTGGAAATGAATACAATTACAAATTCTTAGAAAAAAAATTATATTTTTTTACTTGTAATAATTCATTTACAAAAATACTCGAAAATATTTACATATAATAATTCTGAAATATTGTATAAATCGGTAACGACTAGTTTTTTATCAATGTTTTGGAAATATAACATCTAAAAATGATTTAGGACTAAAACGTACTCAAAATATCATAAAATATAAAATCACACCCTTAGAGTTTTTAACCAATTTTTGAAATATAGAACTAGGCTTTAGCCATAATATTTATAATTTTTAGAAAATAGTAGGATAGCCTCAAATAAAATTTTAATAACCATAATAGTAATAACCTAAGTAAAGCTATGATAAACTAATTATAAGAATGATGATATTTTTGGTAAAAATAATACTGATAATAATAATATTAGATAACAAAGAATAATAGTTGATAATAATAATCATAATAAAAATAATAATAATAATGTAAATATCAGAAATGATAATAATAATAATAATAATAATAATAATAATAATAATAATAATAATAATAATGTTTGCAAAAACAAAAGTGTAGAACTTTATTGATACAAACTTTGTAAAAGATTACAATTTGAATTCTGGGAATGGTACAACTGTAGGAATCCAATCTAGATAACGATTGCTTTATCCCTTGGACGATGTGAACTCTGAAGACGGAGCCTCTGAAGTTGAAGACAACTCTGGAATTGAAGGCAAAAAGCCTCGAAAGTTGACGGCAAAAGCCTCGAAAGAATGCAGCAGTACTTGGGCAAGAACTCCTGGACTCTCTGAACTTTAAAATCTGATCTCTCTATATTCTGATCTCTGATCCCCTTGAATGGAGACTTGAAACTCTATTTATAGAGTTCTAGAAATAACTAACTTTTAATTGTTCTGGACTGCGCATGATGGATTGTGCAGCAATTGAATTGCGCAACAGTGGACTGCGCAGGCAGTTGTTGGATCGTGGTCCAACTGTCTTGGACACATGGCAACTTTTGATTGAATTGCGCATGATCGTGTGTAGACGGTTGCCACGTAATGAGCAATTGATGGCATGAATGCCACATGTACTTTGTCAGTTGTGTTGATGAAATGCGTAACCTGAACTGCGCTGGCATTAGATTGCGCAGATTTGGACTGCGCAGAGATGGATTGCGCCAACATGGATTGCGCCAACATGGATTGCGCTGCCAGCTGTCCTCGAGCGCCATGCTGCACGATTAAACGAACGGTCGCCTCGTTCTTCGCGCTGTCAGCTGTCAGAAAGATTTGATTGTGTCAGGTAATGATGATGATTTGCTAGGTCAGCCTGCGCACTTGGTAGTGTACGCAATCTAGTATGCGCAATCTGTATACTACGCAATCTGATGTCTGTGCAGTTCATTTGAAAGATTCATTTCTTGATCTTCTTACTTTGTTGATGTGTGCAACTTGATTTTTTAGGACCTACAAGACCCCCTTCAAAGTTTTTCGAAAGTTGAACTTATTCAAAATTTCGAAATACTTTGAATTTTGAAATTACAATACATTTGCGCATGAAATGAGCTGTCTGCGCAATCTGAGGGATTAGCCCCATTTTCAGGCACAATCTGAGGCGGCCATTTCATTTTCGAAAACTATAAATAGTCCTCTTCACACTTTGAAGTATTCTTTACTTTGCTTTCTTCGTGCACTTGAGAGAGAAATTTTGAACCCTTTCTTCCTTTCTTCTTCGACGATCTCCATGGCGCCTAGGCGATCTTCCGCCGCCGCTAAAGGTAAAGCCCCCGCCGAATCTTCGGCAAGGGTTGTGCGACGTGCTTCTCGTCACGAATCTGCTCATCCTGCGCTGATAGGTAGATAACCAAATCAAAACTCTTTTTAGGGTTTTAATCTCACTGTTCTTCAGAATCCATCTCTTTTTAGAGATGTGATCATACTGCGCCACCCTTTTTAGGGTTCTGGTTGCACAAATCAGTTCGTTCTTCATTTTTATGAAGGACGACATTCTGCACAATCGATTGAACTGTGCTGACAAAAGTCAGCACAACTTGCTGATTTGCGCGAGACTTTCAGCGCAAACTGATGACTGTTTGTTTGCGCAGTCTGATTGTTTGCTCAGTCTGATTTGCGCAATCCTGATTTGCGCAATCTGATGTTAGCAACCTTGATTTTTCTTTATACTGAATTTTTGTTTTCTCTGTCTGATGCAGTTAATACTAGAGAAGATCCAGAATATGAGAACTTCGTGGGAACTCTTTCAGAGTTAGAATACAAAGAGGACCTTTCCCATGTGCACTGTCCTCAATATGATCCGCCAACTTCCCGTCAGGCTATTTTGATAGCCTAAGATAATGAGACTCTGCTATGTTTGATGAATGGACAACCTCTGGAGTCAGTAGACACTGTCATTCACAAGAAGCCATTATTCCTGTTCGGCGATGCTTTTGAGAAAAGCTCTCAACCGAGGCCAAGGATGGAAGAAAGGATTGTCCATCAGAAGGATAGGACATTCTCGATACCAGACGTTTCCCGTCGCCTCCCCTTATCCCGGTATGCTCATGCGAGCTATCCGAGGAAGATGGAATGGAACCTTACACCTTTCCAAGATGCCCGTCCAGGAAGGATTTTTGTGAAGAAGGGGCCGAACAAGAAGGACATGTTCTACAGTTCCTCAGAACGATACAGTGTCTTGTTAAGAGGTTTGAAACCCGGTTGTATTCCGTCGGAGAATTCTTCCTTGTTATTGTCTGTCAGAACTCCAATATTCGCAAATGAGTTTACGAAGGTCGAAGGAAGGTATCCTGAGCAGGACATCAGATTAACTGGATTAGTGAATCCAGATTTTAAAAGATGGAACTGCATAGCAAACTGGATCCTGATCAAGTTTGAAAACAAACTTCAGCAAATCAACTTGTACCAAGTAGTGCATGCCACTGTTTATGGTTTTGCCCCCAACCCGCATCTGTTCTTGGCTCTAGCAGAAAGGTACAATTACAGAACAGGGACTTTCATGACTCCTGGCTGAGAAATCGGGTTTGCACTTCATGAGATGCAGTACATTTTTTACTTGCCAATGGGAGATACCCCATATGAAGAATTTGTCCCAACCAATGATGAGTTGGACAAACTTCGAAAAGAGAACGCAGAAATGGTAGCAGTCTTCGAAGAACTGCTATGTCATTATAAAATCTGTTCTCTGTTTTACAAAAGTTCTACATCAAATACCTGCTATTCCTCAAAATGGTTGCCTTATCTGTTCCTTAACCACATTAAAGAAACGAAGACCAAGGAACATGATAGATGCTATCCTGACTTCTTTAGACCACTGAGCAGTAGTGAAGTGGTGAAACTGATGGAGGAAAGTGGGGATTTGGATGAAGAGATGAAGAATGATCATCAATGTCCTCCTTTGAAGAAAGGAGATACTCTCGAGAGTTATTTGAGAGTAGGATATAGATTTATGTCAAAAGAAGCCCAATTAGCAGGGTTTCTGCACATATTGGCTCCGTCGATTTGTAGTCCCAGGATCGAGTGCTGTAGACCGCTTCCATCGCGGTGTTCTTTTTGCCGCCGTTAGATTAGTCTTCGGCTACAAGATGGATCTTTTGTCAGCGATGACTTGTAAGTTGAATGCCGGTCTTCGTCTGTACGTCGATCTGATGCTGAAAGATAAGGGTGAAAAAGAATTTCCTCGGTTGGAATTGCCGTATACATATCTATTTGGGTGGTTGCTCCTTCACCATCCTACTTTGATGGACCCCGGCATGGGACCGGTCAACGGCAGCTTTTTGTGGAGATACTCTCATAGTAAGTGGAAATACACTGCTCTGAGAGATTGTAGATATGCTCTGAACCTGAGCAAAGGATGGAACTTTTGTTGCACTCCTCCTCCTGCTGGATATGAACAAATGCCGACAAATATGATTGACTCGAAGATGCAACCTTTGAGCCGTGCAGCTTTTGAGTGGTTGAAGACAATTCGACCGTTCCATTTGGTGTATCGGTTTAAAGAAGAATGTTATTTAGAGCCATATCTCCCCAGTCGATTTGCTCGGCAGTTCGGGTACGACCAATTCCATGTGGGAAATACGATCACGTGCCTTCAAGGAAAGGGTTTCTTGATAGATGGGGCCCGAGCTTGGGCTTATTATAATGCTCGAGATACGAAAGTAATATTCTTAATGCCAGTAAATAGCAATCATGGCCCTCGGATGCTATTTACATACTCAGTATTCTATACATCTTCGAACACCTTTGCTGAGAATTTCAATCTCGCGGATAGCTGTGCGTCTTCAACAAGATTGAAGAGGAGAGGAATCGCCATCTCACTCCCAGGAAATGATGAGGTGCACGAACCAGTAGATGCACCCCTTGAAGCTTCAAGGGACGCTATGTTCCCTCAAGAGGTTAATGCGCCACTACATATCTCTTTGAAGGTGGCTAAATCTCCAGCCAAGAAGAGGAGAAGAGAGGAGCCTCCCGCTCCGGCAGCAAAGAAGAAACTGATCTTAGATCATTCCTCTGAAAAGATTACCACTAGATCTCAATCTCGACAATTGGCCGAGACAATTTAGCAAGAAGAAGCTACCACTCTGACCTCTGTTCAAAAACAAGTTGAGACAATAGATGCAGAGAGTCCTGAGAGACCTCTTCATAGAAAGAAAAGGTTGGTCCGTAGAGGACAAGTTTTATCTCCAATTGTAATAGACGCTGCAGCGGGAATCACCATGTCCTTTCCCACCCCTGTTTCTGAATCTGGGAATAAAACTTCCAGTCCAGAACAGAGAGAAGAAATTGAACAGAGAAATGAGGCTGAAGAGCCCAGAGACAACATTGCAGAAGAAGAGTATACTACCGTCCGATCTCCTTTACCTGCTGCGGAATCTTTTCAACTGCCTCTTACACCTGGGGCCCTTCGCGCAGAAGAAGATCGTACGATGATCGAAGCTTTACAGCACTGTGACTTCGGCTCACAGGAAGACTATGTTGATCAAGCCACTGATACTAATAGTGGGGAGGTACCAGCAGAAGATAAAAATGATGAAAGTTCATCATCAGAGACTGACGAAGACACACAGGATCCCGAAAGGGATGATGAAGATCATATATCCACTAAAGCTGCTGATGACTCCTTCGATCCTGAAAAGGATATTGAGGAAGAGGCAGCTCCAACAGCTGAAGAAGCGGCCTTGAAGGAAATTCCTGCCGTAGATCCCCAAGGTAAAAAAATGAAATCAATAATCTTCTTTAAAATAGATTGATAGCTGACATTTTACATATGTACTCTATGCAGAGATTGAAGCTCCTCCAGCACCTCCAGTATGTCTGGACATAGTTCTTGAGACGGAGATTGCTGGTAGCAACCGTCATCTCTCTTGCGGCTCTGAAGCAGGCAGCAGCCAAGCAGTAGCATCTGAAGCTACTTCAGCTCAACCAGACTCTGCTCCTGCAGATGACAAGCTTATTGCTAGATCCATCCACGGTAATGCATGTTTTCATTTTTGATTTTATCAATCGCCAATGACAGACAAAAATGACAATATTCTGATTTTGCAGAGGAACGACCAGGAGGGGCAACGAGCTCCACTTCGGTTCCTTTAATCAAAGAACCTGCAGTTCAGACACGAAAAGTCGAGCGTCCTACTGCTTCGTCATCGACAGGAGTAGCTGCGACTCCTGGCGCTATGGGACCTCTAGTAAATAGAATGATGGAAAAAGTGGGTACTAATTTTTTTATGGTTAAAGGTCCAACCTCTCTCTTAGTAAGGGCTATCCGAGAACAAGGTGACGAGGCTCAGGCCACTTTCCTGGATCATATTTTGAATGAGCTAGAGATTTCCATCAAAAACTATAAAGAGCTCAACCAAGGAGAAGTAGAGTCTCAAGTGCAGGCAGAGTTCGAACAACTGGCTCAGACAGCGGCAATTGAGAGAGTGAGCCTCCAAAATTTCTTGGATGCTTATACTACAAAAGCTGCTGAATATAATTCTAAGTTAGAATCGGTGATTTCAGCTGCTAAGCGGAGAGAGAAGAGAATTGCAGATCTGAAAATGGAGATTGCTCGTCTTGAAGAAGAACTAGAAAATGAAGTTACAGAACACCAGACAGCGGACCAACAAATTGATGCTCTTACTCAGGAAAAGAATGAGTATGTAACAGCACATAATGATGAGATCACTCGCCGAATGGTCTCCATGCCCGTTTTTAATGAAGAAACTGGGATGGAAGAAGCCAGGAGGAAAGTTATGGCATCACGTGAAGAATGGTTGCAGATCCTGAAGCAGCAAATTGCTACTCTGATAATGCCTCCGTCTCAGTGGAACATTTTGTATCTTTATGTCCTTTGTAATACATATATTTTTGTAATGTCTCATATTTTGATTAGTAAAAGACATTTTGTTGTGGCTCTATCATAATAGAGATAGAAAATATATTCAGAGGTACAGGACATGATATATTTCTTGATGATTTTGTAGGAAAATAATTATATTCATTATATCTGCTCAGAGGTAATATGGACATGGCAGAATATAATTTATCGAATATTATTATTTCAATTGACAACTTAATCGAAAACGACAAGTTGCTGATGTAGATGATGAACGATAACGAATCGTCTAAAAGGTATGAACGAAATAAATCGTCAAAAGGAACGGGTAAACCGTCGAATGGTGGAATGAACGGACAAACCGTCGGATGGAAATGAATGAACACATGAACCGTCAAATGATGATTAATGAACGGGTGAACCGTCAGGTAATAATAATAAATGAACGGACGAACCGTTGGATAAATCGAAATGAACGGATGAACCGTCGGATGATGATAAATGAATGGATGAACCATCGAATGAATGTAAATGAACGGACGAACCGTCGGATGATGATGTCGTTTTGTTATTTGGAGAATCTCTGTCTATAAATAGAACAGAAATTTAGCAGGAAGGAGCACTTCCACTTTTCCAACATAAAAATTATCGTCTGGAGATACTCCCAACAAAGTCGAAGTCACCCCAAAGGTTGAAGAAGGCGTTGAAGAACGTCCGGCCGAACTGGTTCAGCCAAAGCAGGCTGGAGCAGGTAAAGGATCGTCTGTACCAAAACCACCGCAAGATATTCTGGACTTCCTGCTTGAACCAGAAAAGACTGAAGAAGAAGAGGCCATGAGGCTGGCTGCTTGTAAGTTCCTCGTGGGTTCCAGCAAGGAGGTTTTCAGCTCTTTTGCTAACCGCGTCTTTGAGAAGGACGGCAGTGGTCCGCGTCCCAATGTCGAGAAAGACGATAGTGATCTCCCTTAATTTCATGTACTATCATTCATGATAAAATAAAATTTGAATTTATTTATGAACTTGAACTTGTCTGATGATTTACAAGCATTTATATTTATACATAGTACTTTTTAAGGAATTTGCCATTGATAGGCATCATAGCAATTCGACCATCGAGCTCTGAGAGTTGATAGGCTCCGTTTGAAAAGACTTTGCTTACAACATAGGGTCCTTTCCACTTCGCATCGAATTTGCCTTTTCTCATGTGAGTCATAGTCATAGGACATCTGACTGTTAGAACAAGTTCTCCTTGTTGAAAGGTTCTGACTTTAACTTTGCGGTTGAAAGTCTTCGAGATGCGAGCTTGGTATAACTCAATATGTTGCTGAGCCATTAATCGCTTCTCATCGAGCGCCTCCAATTCTTGAAGTCAAAGAAGGTCGTTGTTCTCTGTAGTGAGCTCATTGGCAATAGCAATCCTTAAAGAAGGAATTTGAAGTTCTAAAGGGAGAACTGCTTCACAACCGTACACCAGAGAGAAAGGTGTAAAGCCTGTAGGATTACGGACCGTAGTTCGATAGGCCCATAAACACTCACCGAGCTTTTCACTCCAGTTCCGTTTGTTAGTAGATACAAACTTCTTGAGGAGCTTGATAATAGTTTTGTTGAATGCTTCGGCTAATCTATTAGCAGCAGGATTGTAGGCTGTTAAAGCGATATTGTCAATTCGGTGATCATTGCAGAATCTTGTAAATTTTTGGCTGATGAATTGTGGTCCGTTGTCATGGATGATTCGTCGAGGTACACCAAATCGATAGATGACATGGTGTTTGACAAAGTTGATGACGCTGCTAGTCTTGACTTCAGCCAAAGGTATAGCTTCAGCCCATTTGGAGAAGTAATCGGTTATTGCCAGTATGAACTGATGTCCTCTAGAAGAAGGAGGATTGATGGGACCAATGATGTCCATGTCCCAAGCTTCGAAAGGCCAGGAGGCGGCAGTCGGATGAAGAAATTCCGATGGTTGATGAATGAAATCTGCATGGATTTGACAAGCTCGACATTTTCTTGCATATTCAATGGCATCTGATACCATAGAGGGCCAGTAGTAACCCATGCGTCGAATATGATCCTGTAGTTTAGGACCAGGTTGATGTGCTCCGCAAACACCGTCGTGAGCTTCACGCAACACTTGTTTTGCTTCATTACCAGCTAGACGGTGCAAGAGTAGGCCGTCATAAGTTCGCCGATAGAGAGTCTTAGTGGTCTGGTTGTAGTAGAATCGTAGAGATCGTCGACGAATACTCGTGGCTTCCTTGGGATCTTTAGGGAGTATGTCATGAACCACAAAGTCGATGAAGGGAGTTCTTCAATCTTCACTGATAACATTATTTTCAGCAAGATTACTGAATTCAATGTTACGATTGTTTTCGACACAAAACAATTCTCGATTAGAGATAACCACCACTTGTTGTCTTCTGATGGGGATGGCTAAAACTGTTGCAAGATTGGCCAAAGCATCTGCTTCAGTATTGCAAGCTCGGCGTACATATTCGATGAAGAAAGCTTTGAATGATGTAGCCATGTTGATTGCTGCTTCAAAGTAAGGTACCAGATCTTGATGGCGAACTTCATAAGTTCCTCTAACCTGATTGACAACCAACTTAGAGTCGTCATAGACTTTGAGATATTCGATATCCAATTGCTTGGCTAATTGAAGACCGATGAGCAGAGCATTGTACTCTGCTACATTATTGGAGCAGGATTCATCTAGAGAGTAGGCTCTTTGAATAGTTGATCCTTCTGGAGAAACGAGGACAACTCCGACTCCTGCTACAATGGCACCACTTGGTCCGACCTTGGATGCACCGTCGAAGAATAAATGCCAGGTTGGAAATTCTTCAGAGATCATGTTGACTTCCAACGTCTCGTCTGGAATTTCATCGTAATGTTTGGACGTCTCTGGAACAGGATGAGCTGCTAAGAAATCTGCCAATGCTTGACCTTTGACAGACTTTTGAGGAACATACACCATGTCATATTGGGCTAGAAGAATGGCCCATGTAGCCAGCCGAGAATTGAGTGTACTGGGCTTTTTCATGAGTACCCGAAGAGGATTAACTCGGGAAATAACATGAATAGTTTGTCCAATTATGTAATGCCTTGTCTTTTGAACAGCGAACATAAAAGCTAGACATTCTTTTTCGACCGGACTATAACGGTGTTCAGCAACAATCATAGTACGAATGAGATAGTAGATGGCCTGTTCGTGACCCTCTTTATTTTTTTGGGCGAGTAAAGCACCCAATGAATGGTCCATAGCACGGACGTACATCAAGAATGGAATACCTGAGATTGGTAGCACCAAGAATGGTGGGTTCATGAGATATCGTTTAATGTCGTCGAATGCTTGTTGACATTCTTCAGTCCAAATAAAAGATACACCCTTCTTCATTAGTTGAGTGAATGGTCTGCAGCGTCCAGACAAGTTCGAAATGAATCTCCTGATGTACGCAAGTCAACCTTGGAATCCTCGTAGCTCTTTTAGATTGCGTGGAGGACGCATCTCTTGAATGGCTTTGATCTTCTCGGGATCCACGTGTATACCCTTAGAGGTAATGACGAAGCCGAGAAACTTACCACTAGAGACACCCAAGAATGACTTGGTGGGATTCATCTTGAGCTGATGTTGGCGCATGAGATTGAAGATTGTTCTCAAGTCTTGGATGTGATCTTCTTTCAGACGACTTTTAACAGCAATATCATCAACATAACATTCGATTGTTTTACGAAGATGTTCTCTGAAAATGGTACTCATAGCCCGTTGGTAGGTTGCACCAGCGTTCTTGAGACCAAATGGCATCACTATGTAGCAATAGACTCCCCGAGGAGTGCGAAAGGATGTGTGTTTTTCATCTTCAGGATTCATCTTGATTTGATTGTATCCAGAGAATCCATCCATAAAAGATATTCGCTCGAACCCACAGGTATTGTCAATCATGACGTCCGTAATAGGGAGAGAAAATTCATCTTTTGGACATGCTTCATTAAGATCCCGAAAGTCGATGCAGACTCGGACTTTGCTGGTTTTCTTCAGGACTGGAACAACATTGGCTATCCAATCGGGATGTTGTTCTTCTCAAATAAAGCCACAAGCGATGAGCTTCTTGACTTCATCATCGATTGTATCCATCATTTCCGGTTTAAATTGCCATTGTTGTTGTTTGACTGGTTTTACATTCGACAAAATATTCAATTTGTGAGTAGCGATTTTGGGATCTAGTCCTGGCATGTCTTTATAACTCCAGGCAAAGACATCAATGTATTCTTTGATAAGAAGAATCAACTCTTGCTTATCTGCTTCTGGAAGATTCTTGCTAATAAATATTAGACGAGGTGACCCGTTCTCTCCTACATCAATTTGAACCAATTGATCTTCGGTAGAAGGTTCTCTTTGTTCGAATCGGTGTACCCACTGATTGTCCATCTGTTGAGCCTAAGGATCTGTTTCAGAACTTTCTTCAACGTCTCCGTCATAACCTTCTGGAAGTTCAGCAGAGACCATATTGGAAGATACGACCAGTCGATGAACATCACCAATGCTGGTGTCAGAATCCTATGATCTGGAATCAGAAGAGTTAGAGCGCTCTTCACTATCAGAGTCAGATACTGCTGGAGATAACATTGGAGGGGAAGCATATCCGAGATCTCTTTTAGTCCTGCTGTAGTACATATCTGACTTTCCTTTTGGAACAGCCGTACGAAGAGGAGTCTTTCTACCTTTACCGTAGTTGAGGCCACTCTTGAAGTCGTAACCCATCTTTCGGATGATGTCTTTTGATTGTTGACTGTAACGACGGAGTTGAAGATGCCCCGTGTCGTTAACTTTACTATCATCCGTATAACTGAATTTTTGTTCGGGTCCTTTACTAACACTACCAAAATTTATCGATTTAGCGACGGCCGAATCCGTCGCTAAGACGACGGTAATAACTATTAGCGACCGATTGTCGACGGATATTGGCCAAAAAAATCCGTCGGCAATCAGCTCGTCGCTAATAACCATCCGTCGCTAAGTTGTCGTCACATGACGGAATAGCGACGGATAGTCGACGTCACAATACGAAGCATTAGCGACGCATTTCCGACGGACTGTCGTCCACTTCAGCTTTTAAGTACTTAACTGTGTAGACAATACCGACGTAAATTTCCGTCGCTAACCCGTCGCAAAAGCGTATCAGATCATATCGTTTCGTCGCTAATCCGTCGATAACGTCGATATCAAGTGACGGATTAGCGACGGTTTCTGACGGAAAAGCCGTCGACCAGCTTCTGGAAATTCATGTCATTTCTAGCAACTTGGCGACGGATAAGTCGTCGCTATGCCGTCGCAATATATCGACCGCATAGCGACGGATTAACCGTCGACCTTGTTTTGGAAATTCTTGTTATTTCCAGAATACGGGCGACGAATATGTCGTCGCTATTCCGTCGAACAATAAATCATGCCGACGGATTGTCCGTCGACCATCCGTCGCTACCTGGGAATAATTTTCAAATATCCAGTTAGCGACGGAATAACCGTCGAAAAATAGTCGGAAACTGGAGACATCCGTCGCAAAACGGTCACAAGTCCGTCGCTAACTGAGAATATTTTAAAAAAAAAATTACTGCTTTTTAGCTGTTCGCAAAAATTTGCATAAACCAAACCAATATATAATGCACACCAATTATCCAACAATCACATAGACCAAATATATTATGCACACCAATTATCCAAGAATCACATAGACCAAAATATGCACATACAAATTTAATGCACACCAATTATCCAAGAATCATATAGACCAAACCAAATTAATATAAATAGACATCAGTTATCCGGAAGAGTAACCTAATATCCATCGTTATAATCCGATCATTGCACAAATATTCTAAATTTTTCACAAATATTCCAAAACACATAGGAAAGAGTTGGCTAGTTACAGTAACCTAATATCCAATCCTGACGACCGATCATAGCACAAATATTCCAAAATTTTCACAAATATTCCAAAACACATAGGAAAATCGACTTTGGCCTCAACAAAGACCACAAGTCAGAGGATGAATCCTCACAGCCAGGGATGATAGTTGTGTTGAGGCATGTACCTTTCTATTAGCCACTTTGCATACGAAGGCTCAATCTGGTTGAGGTCTTCTGTAGGGATAGGAGGGTCGGTCCCGATGCTACTACTCTCTGACGGTGGCTCCTCCTTAGCTTCAAGCTTTGGAGCAATCTCTTCCCTGATGGTCATCGGTTCTTCCTTGACAGTCACCGGCTCTTGTTTGACGACGGAGACTTCCTCCGTGTCGACCTCCAAGGGTTTCTTGCCTCGACCCCTTCCTCGACTAGCAGCACCACCTCGACGAGTCCTAGGAGCCATCTTTCTGACAACAGAAATTTTCATATAGGGTAAAGAAATTTACTCAAGTTATAAAAGTTGTGATGTTGGTTTTTTGTGTTCATCATCATTAGAGGGAGCAGCACTCGAAAAGTTGTGACGTTGGTAGCATGAGAGAGTAAAAATCTGTATCACAAGACTAAAAGAATTACTATGTAATCATGTACTCACCAATAACCGGATGTAACTGGAGTCGTTGGTACTATCGTACAGTAATTTATGGATCCACAGAGATGCTAGATGTACTTTGTATCTAGTGTTTCAGATTAGTATCGGTCTATCGGTTTGGTATAGGACGTATCATATTGGTATCGTCCTATATCCGATATGTACATGTATCGGCCGAATAGCTAGGATTCATATTGGTCTTATCGATTTGGTATCGGTCATATCCGATAGTATCGGCCGTGCTGGATTAGTATAGACTATTTCGGATTAGTATCGTGGAAGGTTTAGTAACAACTGTACTTGGATTTCTTTCTTCTCGAGCTAGAATACCATTACAAGAGAATCACCAGATCGTGATTGGCCAGTTACAGTAACATACATACTTCATTTTCCATAAGGAAAAGTGAGATTGAAAAGGAAGTATGTATGTTCTGTAACTGGCCATCTACGCTCTCGTGACTCTCTTGCAATGGTAATCTAGCTCTAGAAGAGAGAAATCCAAGTACACTTGTTACTAAACCTTCAACGATACTAATCCGAAATGGTATATAATAATCCAACACGGCCGATACCTATCGGATATGACCGATACCAAATCGATAAGGCCAATATGACTTAATGGCTATACGGCCGATACATATCGGATAGGACGATACCAATTCGCTAAGGCCAATACCAACCGATACGGTCCATACCAAAACGATAGATCGATACTAATCCGACACGGTCAATACTTATAAGTACCTACGGTCCAGGAGGTTGATCCGCTAGTACATCCATGTACGAACAACGAAGTAACGATCCATTTCAATTTGGATGTGAAAATCTGTATCGTAAGACAAACTAAACATAATCAGTTCTATTTCACATGCTTAATTGTCAAGTATGGGAACGAATAGCTCAGAACACAACCCAAAATTCATTCTAGATGAACTCACATAATGTTTACAGTCTTGGTCTCAACTGTCTTCGATTCTATGATCCCATGTCTTAGGTTAAATAAATCACTAACCTCATCACGGTGAGTCTTGGTGTAGCACTCAAATGTGGGGCACCCGTAAATTCGCCGAGGTTTTAAATCATCGACATTGAGTTTTAAACCCTCACGTAGCCTTTCTGCTTCACTTCTAGGGTCGAGCAGCATCTTTTTGCAAGCTTCGGTCTCCAGATACTTAGTGTCAAGATTCTGGACGCTTTCATAGAGCATGTCAACGCATCCTAGCGTCAATTTACTCGGCAGGAAATTGACGCTAGGATGCGTTGACATGCTCTACGAAAGCGTCCAGAATCTTGACACTAAGTATCTGGAGACCGACGCTTGCAAGAAGATGCTGCTCGACCCTAGAAGTGAAGCAGAAAGGCTACGTGAGGGTTTAAAACTCAATGTCGATGATTTAAAACCTCGACGAATTTACGGATGCCCCATATTTGAGTGCTACACCAAGACTCACCGTCTGTATAGTTCGGTTATTGGCGCTCGATGTCCCTGTGGTAAGGCAATGGATGAGGATATTGCATGGGAGGGGGTTGCAGATGGAGGCAACAAGGATGGCGTGTTTGTAAAAGGAGGGAAAAGATACATAATCACAGACGATTTGCATGTAAGGCCATTCTATTCCATGGAGTTTGCGTTGTCTATTTTCCGAAAGCATGGGATCATAGAATCGAAGACAGTTGAGACCAAGACTGTAAACATTGGCCGCGATGAGGTTAGTGATTTATGTAACCAAATGTAGTAATCTTGTAATTTAAAGTTGGAAGAACATGCAAGTAGCCTTATATATAGTTGCTGCCTCACCAGTCGAATGACTTAATTGCCAAGTATCGGAACGAATGGCTCAGAACACAACCAAAGATTCATTCTAGCATACATTAGTGAGTTCATCTTGATTTTGTTACGTCCTTCAGATACTATATACGATAAGAAAATAGATGATTCACACTAATGTATGCTAGAATGAATCTTGGCTTGTGTTCTGAGCCATCCATTCTGATCAAGCATCTTCCTTTTCCTCTCCTCCACCATGGCTCTGAACCAATATGCTCCTCCCTACTTCACTTCTTTTTATTTGACTCTTTCAGCCACATATGACATCCAGCTCAAGTGTAGAGTCGGAGGAGAAGAAGTGGGCAGGAAGATGAGGAGGAAGCAGCACAGCCGGCGGCATGACCCGGAGGAAGTACATAGGTTTTCTTCAACAGCCGTAGGAGAACACAACCAACCGGAGAGGATACTCTGAGAGATCCATCTGAGTAGGACGTATACTCTGAGAGATCACCTTTACAAGAATGATATCAGTAGTGGGATTGAGTGCTGGAGGGGATACTATCAGAGTATACGTCCTACTCAGATGGGTCTCTCACCGTTACTATTTTTTTCTGACAGCATGGTGGATGTGCTCCGTTAACAGAATCTGGCTCCGAGCCAAAACTTTGCCCCGGAGCTCAAGTGGACATCCTTTGTGTAGAGCTCGAGTGAGAGGTTCCTGACAGCAATATGGTCTCCTTTGTCAAAGTATCCGTGTGCGCCGCCCAGACCCTATACGACACCGCGAGAGAGAGAGAGAGAGAGAGAGAGAGAGAGAGAGAGAGAGAGAGAGGGGGGTTACCTTCGGTTGAGAGAGAGGAGAGGACGCCGACGCCGACGACGACCCCGACACCGATCACCGAAGCCGACACCGGCGAGAGAGAGAGAGAGAGAGAGAGAGAGAGAGAGAGGAGAGAGAGTGAATTTGGGGGGAATGCGAAAAGTTTCCCCCGCCGTTTTATTTAAAGTCTGGAACGTATATATAGCGACGGACTAGCGACTGGTAAACATCCGTCGCCCGGTAGTCGCCCTTTATGATATGTGCCGACTGACTACCCGTCGCTAAGTCGTCGAAAATATGTCCCGCCAATTTCCTACACAATTTCCGCCAAATATACGACTGTCTTGCGACGACGGTAAATCCGTCGCTATATTACCGTCAATCTAGCGACGGCGGCACGACTGTTCCTCCTCCTAAAATTAAAATAAAAATGGCAAAGGCTTGTAGTCGAAAATCAGTCGCTGAACGGCCACGAAACCGTCGCTAATATCGACGAAAAAATTCCGTCGCTAAAAAGCCTTCGCTAAATGGGTGTATTTTGGTAGTGTAAAAAGTATTGGACGTTCGCCTTTCTTACGAGCAGGGATAATACGGTAAGAGTCATCTGGATCTTCAAATGAGACTTCTGTTTGAAGAGATTGTACAACTCCCATTGTAAATGATTTGAAGCTATCTAACATATCCAAATAACATTTAGTATGATAAATAACATCAGTATACTGGAAAGTAGATACTTTTTCATTGATCTGTACATTCGTATTTACAGCAGGACCTTTAGCCTTGGCAGGCTTGGTCAGATTAATTACAAGAGGAGGAGAAGAAGAACGTGGAAGAGGCTTGTTACGATGAAGGTCGATGACAAGCGGCTCAGAGGAGGTAAGCTCCCTTTTTTCCTTGTTGTGAGTTAAATCAACAACAAGTGGCTCAGAGGATGTGAGCTGCTTTTGTCCTTGTTTCGACGTAAGTTGATAACAAGTGGCTCAGAAGAGGTGAGCTCCCTTTTATCTTGATCGCCATCAACCGATTTCTTCTTAACTGGCAAGTGAATATCCAGTAATTTAGAAGATTGAGGATGAGAAACACGCCCTTTGACAGGTATGATGAGAGTGTCATTGGGTGCTGCTTCTTGGTCTTCTTCAATATCCATTGCCAATACCACTTTCATAAATTCCTCCTTGTACATACGAGCGTCATTGTAATACGCCTCGGCACCCTTGAAAGGATAAAGGTCTGCAACTTCCTTGTGAACTTGTCCTTTGTCATCAACATATTTAAAGCATTGATGAAGAGTCGATGGAACAACATTGTGTTCATAGAGGAAGGGTCTTCCCAGAAGAGCGTTATAAGAACAACCATGATTGTCGATGATATAAAAGGTCACCTTTGTGCGAAGATTGCCTATTTGGAGTTTTAGACGAATCTTACCCAAAGGTTCACTCCTTCCTTGGTTGAATCCCAAGATAGTAATGATTGTGCTTGAAAGACTATGAACTGGTATCTTTAATGCGTCCAACATCGTCTTTGGCATGATGCTGAGAGCAGACCCTGGATCTATCAGGATACGATCAACTTTCATCGAATCGACATACCCTGTATAGTAGAGAGGACGATCATGTCTATTATCCTCCAGCAGCATATCATTCTGGGTGAAAGTGATATTTGGAATCAATTCCAGGACACTATGACAGTGACGGCAAGAGACTGGTTCTGATTCTGGCTTTTTGAGGAGAGTTAAGCAAGTTTCAGCCTGCATCAGAGCTTCACTTAAAGTCTCTCGAGTCTCCTTTGAAAGGCGCAAGAGCTCGAAGATTGATAGCCTAGCTGGTGTATTGGCTAATTGAGCCAATATATCAAAGTTGTACGGCTTTTCAAGTCCTGTAGGAGATGATTTCTTCAGGGGTTTATCAAAGCGGACTTGTTGCTTGCCTTTGTCAGCAACCACCGGCTTGGGAGGAATAGGCACTACAACTAGTGAGGATGCAGAAGAAGTATCCTCAGTGGAGACAGGCTGTACTGAAGCAGGTTCAGAAGAAGAGGCAGGATTCTCTTGAGTATCAGGATACACCTTTAAGTAAGCTTTTTCTGATCTGGTGCCTAACAGAATTTCTTCGTCAACTATGGGGTCAAAAGACACCATGTTGCAAATCTTCGTTTTGCCTTTAGAACGACCTTTCTTCTTAGAAGAAGAGGTACCTTGAACTCTGGAGCAAGATCGGGATGAATCCACATAATTTTGCCGTTGTCAAGAGACAAGGGAACGAGACCTTCATTTGGTGGAGGTGGAAGATTCTCAATCTCTAGAGTAGCCTTAGGAATGGAAATGACACCGTGTTGTACCATCTGCGGAGGAAAGTCACCGAACTGGACCAAAACCATGTTTGCAGTCACGGTCTTCTCGTCTTGTTGCAGAGTAACGACACCAACATTGACAAGCTCTTGAATTTTGCCCTTGAGCACGTAGCATGCTCGAGTGGGGTATCCAATGAACCTGTGGTAGACACAATATTTAGGATGATCAGTCTTACCAACTTTATCAGGTTTCTTTGGATCTGGGAGCTGAATCTTGTTGCTTTTGAGTAAGCAATCAAAAATACTTGCAGTATCATTCTCGTCGAAGGAATATTCTACTTTCGGACGAGGTTCCCTTGGTGGAGGTGCAAAAGGAGTAGAAGTGGATGTAGGCGGAGCTACATTGACAGCCAAAGATTCTTTATTCTTGTTCAGATTGATGTTCAAAGTCTCTTTTGCTTTGCGGTTGTTCTGGCGATTACCACCACCAGATGTCTGGTGTTCATCCTGATCGAGGTTAGACATTTGTACCCCCAATTGCTTGAACTTCTCGGCACTCACTTCAGCAGCTTTGGCGTTGACAATGAATGAGGGCTAATCTTGGAACTGGGTAGATCCTGTCCACATACTGATGATAGGCAAAAGATTTGTCTTACAAGTATCAATAGTGACAGCAGCTGGAGTTCTGGGAGGCATCTTCAAGGCTTTACGGCGGAATCGTTCGATAAAACTCTCAGCAATTTCATTGTGTTTCTGTTTGATTTTGTTGAGAGCCGACATAGTCATGTCGTTGAATCTTTCATAGAATCATTCCAGGAAGATTTGCTTGAGACCTGAGAAGGAAGTGATACAACCATCGGGCAAACTTCTGTACCAGTCGTATGCTACGTCGGCTAAACAACCGACGAACACTCTGGTAAGAAGAGCGTCATTTGGCTGGAGTTGAACGGTCATTACCTCAAAGTGATTGATGAACTGACTAAGAGAAGTACTGCCATCAAACAAAGAGATCGTTGGAATCTTGTACTTTGGTGGAAACATAACTTTTTTCTATTCAACTAGATAGGGTTACTTGATCCCCAATCTTTATAAGTTGTCTTTCTCTTTGAAGGCTTCGAACTGGGTTCGCAAGAGTTTGACAGCTTCATTGGCATCTTCGGATGACGAAGAAGGAGCAGGTTGAGTTAGAGTGGTAGGAGGAGGAACAACATTGTAAGCACTACCCCCAGCTCCTGACTGACTAGGTGTAGTTTAAACTTGTACTTGTACAGAAGGCATTTAAGGAGACACTACCCCCAGCCTAGTATTGACAGGTACTGATGATGCTATGATCTCTAGACTCGTAGTAGGTACATTCGGTGGTGTGACATGTTGTGCCACAATGATAGAATGCATACTGGCAACCATTTCGGCCATGGTCTTTAGCTTGTCTTCTAGTGCAGCAATTCTCTGTTCTTGATTTGCTGAAGTTGAAGCATCTGGATCATCAGTGACAACATAAGCTGTCACTTCTCTTGGTACAGTAGAAGACACTGTCTGTTCAGAGCTTTCGCTGTATGCATCATAGTCAGAGAAAGAGTCGTCTCCTGACTGAGAGGCAGGAAGATAACCCGAAGGACCTTGAAGAAGATTCCTTTGACCGATTGTGTCTCGGCTCTTAGATCGGGTATGTCGAAATACTCCTTCAGAGGATTCTTGGAGTAAGTCTAAATATCGCTGGCTTGGCTTGCGAGGCTTGCCGTGCTTGGAGCATCTTCTACCCCCGGTGTCTCGAGAAGTCATGTTGACAGAAGCATACAAGACTTCATCTTCCTCTGAAACTACTTCAGAGTTTACAAAAGTCAGACGATCAAAGACAGATCTTTTTGTTGTTTGACAACAACATTGGATGATGACTTTGTGGTTGCAATGATGATCAGATGGTTGAACTGAAGGTGTTGAGATAGTATCCCGCCTTTGTCTGAGATGTTCTCGAAGATCGGGAACAGCAGCAGGACAAGGAAAACTCTGAGGGATCTGTTCTTTGATAATGTTCGGAACATGATTCCGATTTTTTAAATGTTTAGTCCCTTGAGTGTACAGGGTAGTACTCACTTCATTAGCACAAGTGTCAGGATCTTTGGCCCTGGAAGTTTGTCTCTGATGTTTGATCTTCGGCATTAGTTGCTTACGTTTTTCCGAAGTTGGTCG
This sequence comes from Iris pallida, assembly GCA_029216955.1. NCBI lineage: Eukaryota > Viridiplantae > Streptophyta > Magnoliopsida > Asparagales > Iridaceae > Iris > Iris pallida. The sequence continues at coordinate 9,488,447 of JANAVB010013397.1, forward strand.
ATTGAGATATGTTCTTAAATCAGCAAACTCACCCCAGGGGCTTCTGTCTGAGACACCAGCAGTTTTCCCTGTCTGGAACGGGAAATCTTGAGGGTTGGGAGATCTTGGAACTCTGCTACCGGAGTAGGCAGAATACCTCTTTGGTCAGTACAAGTTTTCTTGTCATAAAAGAAAGAAGAATCTTTGTTTGAAAGAGTTCTAGTACTGACTGGTGCCAAGGCACGTTCAGATTGATCTTCTTCGATAAAAAATGAAGAAGATTGAGAAAAGACCAAAGGGCCTTTTCCTTTGTTTTGTGAAGAAGGGTTAGCTAAAGAGCGTTTCCCTCTATTGTCTTCCAAGTCATGAGACAAGGAAGTTTGAGAAAAGACCAACGGGCCTTTTTCTTTGTTTTGAAGAGGAAGAGGAATAGCCAAAGGACTACCCCCAGTAGATTGCTTCGTAGCAACAGTGTGTTTGGAAAGAGGAGCAGAGCCTTTCCCCTTGTTATGAGAAGAAGAGAGTTTAACCAAAAGGCTGTCACTCTTGGATTACGCAGGCATGCTTTGCGCATAAGTGGATGGCGTATTAGTTTTGGCCAGAGAAACTGTGGTTTGCGCATCAGGAGTTCCTGCTACAGAGTGCTTAGGATGGACTCTGGATGCTGGAATATTGGTTTACGCAGACAGATTGGCAGCCAATTGTGCCAGAGGCATAGGAGTCTTGCACTTAGCCAAGGCAGCATATGAAGTCTTCTGTGTACTGGCAACAGCAGATTGTGCAGCATTAATTGAGACAGATTGTGCAGCAGGCTTGATGACAGAAGCTTTGGACTGTACAGTAGTCTTGATAGCAGACTGCGCAGAAGTCTTGCTGGCAGCATCAATAGACTGTGCAGCAGTCTTTGGGACCCACACTGGGCGCACTTTGCTTGTAGCAGAAGTGGATGCAGTGCGAGGAGTGGTCTTGGAGTTGATCATAGCCTCGTAGGCTGTCTGGTTGATCTTCACAACCAGTGTCTTCTGCGTCTTTCCGATAGACGCTACGTCACATTGAGTTGTCACTTCCTCATCAGAGGAGAAAGTCGTCCCCAGCAGAGTCGCCATTTTGTTTGCAAAAACAAAAGTGTAGAACTTTATTGATATAAACTTTGTAAAAGATTACAATTTGAATTCTGGGAATGGTACAACTGTAGGAATCTAATCTAGATGACGATTGCTTTATCCCTTGGACGATGTGAACTCTGAAGACGGAGCCTCTGAAGTTGAAGACAACTCTGGAATTGAAGGCAAAAAGCCTCGAAAGTTGAAGGCAAAAGCCTCGGAAGAATGCAGCAGTACTTGGACAAGAACTCCTGGACTCTCTGAACTTTAATGTCTGATCTCTCTATATTCTGATCTCTGATCCCCTTGAATGGAGACTTAAAACTCTATTTATAGAGTTCTAGAAATAACTAACTTTTAGTTATTCTGGACTGCGCATGATGGATTGCGCAACAGTGGACTGCGCAGGCAGTTGTTGGATCGTGGTCCAACTGTCTTGGACACATGGCAACTTTTGATTGAATTGCGCATGATCGTGTGTAGACGGTTGCCACGTAATGAGCAATTGATGGCACGAATGCCACATGTACTTTGTCAGTTGTGTTGATGAAACGCGCAACCTGAACTGCACTGGCATTGGATTGTGCAGACTTGGACTGCGCAGAGATGGATTGCGCCAACATGGATTACGCCAACATGGATTGCGCTGCCAGCTGTCCTCGAGCGCCGTGCTGCACGATTAAACGAACGGTCGCCTCGTTCTCCGTGCTGTCAGCTGTCAGGAAGATTTGATTATGTCAGGTACTGATGATGATTTGCCACGTCAGCCTGCGCACTTAGTAGTGTGCGCAATCTAGTATGCGCAATCTGTATACTATGCAATCTGATGTCTGCGCAGTTCATTTGAAAGATTCATTTCTTGATCTTCTTACTTTGTTGATGTGTGCAACTTGATTTTTTAGGACCTACAACTAATAATAATAATAATAATAATAATAATAATCCCACTGAAAACCCATTTCCCTCCCCAATTTATACCAGAAGAGAGAGAGAGGGATTGAGAAATTGAGGGAAAGAGAGAGAGGAAGGAAGAAGAGATCGAGAGGGGGTTACCAGCTTCGGCGCCGGCGGGAAGCGGGGCGGCGGTCGGCTGCGGGGATCGCGGCGGAGGAAGATGGAAGGCGGATCTCACCGACGGCGGGTGGTGGCACTCCGGGCCTTGGGCAGACGGGGGTATTGACTGGGACGCTCCTGGGTGGTGCGGTCGCCGGGCGCCGGAGGCAGCGGCTAGTGGATGGAGCAGAGGAGAAGAGATCGGCCGGAGATGGGCGTCGGTCATGAGCGGAGGGACACGACGGCGGGAGGAGAACTCCGGCGGTCTGGCGCGCGATCTAGGGCAAGCCGGCGGCGCGTTGGGCTCGGCCAGCGGAGGCTGGGCGTCGGGAGTCGGCCGGCGGGTGCTCGACGGAGGACGCATGGAGTCGCGCGGCAGTCAACGCGGTAGATCTCCGGTCGAAAGCGTCGTCGGATCTACGCGGCGTAGTCGTGGAGGCGAGGCGGCCGACGTCTCGGCCTGGTGGCTCGGCCACTGGTGAAGGCGACTGTGACGAGGCGGATGCCTTCGGTCAACGCTCGCACGATGCAACGGCCCATGGTTCCGCCGGACTCTCAAGGGCGAGATAGGGCGCACGTCGTGACGGACGGGGTACGGTGCGCAGGCCGCGGCCGGTCCTGATCACCTGGCGACGGAGCGAGAGGCAGCAGCTGGAGGTCGGAGGTAAGGTTAGAGCTTCATTTCCTATCTAATTCCATGGTGGTGGTGGTGTCGAAATTAGGATTAGGTTTTGGCGTGTCGAGTTGTGTCCTGCGTGACACGGGAGAGTGTAGATGTCCGGGGTTGTCGGACACGGAGAAATAGTGTTTATGTAATTGTGGAATAAGATGGACGGGAGGGAACACGGACACGGTGCACGGGATTGAGAATTATTTGTGGAGAATTGGATTATGGAAAAATTATGGAATTTATGGGGGAGTACCTGCCTATTTATAGGACGTGAGAATTCCCATTAGGATAAAGATTGGGATTGTTTAAATCCCCATTAGATAAATTCAATATTAATTTAAATAGTTTAAAAAAAATAATTGGAACGAATCCAAATCAAATATGGATATCTCCTATATTTAAAAGTGTATTTAAAACAAAACCTTTCCCAATTTAAATTATCCAAATTAATAAACTATTAAATTAAACAAGATTAAAAATATCTTTTTCACATCTATTAAAATATGCTATTAATTAATTTCGAAAATTACATATATATACTGCTAAATAATTTTAAAATATAAAATTTGCTTTTCTAATATACCATTTTATAATAATCATATTTGTTATTATAACTATGTAATTAAAAGGCTTTATAAATAAAATAACAATTTTGGAATTTTGGAACGATAACTAAAATACTTATTATATATATTTTGAAACTATAAAAAAAATACGAAAAATATTTTTCCTAAAAATATGTACGCTCGCACATATTCGCACTCGTCGAGCAATTACAAAAAATAAAATTTCGTGCGCAACGTAAAATACGACTAAGTGACGTACAATACAAAAATTTAAATCAGTACCAAAATTTAATAAAAAAATATAGTAGAAATTTAGGGGTTTTACATCCTACCCAACTTAAAAAAAATTTCGTCCTCGAAATTAAGAATTAGTAGGGGTGAGAAAACACAAGGGGTATCGATGGGGAACAATCAATTACAATAATCAACAAAATTTTGCCGTAAAAGATCATGCTCTAGATCATAGAAAATAATACAATTATGGTCGTGGATAATGAATGAGGGTCATGAGTTTAAAGTAATAATTAAAAGTTAAGGGTTAAAGTTAGTCATGATAACATGCAAGGGGTAATATGGTATCAAAATGAGGGACCTAAAAGATAGGTTTATAGAGTTGGTTGAGGGCACGATTTAAGAGAGCGAATTAGGTTTACCTCTAAGTTGAGTGATTAGAGGGTCATGATAGTAAGTATAGGGCCGAGGAAAAGAACAAAAAGTTTAGGACGAAGGTATAGTAATATTGAGTGGTAATGATCATGAGTGAAAGGACAGCTAGGGGAAATTCAAGTACAGTGCTTTCGTCCTTCTAAAATGGTGGAAGGCGAAAGTAATAAGGAGTGCAAGAACGATATTATCGATTACGAATACGTGGTCCAAAGGCGGCCGTATAAATTTCAAAAGAATCGTCAAGGCAGTCGTGGATAGAATTCTAAGGGGTAAGTTCAACTACATCCCATTCACGTAGATTGATATATAAAAAAAAGGCGAACCAAAGTGCACTCGGTTGGTCAGACCATCATGTATCGGTTCTGATTAGACAATATGTTAGTGGGAGCGACCCAATAAAACATATGTCATGATCAAGCTTGATAAAGAATACGCTTGCAAAACTAAGCTATTTTAGCATCATAGGTGATTAAAATAATAAGTAAAGGGTAATGATGAAAGAAATCAATCAGTCCAAGATCTTATAAAATCTAAGTTCCGCCCAAAATTTGGGCCTATGCAGTCGGCTTGGTTGACTAGGTAAGTTAGGGTCCACTTGGATTTCATGGTCCAAGTGAACCTATCAATGTGGTCCATAAAATGTTGGTTTAGATCATGAGGTTTTCTACCCAACTTACAAGAGTTGAACTAGTAGTGTAAAGGGGTCAATGGGTCAAGCAATCAAGGTAAAGCACACGTCAAGCGTTTTAAGGAGTCGGATAGAACACAATCACACATTTGGTGGAAAGAATTAGTCGAGGTTGAGTCTCATCTATAGTTTTAAAAAAAAGTATATTGGTTTCACGGTAGGGATTAGAGCCCAGTCATTTTGACCCGAAAGTCGCAATATGAAATTAGAGTACAAGGAGACGTGTTTTAGTGGCACGTGATATACCTACATGAAGGTGGGCTCGTCTAGGTCTTACATATGAAAGTTGTGGGAAGGAAAAGTCTAGTGTTGTGCTCCAAATATCAAAGTCACGATAGGGACACCAAAGAACTTAAAGTAGAATGTGGGAGTTAATGAGATAATGATTAACGAACCAAATAAATGACCGAGCTAAAGCATGAAATAAAGATAACTTAGATTCTAACAAATCAAGGTAAAATAAATTAGGAGTACAGTTTCTAGGAATATGATAGCAACTTAGATCGTGTATGATCAAGGAACAATCCAATCATTTCTCAAGTTTCAAATGATTAGATGGTCATGACAAAAGATCTAGAATTGAGGGAAGGTCGAGTAAGTCAAAAGATATGTTCATCGGTTTGGTCGATGACTAACTATACTTGTGTATATGCAATATCATAATCATAGGTGGCATGACAATCTAATGTAGAATACTTTTATCTCCCTAGGGTGACCTTTCTTGCTTCTTGGTCCTCTACCAATATGATCTAATCTAAATTTCAAGTTCCTCGAAGTTTTCAATAAAATTCCCAAGACACTCCACCAAATTTCCAATCTTCTTAGGCTGTCAATTTAATTGAAATCTCTAATCAATCTCGAAATAGTCCTTGTATATCGTAAAATAAACATGCTTTTTACCAAAATTTAAATATCCATAATAAAAAGGCCTTAAACTCAAAATTTAAATAACTCTATAAATCATAGTTCATAGGACAAAATTGAAAATTTAAATTTTTCTTCAAAGTCGAGATCTTACAAAAAAATTAAAACAAATTTTTTTTTCCCATCATCTCTTCAAAATTTAAATAAACTTATAACTCGTACGCGCAAATTAAAACCTCAAGTTCTTTCCCTTCTAACTTTCGTCTCTCTAGTCATCTACAAAATTAAAACTTTTTAAATAATTTTGAGATATCCACCGTAAATCAAGTGTCACAATATAAAAACTCAAGATATTTCTCCAAATATTTCATATCCCTAATAAATTATAACTATTTCACAATTTCAAAATTTATAAAAAATTTTGTTTTCTCGATCTAGCTATCCTCTTGTGTATACCACCTTGTAAATTTAAAATAAAATTTAAACTATCCTTTTGATGGCGATAATATACTACTACCCAACTTAGAATAAACTAATCATTTAGATCAAATTTCTAGGAAACATAAATGCTTTTATACACAAATAAGACCTTAATGCATACTAATTGTCAAGGTGATCCTTTTAGCCATGTGTTTGACCTATGAGCATATACGAGTGTAGTCATCTTTCTAATTGTCACTAAGCACGAAACTAAGAATTTACGGTAGAAGGAGTCAAGCAAGATGCAAATCAAGGAGGGCGAACGAGAGTTCAAAATTTGAAGTCAAGAAAGGATGTCAAGTAGGTGGATGAGATTCCTAGATTCTAATCCTATATTGCAGGCTCACATCGGTACAATTACGTAATCGAAGTGACAAACTAGACCTGCATGGGCCACCACAAAAACATGTAACGTCCCAGTCCCAAAATACGTAGGACCAAGTACGTAGACATGCCAGCTGTATACATATAAAATACATGGACCTCGTATGTATACATAAGCTGTAAATATAGTAATCCAAGACAACTAAATCTCATCCACAATGAAAGGAATAATAATATAGAATCAACTTGAATATTTATGATACAATCGTTGGGCGGAGACAAAGTCCACTACCAACTAATTTAAACAGAGAAGAAATATACAAAGAAAGTGGTTGGTCGAGCGAAGCAATGACAAGTCCAAAAGCAGTCATCATAGAGGAAGAAATGGCCTTAGCTAGAGCACCTGCAAGAAATCACGAAACGTACACCTGGAGAGATCACCAGGTCCTCAGAGGGACGTAACAAGACACATAATATCATGCCAATAAACTGAATAAATAAAGCTCAATAGAAAAGATACATACATAACGGTTCCTAACCATTCTATGTGATATATACTTTGAGAAGACAATGTTCTACGCAGGGGCTGTAACGGATTCACGCAAGCAAGTAATAGAGAGTGGCCGTCAAGTAGTGCTCATCCGAGAAGCTATCGGCCCTGGGCAGAAGGTAGTGCTCATAAGAGTCACCCTCGGCCCAAAATGTGTGTAAAAATAAATATAGCCCCTACGCTAATAACTGTCCCCTCCCCCCAATGATACTATACATGTATCGACTCCACGACACTGTTTTAATCCTTAATAACTACCAAGTCTTCTAAAAAAAATCTATTGGCAGTTATATCCTAACGCACGGCTTGTACGCACAAATGATCAGTCAACACGCAAGTCCGCATCTATATGCGACTCACAACTCACACACAATCCGTGGCACAACGTGACATTTTATGAGATGCACTAAACATACGGTGGTCCCTTAAGTCTAAGCCAATTGCATAAAGTATAATAATTTGCATCTATATATAGTTTTGAAAGAACAACATAAAAAAAATGCATGATATTGAGCAAAAATTAAACAGTAAAGGCAAGGTGTCTTGCCTGGTGGTGTTGCCTGGAGTGGTGCAATGATTCAACAAGTCCTGTTCTGTCCAATAGCCATGTTTAATGTGGAGAATTCCGAAGGAAATAAGTATGAGATTAGTCATGATTGGCTAAGATAATCGAAGAGAATTTGTGGAAATGAATACACGTACAAATTCTTAGAAAAAAAATTATATTTTTTTACTTGTAATAATTCATTTACAAAAATACTCAAAAATATTTACATATAATAATTTTGAAATACTGTATAAATTGGTAACGACTAGTTTTTTAGCAATGTTTAGGAAATATAACATCTAAAAACGATTTAGGGCTAAAACGTACTCAAAATATCATAAAATATAAAATCACACCCTTAGAGTTTTTAACCAATTTTTGAAATATAGAACTAGGCTTTAGCCATAATATTTATAATTTTTAGAAAATAGTAGGATAGCCTCAAATAAAATTTTAATAACCATAATAGTAATAACCTAAGTATAGATATGATAAACTAATTATAATAATGATGATATTATTGGTAATAATAATACTGATAATAATAATATTAAGATAATAATATTAGATAACAAAGAATAATAGTTGATAATAATAATAATAATAATAATAATAATAAAAGTAATAATAATAATGTAAATATCAGAAATGATAATAATAATAATAATAATAATAATAATAATAATAATAATAATAATAATAATCCTACTGAAAACCTATTCCCCTCCCCAATTTATACCAGAAGAGAGAGAGAGAGAGAGGGATTGAGAAATTAAGGGAGAGAGAGAGAGAGGGAGGAAGAAGAGATCGAGAGGGGGTTACCAGCTTCGGCGCCGGCGGAAAGCGGGGCGGCGGTCGGCTGCGGGGATCGCGGCGGAGGAAGATGCGAGGCGGATCTCCCCGACGGCGGGTGGTGGCACTCCGGGCCCTGGGCGGACGGGAGTTTTGAGTGGGACGCTCCTGGGTGGCACGGTCGCCGGGCGCCGGAGGCAGCGGCCAGTGGATGGAGCGGAGGAGAAGAGATCGGCCGGAGATGGGCGTCGGTCATCAACGGAGGGACACGATGGCGGGAGAAGAACTTCGGTGGTCTGGCGCGCGATAAAGGGCAATCCGACGGCGCGTTGGGCTCGGCCAGCGGAGGCTGGGCATCGGGAGTCGGCCGGAGGGTGCTCGACGGAGGACGCATGGAGTCGCGCTGCAGTCGACGTGGTAGATCTCCGGTCGAAAGCGTCGTCGGATCTACGTGACTTAGTCGTGGAGGCGAGGCGGCCGACGTCTCGGCCTGGTGGCTCGGCCACTGGTGAAGGCGACTGTGACGAGGCGGATGCCTTGGGTCAACGCCCGCACGATGCAATGGCCCGTGGTTCCGCCGGACTCTCGAGGGCGAGATGGGGCGTACGTCATGGCAGACGGGGTACGGCGCGCAGGCCGTGGCCAGTTCTGATCTCCTGGCGACGGAGCGAGAGGCAGCAGGTGGAGGCCGGAGGTAAGGTTAGAGCTTCCTTTCCTATCTAATTCCATGGTGGTGGTGGTGTCGAAATTAGGATTAGGTTTTGGCGTGTCGAGTTGTGTCCTGCATGACACGGGAGAGTGTAGATGTCCGGGGTTGTCGGACACGGAGAAATAGTGTATATGTAATTGTGGAATAAGATGGACGGGAGGGAACACGGACACGGTGCACGGGGTTGAGAATTATTTGTGGAGAATTGGATTGTGGATAAATTATGAAATTTATGGAGGAGTACCTGCCTATTTATAGGACGTGGGAATTCCCATTAGGATAAAGATTGGGATTGTTTAAATCCCCATTAGATAAATTCAATATTAATTTAAATAGTTTTAAAAAAATAATTGGAACGAATCCAAATCAAATATGGATATCTCCTATATTTAAAACAAAACCTTTCCCAATTTAAATTATCAAAATTAATAAACTATTAAATTAAACAAGATTAAAAATATCTTTTCACATCTATTAAAATATGCTATTAATTAATTTTAAAAATTACATATATATATATATTGCTAAATAATTTTAAAATATAAAACTTGCTTTTCTAATATACCATTTTATAATAATAATATTTATTATTATAACTATGTAATTAAAAGGCTTTATAAATAAAATAACAAATTTGGAATTTTGGAACGATAACTAAAATACTTATTATATATATTTTGAAACTATAAAAAAAATACGAAAAATGTTTTTCCTAAAAATATATACGCTCGCACATATTCGCACTTGTTGAGCAACTACGAAAAATAAAATTTCGTGTGCGACGTAAAATACGACTATGCGACGTACAATACAAAAATTTAAATCAGTACCAAAATTTAATAAAAAAATATAGTAGAAATTTAGGGGTTTTACAACCGGCGTTTGGCAATATTTTCCAAGAGATAAAAGCTGCTGAAGATGACGTCACTCGTACGGAGATCCGATTCGCCGCGGACGGATCCGCAGAGGCCCGTGCCTCGCTCAACCTCTCCAGAGCTATCCTTAAATCCCGTCTAAAAGTGGAGATAGAATTTTGGAAGCAAAAAGCCAGGCTGACCTGGGACATCGAGGTGGCAGCAACTCAGCATTCTTCCACGCCTGCTTTAGGGACTGCAGGCAACAATTATCAATCCACCAAATAACCAACGAGAACGACACCTTACTCAAAGATCAGCGGAGCGTCCAGACGGCCGCCGCCAACTTCTACTCTAATCTTTTCACCAAAGACGGCATCGTCAAGGACGACAGCTTACTGGCCCAGGTCCCGCCCCTTATCAATGAGCAGGACAATGATCAACTTTTAGCCTCTCCATCTATGACAGAAGTCAAGTCTGTGGTTTGGGATCTTGATGAGCACAGCACCCCGTGACCGGACGACTTCACAGGGATATTCTTCCGCTCGTGCTGGAACATCCTTCAGACCGACGTGACCGAAGTCGTTACTGTTTTCTTTCAAGGCGCTCATTTCCCTAAATCTCTATCCCGGGCCAACCTCATCCTCATCCCAAAAAAAGACAACCCAGAGATATTCAAAGACTTTCGCTCGATCAGCCTCTCCAACTTCGCCAACAAAATTGTCTCCAAGATCATCGCCACTCGTATGTCCCCCATCCTTCCTAAAATTATATCCGAAGAACAAAGCAGGTTTGTCCAAGGGGGGAACATCACCGACAACCTTCTTTCCCAGGAGATGGTCACATGCATGAAATTTTCGGCGAGGGGGGAACATAGCCATTAAGCTGGACATGGAGAAGGCTTACGATCGGTTGGACTGGCAATTCATGATCTGGGTTCTAAGAGCCTTCGGGTTCTCACAAACATGGACGGACATCATTTACAGATCCATAAGCAACTCTTGGTTCTCCACCGTCATCCACTAACAAATGGATGGCTTTTTCAAAGCCAGCCGCGGTGTCAGACAAGGAGACCCTCTATCCTCTACCAACTTCATCATAGCCGACGAAGCCCTTAGTAGAAACCTCAACAACATGGTCAACATCCCCAACTTCCTCTACTTTCATACCACTACGGGATGCCCCATTATTACCCACTTGGCTTATACCGACGATGTGCTCATCTTCTCCTCCGGAGACATCGTAGCCGTAGAGGTGATCTATAACACCCCAGAAAGATACACATGATGCTCCGGTCAACGGATCAACCGGGACAAAAGCATCATATACACTCACCACCGACAGAGGCTATTCGGCTGCCCTCACCAACCTTACCTTCTTCCTCATCGCTTCTCCATCGTTCACCTACCTGGGCTGCCCATTGGTGTACGACAGAACTAACTCGGGCATATTTGGCAGATTGGTCAACAAGGTTAGGAAGAAGATTAGGGATGGCATAATGCAACCTTATCCCCTGACGGGAAAATGATCTTCATCAAGCATGTGTTATCCTCCATCCCTATCTACATCCTGGCGGTCTGTTCCCCGCCATTGAAGGTCCTCTCTTCCTTGGAGGCCCTCTTTGCCAGCTTCTTCTGGGGTCATAACAAAGGCCATGATGGACATCACTGGGCCAGCTAGGAATCTATGTCCAAACCCACCGACGAGGGGGGCCTCGGTGTAACGCCCAGTCCCAAAATACATAGGACTAGGAACGTAGACATGCCAGCTGTATACATACAAAGTACACTCCAATATATGGAAACCTCGTATGAATACATAAGCTGTAAAATGCAGTAGAACCATAACTAATCTTATCCACACAAAATAAATGAATAAAAGATATCATATAATGATAATGAATTGTCTTGATACAATATGTTGGGCGGAGACAAATTCACTACCAACAAGTAAAGGAAAAATACATGAGAGAATAAATGATTTTGGCGAGCGAAGCAAAGACGATCCAAGTGTAATCATCCTCGAAGAAATAGCAATGATCACGGCTAGAGCTAGAACACCTGCAAAAGACAAGAGCACACACCTGGAGAGATAACCAGGTCCTCAGAGGGACGTAACAAGACACATAATATCATGCCATATAAACTGAATAAATATTGCTCAAATAAATAAGTCAATTAAATTTATAACATGGTCCAATACACACCTATTGAACGAGCTTACCATCCTCCCAACCAAACAAGGACAGGAGATGGTAAACTAATTCACGGTGACGTATCTTTCCATGCTATGAATCTAATATGGTATCCGGACCCCAACAAGGTTCAATACCTTCTCATCGAAGTAGTATGTCACACCTACAACCAAACAAGGACAAGATGTGACGAACTAATCCGCGACAAGTTATTATCCCAAGCCACGGTCAGATACAAGTACCCAAACCAAAAGTACTCGTACCGAACTGTTAAAGGTAGCCTAACAGTTCTGAGTGAAATGTAGTTAAGAATAATCCTTCCTACGTATGGGCCCTGGCTAAATAGGATCGGCATAGTCCTCCCTTGGGGCACTAGAGGCCCAATCAGTAAGAGCATAACGTTCCACAGAACGTCAGTGGCCGTCAGTAATCATGGGTCATCAGCCCCATATCTCCAGCGGAGAATTTGGATCACAAAAAAAAGTGTATCGAGGCCCATACGCTAAGGAATTGTCCTCCCAGCCCAATACCTATTATGTTGTATCCACAACAGTAACCTCTATAACCGCTAAGTCAAACTAAGCATGCAACCTCTATTAGCGGTTATTCCTATCGCACGGCTTGTACGTACTGGTGGCCAGCCAATCACGTACGTCAGTGTTCTACATGCGACACACAACTTCGTGGTACAACGTGTCAAGGCCATGAATGCAACACACAAATGTGGTCCCTTAAATCTAGGTTGAATGTGTAAGAAAAATGATACATAGCAGTAAATATAAATGAACAGTAAGTTCTAACAGGTTATGCCATGTATCACAGTTTAATTTGCATAAGAAAAATAATTAATGCATAAAATATGAGCTAAAATAAATAAACAGCAAATGGCAAGGTGTCTTGCCTGGTAGTACGCCTGGTGTGCTGCAATGATCACTGTGGCATGAACTGCGACTTCGATGTAACAACTACACAAAGGGACCTCTGTTGGTGGCACGGATAGTTCCATCGAGTCCAGGACGGTCAATTTAGTTAGGGTTGACAGGGGTTGTGCATAACTTGTGAGGGAATAGGATAAAGAGAATTTGTCATAGATAGGAGGATAATCAAAGAAAACTTGATAATAATGTATATATACGAGTTTCGAAAACTATTTATAATATTCAAAAGTTTTATAGTCTTTTTATTAGGACAATAATGTAGACAATATTTGAAAATAGCAAAATAAATCCATCTAGATTGAATCCCAAAAATATGCTTATAGATAATAGCTACACTTATATACAAAAATATCTTAAATAGATATCGTAAATATTTATAACTCGTTTAGGTCAAGGCATATAAAATAACCTTGTAAAGGATTCCGCATATATAACAATACTTGAAACTAGTGTTAATTTTACTAATAATAATATCACCAAAAATGATAATAATCATCATTATTATTATATACCATGTGAATCCTATATATAACTAGTTTTTGAAAAACAACACTATAATAAAAAGTAAATAATAAGAATTTCATAAAAATAACATTAATAATAATAATAATAATAATAATAATATTAATATAAATCAACTAAGGAAACACAAAAATATAACAACAGAATAAAAATGATAATAATAATAATAATAATAATAATAATGATAATGATAATGATGATAATAATAATAATAATAGTAATAATAATAATAATAATAATAATAATAATTACTAAAAACAAAAAAACAAAAAATAAATAATAATAGCGCAGCAGTCCACTGACTGCTGCTGTTCTCATCAAAATGGGGAAGGGAGAGAAGAGTGACGAGAGAAGGAAAAAAAAATTAAGAGAGAGGGCTGGGGAGCGAGAGGGAAGAGGGGAAGAAGAGCGGCGATCGGGTTCGGGGGCGCGTCTCCGGAGACTTGGCGTGGGGCACGGAGGAGGCGGAAGAGAAGAAAAGGGTTTCACGGAGGAGAGGTTTTCTAGCGGGCGGTGAGCACGACAAGGGCGAGCGGCGTGGGGGTAGGCGGCGGTTAGGGCTGGTCCGGCGGTGCGAAGATAGGGTTTCACCGGCGTGGGGAGCGGCGGAGCGTCTGCTCTCCGACGGAGAGGGTTTTTCCGACGGAGAGCGGCGGAGCGTGGGGTCAGAGGAGCAGATCTGGCACGGCACGACAGCACGCAACGGTGCGACTCAGTTAGCGAGGTCACGGTGAGTCGAGCACAGCCTAGACAAAACCAGATCTGGTAGGGGCAGAGAGGCGAGCGGCGGTCGGCCGGTCGAGGCGGCCAGGTGAGTTGAGGGGGGGTGCGTGTGTTTAATTTTAGGGTTTTATTTTTTGGTGGTTTTTGGTCGAGATGGTGGTGGTGTTCATGGGGTCGGGGAGTGGTGGTGGCTGGGTATGGCCGGAGATACCGACGACGGTGGTGGTGACGGCTGGGCTGTGTTCGGGGTGAGCATGGTGGAGATGGTGCTGGGATTGGCAGATGTGGAGGTGGCTGTGGGGACGGTGGTTGGCCGGAGTTGGCCGATAGTGGTGGCGAGTCCGGGGCTGCGGTGGTAACCGCAGGGATGGGGATTTCTGGCGTCTGGCCGAGACAAGACAGTGGTGGTTTTGGGTGCTGACGGTGGTGGTAAAGGAATGGCGAGGGAAGGATGATGGTAGTCGTGGTCGAGAGGGAAGGTCATAGGTCTTAGGATTTTTGGGTCTGTATTTGCGGGTTTAGGGTAGCGTCGTGTCGGGTGTGTCTGACACGACGGAGAAGGATGTTCGTAGTTGTCGGACATGGGACAAAAATAATGTATGTGTAAAAGAAGAGAATAGTGGATGGGAAGTGGGACACGGGCACGGACACGATGCACATATTTTTGGTTGTGGAATTTGGAGAATAGAATACATGGATGAGTACCTGTCTATTTATAGGATGTGGGAATTCCCATTTGGATAGGATTAGGAAAAGATTTAAATCCCTAATAGATAATTTGCTACTAATTTAAAATCAAATTCAAATCCAAATCCAATTCAAATCAAATTTAAATTCCATCTTTTATTTTAAATTAAATAAGATAAATCAACTTTCAAACATAGGTATTAATTTAATTATTTAAATAGATCCATAAAATCAAATCAAAATTTAAATGGCCACAATAACTAAAATATATTTTCTAAAAATACATATAATAATAATTTTGAAAATTACATTATTTATTTATAAATAACTGTTAAATAATTATGAAATATATGTATGCACAAATATTCTTTACATAATTATGCTTTTCTAGTATACAAAAATATTATTTATTATTAATAACTTTTAGAAATGACGTAAAAATAACAAGCTTTGAATGATAGCAAAACTAATTATTATATCTATTATTTGAAACTGTAAAAAAATATAGAATAAAATATTTTTCTAAAATATGTACGCTCGCACATATTTGCACTCGTCGAGCAATTATGAAAAGCAAAATTTGGCGCACGACGTACAATACGACTACGCGACGTACAATATAAAATTTTAAATCCGTACAAATATTAATAAAAAAAATATAGTAGAAATTTAGGGGTTTTACATCCTACCCAACTTAAAATAATTTTGTCCTCGAAATTAAGAATTTAGTAGGGGGTGAGAAGACACAAGGGCGTATCGATGGGGAACTGTTTTAACAAAATCATGTCGTAAGAAATTACGATCTAGATCATAGAAAAATAATACGATATGGTCGTAATCGATAGGATGGCCAGAGGAAGTTCTAGTATAACGCTTTCGCCCTCCTAAAATAGGTGAAGGCGAAACCAATATAGAGTTCGAAGGAGGCGTTATCGAATACGAATACGTGATTCAAAGACGATCGAATAATTTTAAAAGAATTGTCAAGAATGTCGTGGATGGGATTGTAAGGGCCAAGTTTAATTATGTCCCCATCCACGTAGAGTAATAGACAAAAGCGAACCAAAGTGTACTTGGTTGATCAGACCATTATGTACTGGTTCTGATTAGACAATAGGCTAGTGAGCGCTCAATAGCATATGTCATGAACAAGCTTGATAAAAGAATAAGCTTGCAAAAACTAGCCTATATTAGCATCATTGGTCTAGATAGTAAACAATATAGGAACGATGGTAGATGAAATAAGAACAATATGAATAGTCTAAGAGTCATAAAAATCTAAGTCTTGTTTATTCCTATACAATTATTCTACGGTTTTATTGACCAAGGCTTGGTTGGCCAAATGGGTTAATGTCCTCTAGTCTCTATGGTCTAGATAATACTATTTGTATTCCCTTAATTGTCAAGGGTGTGTCAGGTCGTGGGGTATTCTACCCAACTTAAAGAATTAAGCTAAGGGTGTTTGGGACATCTAACTAGTAGGGTCGATCTCTAGCAAGCACGAAGGGAAGATAAGAATAATGATAGAAGAAATCAAGCAAGATGCGATCGATAAGTCGGTCGAATATAGAATCGAGGAAAAAGGTCAAGTATGTGGATGAGATCCTAGACTTCTAATCCTATTCGCAGGCTTGCTTCGTACGGTAAAGTAACCAAACAATTTATCTTGACCTGCATGGGCCACCACAAAAACATGTAATGCCCCAGTCCCAAAATACGTAGGACTAGGAACGTAGACATGCCAGCTGCATACATACAAAGTACACTCCAATATATGGAAACCTCGTATGAATACATAAGCTGTAAAATACAGTAGAACCATAACTAATCTTATCCACACAAAATAAATGAATAAAAGATATCATATAATGATAATAAATTATCTTAATACAATATGTTAGGCGAAGACAAATCTACTACCAACAAGTAAAGAAAAAATACATGAGAGAATAAATGATTTTGGCGAGCGAAGCGAAGACGATCCAAGTACAATCATCCTCGAAGAAATAGTAATGATCACGGCTAGAGCTAGAACACCTGCGAAAGACAAAAGCACACACCTGGAGAGATAACCATGTCCTCAGAGGGACGTAACAAGACACATAATATCATGCCATATAAATTGAATAAATATTGCTCAAATAAATAAGTCAATTCAATTTATAACATGGTCCAATATACACCTATTGAACGAGCTTACCATCCCCCCAACCAAACAAGGACAGAAGATGGTAAACTATTTCACGGTGACGTATCTTTCCATAATATGAATCCAATATGGTATCCGGACCCCAACAAGGTTCAATACCTTCTCATCGAAGTAGTAAGTCACACCTACAACCAAACAAGGACAAGATGAGACGAACTAATCCGCGACAAGTTATTGTCCCAAGCCACGGTCAGATACAAGTACCCAAACCAAAAGTACTCGTACCTAACGGATAAAGGTAGCCTAACCGTTCTAAGTAAAATATAGTTAAGAACAATTCTTCCTACGCATGGGCCCTGGCTAAATAAGATCGTCATAGTTCCCCCTTGGGGCACTAGAGGCCCAATCAGTAAGAGCATAACGTTCCGCAGAACGTCAGTGGCCTTCAGTAATCATGGATCATCAGTCCCGTATCTCTAGCGGAGAATTCGGGTCACAAGAAAAAGTACATCGAAGTCCATACGCTAAGGAATTGTCCTCCCTGCCCAATGCCTACTATGTTGTATCCACAACAGTAACCTCTATAACCGCTAAGTCAAACTAAGCATGCAACCTCTATTAGCGGTTATTCCTATCGCACGGCTTGAACGTACTGGTGGCCAACCAATCACGCACGTCCGTGTTCTACATGCGACACACAACTTCATGGTACAACATGTCAGGGCCTTGAATGCAACACACAAAGGTGGTCCCTTAAATCTAGGTTGAACGTGTAAGAAAAATGATACATAGCAGAAAATATAAATGAACAGTAAGTTCTAACAGGTTATGTCATGTATCACAGTTTAATTTGCATAAGGAAAATAAATAATGCATGAAATATGAGCTAAAATAAATAAACAGCAAATAGCAAGGTGTCTTGCCTGGTAGTACACCTGGTGTGCTGTAATGATCACTGTGGCATGAACTGCGACTTCGATGTAACAACTACACAAGGAGACCTCTGTTGGTGGCACAGATAGTTCCATCGAGTCCAGGACGGTCAATTTATTTAGGGTTGACAGGGGTTGTGCAGAACTTGTGAGGGAATAGGATAAAGAGAATTTGTCATAGATAGGAGGATAATCAAAGAAAATTTGATAATAATGTATATATACGAGTTTCGAAAACTATTTATAATATTCAAAAGTTTTATAATCTTTTTATTAGGACAATAATGTAGACAATATTTGAAAATAGCGAAATAAATCCATCTAGATTGAATCCCAAAAATATGCTTATAGATAATAGCTACACTTATATACAAAAATATCTTAAATAAATATAGTAAATATTTCTAACTCGTTTAGGTCAAGGCATATAAAATAACCTTGTAAAGGATTCCGTATATATAACAATACTTGAAACTAGTGTTAATTTTACTAATAATAATATCACCAAAAATGATAATAATCATCATTATTATTATATACCATGTGAATCCTATATATAACTAGTTTTTGAAAAACAACACTATAATAAAAAGTAAACAATAAAAATTTCATAAAATAACATTAATAATAATAATATTAAAATAAATCAACTAAGGTAACACAAAAATATAACAACAGAATAATAATAATAATAATAATAATAATAATAATAATAATAATAATAATAATAATAATAATAATAATAATAATAATAATAATAATAATGATAATGATGATGATAATGATAATGATAATGATGATAATAATAATAATAGTAATAATAATAATAATAATAATTACTAAAAATAATAAATAAATAATAATAGTGCAGCAGTCCACTGACTGCTGCTGTTCTCATCAAAATGGAGAAGGGAGAGAAGAGTGACGAGAGAAGGAAAAAAAATCGAGAGAGAGGGCTGGGGAGCGAGAGACAAGAGGGGGAAAAGAGAGGCGATCTGGTTCGGTGGCGCGTCTCCGGCGACTTGGCACGGGGCACGGAGGAGGCGGAAGAGAATAAGAGGGTTTCATGGAGGAGAGGTTTTCCGGCGGGCGGTGAGCGCGACAAGGGCGAGCGGCGTGGGGGTAGGCGACGGTTAGGGCTGGTCCGGCGGTGCGGAGATAGGGTTTCACCTGCGTGGAGAGCGGCGGAGCGTCTGCTCTCCGGCGGAGAGGGTTTTTCCGACGGGGAGCGGCGAAGCATGGGGTCAGAGAAGCAGATCTGGCACGGCATGACAGCACGCGACGGTGCGACTCAGTTAGCGAGGTCACGGTGAGTCGAGCACGGCCTAGACGGAGCCAGATCTGGTAGGGGCGGAGAGGCGAGCGGCGGTCGGCCGGTCGAGGCGGCCAGGTGAGTTGAGGGGGGTACGTGTATTTAATTTTAGGGTTTTATTTTCTGGTGGTTTTTGGTCGAGATGGTGGTGGTTTTCATGGGGTCGGAGAGTAGTGGTGGCTGGGTGTGGCCGGAGATGCCGACGACGGTGGTGGTGACGGCTGGGCTGTGCTCGGGGTGAGCGTGGTGGAGATGGTGCTGGGATTGGCAGAGGTAGAGGTGGCTGTGGGGACGTTGGTTGGCCGGAGTTGGCCGATGGTGGTGGCGAGTCCGAGGCTGCGGTGGTAACCGCGGGGATGGGGATTTCCGGCGTGTGGTCGAGACGCGGCAGTGGTGGTTTTTGGGTGCTGACGGTGGTGGTGAAGGAATGACGAGGGAAGGATGATGGTAGTCGTGGTCGAGAGGGGAGGTCATAGGTCTTAGGATTTTTGGGTCTGTATTTGCGGGTTTAGGGTAGCGTCGTGTCGGGTGTGTCTGACACGACGGGGAAGGATGTTCGAAGTTGTCGGACATGGGACGAAAATAATGTATGTGTAAAAGAAGATAATAGTGGATGGGAAGTGGGACACGGACACGGACACGATGCACATATTTTTGGTTATGGAATTTGGAGAATAGAATACATGGATGAGTACCTGCCTATTTATAGGATGTGAGAATTCCCATTTGGATAGGATTAGGAAAATATTTAAATCTCTAATAGATAATTTGCTACTAATTTAAAATCAAATTCAAATCCAAATCCAATTCAAATCAAATTTAAATTCCATCTTTTATTTTAAATAAAATAAGATAAATCAACTTTCAAACATAGGTATTAATTTAATTATTTAAATAGATCCATAAAATTAAATCAAAATTTAAATGGCCACAATAACTAAAATATATTTTCTAAAAATACATGTAAAAATAATTTCAAAAATTACATTATTTATTTAGTAATAACTATTAAATAATTACGAAATATATGTATGCACAAATATTCTTTACATAATTATGCTTTTCTAGTATACAAAAATATTATTTATTATTAATAAATTTTAGAAATGACGTAAAAATAACAAGCTT
>JANAVB010013397.1:9513876-9772117 GCA_029216955.1 Iris pallida
CTTCATGACCTGAGGTTGATGAGGTTCAGAAGGTTGCCCCTACTGTCCCTACCATTCAAGAGGGGGTGACAGCAGCACCTGGAGGTTCTCCTTCACTGGTCCAGAGGCCTGTTCTTATTCAGACAGATCCTCTTCCACCTCCACCTACGCTACCGATCGATGCCACTCAAATGTTCGTGCTTCTCCACCAGATGATGGAGGCACAGCGAGCATAGGCTGAGGCTCAACAGCGACAGACGGATGTTCTGAGGCAGAGTATCAAGAGTGCGCATCAGTTAGCTCTTGCAGCTATTGAGATGGTGGCTGCAGTTCAGGTTCAGGGCGCTCCCGTCCAGTAGTCGCCGCTGCAGTTGGCGAGGCCTGGCTCCGTGTTAGACTTCAAGAAGATGTACCCTCGAGAATTCAATGGAACAGAGGGGATCCTATATGTCGATGACTGGCTAGAGGATGTTGAGCGGAGCCTGGTACTAGCACAGATTTCGGAGGGACTGTGGGTGCCAGCAGCAGCGAGTTAGTTCTTTGATATCGCTCTGACTTGGTACCGTATGGACCCTCGTGCGTCAGCGATGGGTCTGACATGGAATACTTTCAAGAGGCACTTCAAGAAGAAATTCATTCTTGTTGTGGCTCTTAGTGCACTGGAGGGCCAGTTTATAGGACTGGTGTAGGGATACTCCTCGGTGGACGAGTATACAGCAGAGTTCTTCTGCCTGAGCCGGTTTGCTAAGGGCATGGTTCAGGATGGGGAGAAGGCCCGTAAGTTCAGGAGGGGCCTGAACCACAGCATAAGATCTCACACGTCTTGGCGTCGTACGGTGACCTTTGAGGAGATTCTGATGGACGTTCAGATTACAAAGAAGGATTTGGGTCTCAGGCCCAAGAGGAGCAGTGATGCTATGGGTGCTGGTTCCAATACTGGACCGGCCAAGCGTCCTCGGAGTCAGCAGAGGTCGTTCTACCAGCAGCAGCATCAGCAGCACCAGGCACCAGGACATGCACATCATCAGCAGGGGCAAAAGCAGATTCCTCTGTGTCCTTTCTGTGGGAAGTTGGGACACACCCGAGAGATCTACAAGAAGAGGTTGGGAGTTTTTCTATTCTGTGGAGCGCCTGACCACTAGTTAAAGGATTGTCCTACTTATCCTGTTCGAGGAGGTCAGGACACAGCACCTCCTGCTAGAGCTCCAGTGGGACCTGCCGTTCAGCCGAGGGGTCCGCTGCTCCGACTCAGCAGTAATATTTTACCCAGCATCAGCAACAGAGGGGTGCACCTCAGGATAGAGCGTTTGCTTTAGCTGTTGAAGAGGTCGAGCCCAGTGTAAATCTGGTAGCAGTATGTGTTTACTGCAGTTCTTAATGTTATATTTCCATTCCTTATATTTCCATTCCCTTCTGCTATTTTTATTCCTTATATTTATCATCGTGCTTATCTTCCTTAGAAGTATGTGATTGAGTTGTGATTATATTCCTCCGTGCGGAGATGACAGGCTATATTATTGTGTCTAGATATCATATATTGTAGATGACCCTTACAATGTTCTACCGCTGATACTGCGGCATAGGCTGGACGTACCCATGTGCTCGTGCCCCTAAATAGGGTACGGGTCGTGACACAAGCAAAGCTAAAGTTTCACTCAACCATGCTTTCTATTACAAATATCCACGCATATCATATCACACCACTTCACGTTCTCATATTACTGCACATAGTACTAATATTAATACTTTCTGTCATTATTGTGGTATGACTGGACACGTTTTGTCAGATTAGAAAACTAGTTGATATGAACTTGTGCAAATGGGTTCCCAAAGCTAACAAATGTGGATTCAAGTATTCGATACCAAAGTCTTCATCTAATATTTCAAATGGAGCCACTTATGTTGAATCATAAAATCTTGGAACGTGTTGGTGTTTGCACAACTACAAAGGTCATCTTCCATACAATTGCACCAACATAAGTATGGTCACTTGAACCACTTTGGTAACATGCTAAATGATTTATTTTATGGCTTTATTTATAGAATCTAGCATGTTCCTATTAATGTCTTGTTCCTTGATATCTTTTAGTTGTTTATTATTTGAATCAATGTGAGATATAATCCTAACATGACTAGCTGTTTAGCTTAAATGATTAGTTCATACTATATATATAGTATTTTATTTTCAATTCATGTGACACATTTGTCTATGTATGCTCTTTACTCTTAATCTTATTCTTGAAGCATGCATACCACTGTAGTCCATAAGAGCTTAATTTTTTTTGGTTAAATATGTTTTTGACTCTTCGTCTTTAATATTTTTTAATGGTCACTTCTTACTGATTTGTTTTTAACATGTCATATTTACTTTGATCGGTATTTTGTAAGTATGTATGTTTAGCACAAGTCTCTTAGTAACTTGAAAAGTATATACATATACTTTATGTTAACCTTGTGCTTGCATAATATATTCACTATTGATTCTCATGTTTTATTTTGATTTTTTATGAATCAATTACATCGTTGTCTGATAAAGCATATTTATGCATGTTTTTGATCTTGTGATAATTTTTTATTGCTTATTAAGGATACATGAATAATTCATTGTCATTCATATATTTCTTATATTTTTATATAAATATCTTTATGGGGATATATGAGTTAAGTTCAAGTTCTATATTATTTTAAAAGTAGTTTTAAATTTGTGCTTATCTCATACTTTAGCTATTGATTATTTTGAGCAAATTTATGTTCTTCTCTTTATTAGCTTCTTCCTCAAAGTCTTTTTTTAATAATATTTTTCGTGGCTTTTTTGGTTGACATTTTTGGATACATGACTCTTATTTAAATTATTTTTAATCTTGATCTTGATAAACCATTCTTTATGTTTTTACTTCTTTTATATTTAGGGATTCTGGATTTCGATATTGTTTGATGATACTGCATATATTCCTTTAAATCTAAGTTCTTAAAAGTAGATATCATTTTGGGTACAAGTCGAAAGGGTCCTTCGATCATACATGTGTAAATAGACTGAAGAGACATGGTGTACTAATCTTCGGACTACCGCTAGCTGGGAACCGGCCTCTACAGCTAACCCGAATTGATCAATACTTTATAGACTTAAGATTTATTAAGTTCTACCTGCAACTATTATCTAGTTCTGGATCCAAGATACTGAACCCACTCTCCTAGCTTCCAGAATACATCAAGCATAACTAGGTCCTACATTTTTATTTACAAATGTTTTATATTTTATTGTTACCCAATGATTTTGTAGAACATATGAATAAATGTAATTGATACATCTTATACCGTATGCTATATTGTTCCAAGATTTTTTTGGTCTATAGAATATAATTGATTTCATATTGCACAAATTCTTCTTAAATCCTCGGTTATTAAAGAAGAGATTTATTTTGGGTACAAGCCTACAAAGGTCTGTCTGTCACCACGGCTATGCCTAAAGCGAAGCGGTACTTAAGTATTCCCCGATGAACCTCCGTTAGCTGGTACAGTACCCCTACAGCTAACCCAAGATTGATCAATGCTTTATAAACTAAAAATTTATTGAGATCTAGTTACAATTTTTATCTGATGGATTTTAGATTTTTTGCTTTGATGGATAATATTGTTATTTTTTACAAAAGGTAACATACATTGATCTTTCATAGGTTAATGTTTGTCATCTTTTGATATATTAATTTTTCTGTCACACTATTCGATATTCAGATTTGATGATCTTGTGACTACTCATTGAATATTGTGGTCTTGTGATTTCGTCTTTAGCTTGTGTAATATTCATAATTTTTAGCTTTTTTATTATTATCTTCTTATTCAAGTTATTTACTGTCTATAGCAGTAACTTTTTGCGAAGGGGAAGTCAGGCATATTGAATTTCTTTCTCTAAAAAGTATTTTTTCTCTTTAACCCTACGATTATCTGATGGACACTGTGCAACGTCTTTAAAAGGGAAAAAATGAACTTTGATAAAAAGACCTAATACTTTTGAATTAGTTTCCTACTTTTGGAAATATATTTTGTTTGTTCATCTTTAAGCATTTATTTATTGAATTTTTTTTTGCCTAAAGATGATATTTGTTTTTAAGTTTGGAACTTTATATGCATTTGATCAAAGAAAAGAAAGATGCATATCTTGAATATTCCTTAGATCTTGTGATTATTTATTTTATCTATTCTTGCATATAAATTACTTCGAAACTAGATACACATATTTTAAGGGGGAGCATATTAATTGTTTCAATTCTTTTATGTCCTTAATATGTGGCATACCAAGTTCATCATGGACATATATTATTTTACTTAGCATATCTTGTTGATTTGTTCATGATTTTTGATTTTAGTAAGTTTATGAGAGAATATATGATTATTATTATTTATTTAATTTTACTTCTCTTATTTTATATGAGTTCTTAATATATCTTGCCAAATATATTTGATTTTGATGATTCCTTGAGTTTAAATTAATTTGGCTTTTCTTCTTGAGATTTTATCTCAAAGTTCATGATTATCTATATTTAGACTGATCATATTTTGCGGGAGATCATTCAAGTCGACTGAATTTCTCTTTCTCAAGTATTTTGTCTTCATTGTCTTCATGTTTATCTAACGGATATACATATATCAGGCTATGGTAATTGAATTCAAATGCATGAACCTTGTTATAGATTTTGCATAGATTCTAGTATATTTATTTTTATTTTTTCGATGATTATACTCTTTATAGAATTGATTCACTAATTTGTATGGGCAAATTATGAATCATATTTTTTGTGATCATTGTTAATAGTCTCATTGTATTTTTCTTTATTTGGTATATACTAGATCTACAAATTTTTATTTTTTCCCAATAATTGTTTATGACCAATGATTGACTTCTACTATATTGATATATATTTTCTTTCTTATTGGTCTTTTTTAAAACTATAATTATTATCATATTGTGTTTTGAATGTCATGTTGGATTTCTAATTGGTAAACTATGTATTGCTTGATTTTAGTTTTCTTTGTTAACAATCAACCAACTATATTGTATTTTGACAGATTTTCTATTTTATGTAATTTCTAAAACTTGTCATTACAATGTTCTCCTAATCCTTGATCATGATTATTTTTGCCTTCCTCGTTTACTTATGCTTGAGTTCGTTTGTATCTTTTATTACGGGGAAGCTTATTTTTTTGATCATGTCAAAGGGGGAGAAATAAGTTTAAATTAGCACATAATATTCTAATATTATGTGTTAATTAGTGATACATTCATCTATTGTATATATCATAAACTTAACCGATTTGCCATAATCAAAAAGGGGGAGATTATTAGCCTAATGATTATATCATGTTTTTGAATATGGCTAATCAATAATTTAAGATAATGACGTCACTAATATTTATGTAATCACTATCATGTTGCTACTTAAACATAGAATTGTGCTAATGTTCTATATATTATTGTTATGTTTGTATCATAATGCATCATACTGCTTTGTTCGCCTAACATGTACTTTCAGATATGCAGTAAGCATGATCAAACATGATCAAACCAGGACATATACAATGGAGAATTACTAAGGGGCCAAAGACGGCGTTATACCAGAATATTTCTTTAAACCTCCCAACGACCTATCTGAGGCCTCGCATCGGGATATCTTTGGACGACGACCATCAAGGAAAAAGGCATCTTCAGGTCTACTCAAATATCAGAAGAAAGAAATCATCAAAGGGCTATTGGTTTTCTTATTTTATAAATATATTTTTATATTTACTAATTCTAGGAATACGATGCATACTGCATCGTACTGGCAAATAGGTTACCCCAAAATCATTTTCAAAATATCCTATGTTTTGAAAAACAGCCCATTTTACAAAAGCTCCCAACTGCTTAAAACTTTTCATAAAGGAAAAACCCAAAAACTGTTTTTAAAATGGCCAACAATTCAAAAACAACCCTAGAAGAATTTAGCCAGAATTCGCCTAGTGTACTTTGGTTTTTGAACTTGGTCTTCCTGCAGTTACGGATGCAACGGCTACTTGTCGAGATTTTCTCATAGAACTCTGCCCGAATTCTGCCCGACTTCTGTCAGAATTATGACTTTGGAAAACCTATAAATAGAGAAGGATTTCAATCATTTCAACCCACTCATTCACTTTCTTATCTCTTCTCTCTAAGCCTAATATGTTCTTCCAAAGTATTCCGAGCTTTTCATTTTCAAATCCTAAGCCAGTTACAATCCTCTAGTCGATTTGTCAGTGCGGTATGGTCTAGAAGTTTCAAAGAGATTGTAATCAGAGGCTTGATTGAAGAAAGACACTTCACAATTGAAGTTGGTAAAGTACTTAGGATCAAAGCTCGCGTTGTAGAAGTTGCAAGAACTTCGGATGAAAACTTATGATATTTTCCATTAGTGGATTCAACTGGAAGCTAGAGTTCTTCCGAGTGGACAAGTCCTCACAAGAGGAAAACTAGTATACATCCTTGTGTTTGTGTTTGATTTCTGATCTCTACTTTTACATTTACATATCTGTGATATATTCTGTGATTTGCTGCTAACATTTTTCATTAGCTAAATTCCGCTGTCTACTCTATTCACCCCCTCTAGAGTATTGCGTTTTACAATTCGTTCCTACAAATGGTGACAGTGCGGGTGCTTGTTATATAGATATTGCTGCTCATACCAATTGCTCCTACAATTGGTATATAAGCAGGTGCTCCTTATAGAGATATTTTGGCTTAACATCCTTGGAGCAGATCCTCATTATCAAAGCAAATTATACAGGTAAAGCGAGATAACATTGCTATTATATTCTTATTTATTACAGATGTTACATTGATCACAGTATCACATATGACAAGTATGTACTTCACAACTAAAGAGCAATCCACAAATAGACTTCCACTATTTGATGGAACAAACTATAATTATTGGAAGACACGAATGAGCTTCTACCTGAAGTCTCTAGATTTTGACTTATGGTCAATTGTTGTCAATGGCTACCAAAAGCCTACTATCACTTCTATTCTCACATCCTCTATAATCAACAAGCCTTATTATAGTTACACGGAAGAAGAGAAAAAGCTAGCCTTGATGCAAAAGCTATGCATACCTTTTATTGTGCTATAGACATAAATGTATTCAATCTTATTACTACTTGCACAATATCTCATAAAATTTGGAAAGTTCTTGAAGCTACTTATGGGTGCAGGTATGAAAGCAATGCTAGCAACTCCAGAGAGGAGGACAGTCTTCATAATGATGCAAATATGTACATGATGGAATTGGAATTTTAGGTACAACACAATCCCTTATATAAAGAAGAGCTTGTATGTGACAACTGCAAGAAGACAGGCCACATCTGAGAAGACTCTACTATTGCTAGAAAGGAGAGTCACTACGAATGTGTAGAAACGAAGTAATAAAGCAGAATACTCTACAGGAGGGTGAATAGAGTAGGCAGCGGAATATTGCTAATTAAAAACTTCTTAGCAGTAAGATCACAGAATTAAATCAATAATCACAAAACAATTACTGTATAAGAAATGAGATCAGAAGGCAAACGCAAACACAGTGATGTATACTGGTTTCCCTTTTGTGAGGACTAATCCATTCGGAAGAACTCTAGCATCCAGTTGAATCTACTATTGAAAAATACTGCAAGTTTTTATACGAAGTCCTTGCAACTTCTGCAGATGCGAACTTTGATACGAAGAACTCGACCAACTTCAATTTTGAAGAGTCTTTCTTTAATCAAGACTCTTATTACAATTTCTCTGAAATCTTCTAGACCATTCTGTACCGACAAATTGACTAGAGAATTGTAACTGGCTTGGGATTTGAAAATGAAAACTTTTTAGAACTCTTTGGAATAGAAACATAAGCTTAGAAGATAAGAGATGAAAGTGAATGAGTGATTGAAATGATCAGAATTCTTCTCTATTTATAGCTTTTCCAAATGCAGAACTCTGGCAGAATTCGGACAGAATTCGGACAGAACTCTATGAGAAAAATTGCAACTGAAGGGAGGCCAAGTTTTCAAACGTTCGAAAATTAAACGGTTACTAACCGAACTCTGGCCGAACTTTGGTCGAACTCGGGCCGAGTTCTGTCAGGGTTGGTCAGGGTTTTTCAAAAATAATTTTTGGGCTTTTTGAAATCCTTCAAAAGCTTTTGTAAATAAGGGATGTTTTTCAAAACATGGGTCATTTTTTTAAAACTATTTTGGATAGCCTATTTGCCAGTACAACTCGGTATACAACGTATTTCTAGAATCAATAAAAGTGAAAAACTACATTGCATAAAGAAATACAGACTCGAGTGGCAAACACAGCTTCGGTCTTGAATTGAGTAGATATCCGATCTTGATCAGTGTCCAAAATGTCTTGAGTAAACATCTGAGTAGCTCTGTATATCGAGACAGAGTTTGATCAATCATTAAAATCAGGTTTGACCATGACCAATGGGCCAACAATCTTTCTTATTTTGATAATTGACAAAATATGACTGATATAACATCTTTGGTATCTTTGATAAGACAAAAAACAAATTTTGGTATAAAAAAATTTGTTCCTATAATCTTACAAAAATAAGATGTTAGATCTTATTTCTCTCCGGTTGTTGTAGGTCCTAAAAAGTAAGTTGCACCCATCAACAAAGTCATGAAAATCAAGAAATACATCTTTCAAATAAACTGCACAGAAGTCAGATTGTGCACCATACCGATTGCACAGACTGGACTGCGCACACTCTCAAGTGCGCAAGCTGACGTGGCAACGTCATCATTATCTGACAGACAGAATCAGATCTTCTGACAGCTGACAGCACGAAGAACGAAGAAACTGTTCGTTTATCATACAGCACGGTGCTCGAGGACAGTTGTACATGCAGCGCAATTGGCCAGGCTCTCTGCTGCGGAGTCCATTCCTGCGCAATCTGAAGTCAGCACAATTCATGTGACGCACTTCATCATGACAACTGATAAATGTACATGTGGCATTCATGCCATCAATTGCTCACTACGTGGCAACCGTCTGTACATGATCATGCGCAATTCAATCAAATGATGCCATGTGTCCAAGACAGTTGGCCCACAATCAAACAACTGCCAGCACAGTCTGATGCTGCGCAATCCAGTTCATGCGCAATCCAGCTTGCGCCATTCAAAATAACTAAAAATTAGTTATTTCTAGAACTCTATAAATAGAGTTTCAAGTCTTCATTCCAGGAGATCAGACAAAAAGTTCGGAAAAACTAGAGAGTTCAGGAGTTCTTGCCCAAGTGTTGCTGCATTCTTCCGAGGCTTCCGCCTTCAACTTCAGAGGCTATCATCTTCAAAGTTCACATCGTCCAAGGGATAAAGCAATCGTCATCTAGATTGGATTCCTATAGTTGTACTTTCCCAGAATTCTTGTAATCTCTTTACAAAGTTTGTTGAAATAAAGTTTATACTTTTGTTATTGCAAACAAAATGGCGACTCTGTTGGGGACGACTTTCTCCTCTGATGAGGAAGTGACAACTCAATGTGATGTTGCATCTATCGGAAAGACGCAGAAGACGCTGGTTGTGAAGGTCAACCAGACGGCCTACGAAGCCATGATCAACTCCCGGACTACCCCTCGCACTGCAACCACTTCTGCCACGAGCAAAGTGCATCCAGTGTGGGTCCCCAAGACTGCTGTGCAGTCTGATGTCCCTGTTGTTGCACAGTCTGCTTCCAAGACTGCTGCGTAATCTGTTGATTCTGCCACTAAGACTGCTGCACAGTCTAAGGTTTATGCTGCCAAAACTGTTGCACAATCTGCTTCAACTGTTCGTGCGCAGTCTGCTGTTGCCAGTACACAAACTACTTCTTATGCTGCCCTGTCAAAGTGCAAGACTCCTTTACTTTTGGCGCATTTGGCTGCAACTTTGCCTGCGCAGTCCACTACTCCAGCAACCAGAGTGCATCCTAAACACTCTGTGGCCAGAACTCCTGATGCGCAAACCACATTGTCTGTGGCCAGAACCAAAAAGCCATCTGTCAGAACTCCTAATGCGCAATATCCCCATGCGCAAATGGTGCCTGTGCAATCCAAGAGAGAGAGCCCTTTGGCTAATCTCTCTTCCTCTCACAACCAAGGGAAAGACTCAGCTTCTCTTCCCAAGCACTCTGTTACTCCAGCACAATCCATTGGGGGTAGTCTTTTGGCTATTCCTCCTCCTCTTCTGAACAAAGGAAAAGGCCCTTTGGTCTTTTCTCAAACTTCCTGGTCTCATGACTTGGAAGACAACAGAGGGAAATGCTCTTTAGCTAACCCTTCTTTCCAAAACAAAAGAAAAGGCCCTTTGGCCTTTTCTCAGTCTTCCTCGGTCTTTACCGTAGAAGATCAAACTGAACGTGCCTCGGCACCAGTCAGTACCAGAACTCTTTCAAACAAGGATTCTTTTCTCCATGTCAAAAGAACTTGTTCCGATCAAAGAGGTATTCTGCCTACTCCGGTAGCAGAATTCCAAGATCTCCCAACTCTCAAGATATCCCGCTCAAAACAGGGAAAATTGCTCGTGGCTCAGACAGAAACCCCTGGGGGTGAGTTTGCTGATTTAAGAACCTATCTCAATCGGCCAACTTCGGCAAAATACAAATAGCCAATGCCGAAGACCAATCAACATCAAAGGCAAACTTCCAGGGTCAAAAATCCTGACACTTATGCTAATGAAGTGAGCACTTCCCTGTACACTCAAGGGACAAAACATCTAAAAAACCAGAACCATGTTCCCAATGTTATCAAAGAACACATCCCTCAGACTTCTTCTCGTCCTGTCGTTGTTCCGGATCTCTGAGAGCACCTCAGGCAAAAGCGGGACAACACCTCAACACTTCCAGTTCAACCAAGTGATCATCATCATTGTAATCACAAGGTTATCATCAAGTGTTGTTGTCAAACAACAAGACGATCTGTCTTCGATCGTCTGAACTTTCCAAATTCTGAACCTATGTCTGAAGACGAAGACGATGTGTTCTACGCTTCTGTCAACATGACTTCCAGAGACACTGGGGGTAGGAAGTGTTATAAGCATGGCAAGTCTTGCAGGCCAAGCCAGCGATATTTGGATCTACTCCAAGAATCCTCTGAAGGAGTATTCCAACATACTCGATCCCGAAGCCGAGATACAATCGGTCAAAGGAATCTTCAAGATCCCTCCAGTCATCTTTTTCCTTCTCACTCAGGAGATGATTCTTTCTCCGACTACGATGCATACAGCGAAAGCTCAGAACAGACAGTGTCCTCCACTGTATCCAGAGAAGTGACAACTTATGTTGTCACTGAAGATCCTGATGCTTCCAGTTCAGCTAGTCAAGAACAGAGAATAGCTGTATTAGAAGACAAGCTGAAAACCATGGCTGAAATGGTTGCCAATATGTATTCCATCATTGTGGCACAACATACAGTACCACCGACCGTACCTGCTGCAAGTCCGAAGATCATAGCATCGTCGGTGCCTGTTAGTGCAGGGCTGGGGGTAGCAGCTCCTCAAGTACTTCCTGTACAAGTTCAATCTATACCCAGTCAGTCAGGTACTGGGGGTGGTGCTTACCATGCGGTTCCTCCCCCTAACACTGTGACTCAGCTTGCTCCTTCTACATCAGTGGAAGATGCCAATGAAGCAGTCAAGCTCTTGCGCACTCAGTTCGCGGCCTTCAAAGAGAAGGATAACTTGTAGAGGTTAGGGATTAAGCAACCCTACCCAGTTGAATGGAAGGAAGTCCCATTTCCTCCAAAGTACAAAATCCTAACAATCTCGCTGTTTGATGGCAGTACTTCTCCCATTCAGTTCATTAACCATTTTTAGGTTATGACTGTCCAACTTCAACCAAATGATGCTCTTCTTACCTGAGTATTCGTTGGCTGTTTAGCCGGCGTAGCATACGATTGGTACAGAAGTTTGCCCGATGGTTGTATCACCTCCTTCTCTAGTAAAACAAATCTTCTTGGAACGATTCTATGAGGGGATCAACGACATAACTATGTCAGCCCTCAATAAAATCAAACAAAGACATAATGAAACTGCTGAGAGTTTCATTCAAAGGTTCTGCCGGGAAGCTTTGAAGATGCCTCCAGGGACTCCGGCCGCTGTCACCATAGACACCTGCAAGGCAAATCTCTTGCCTATCATCAGCATGTGGACGGGATGAACTCAGTTTCAAGACTCGCCATCCTTCATTGTCAACGCTAAAGCAGCTGAAGTTAGCACCGACAAGTTCAAGCAGCTGGGGTACAAATGTCTAATCCCGACCGTGATGAGCACCAGACATCGGGTGGTGGCAATCGCCAGAACAACCGCAAGGGAAAAGAGACTCTAAACATTAATCTGAAGAACAAAGAATCTCTGGCGGTCAACGTAGCTCCCCTACATCCACTTCTACTCCTTCAGCACCCCCACCAAGGAAACCATGTCCGAAAGTAGAGTATTCCTTGGACGAGAATGACACCGCGAGTATCTTTGATTGCTTAATCAAAAGCAATAAGATCCAACTCCCAGACCCAAAGAAGCCTGATGAAGTCGGCAAAACTGATCATCCTAAATATTGTATTTATCACAGGTTTATTGGGCATCCCACTCGAGCATGTTATGTGCTCAAAGGCAAAATTCAAGAGCTGGTCAACGCTGGTGTCGTCACTCTGCAACAAGACGAGAAGACGGTTACCGCAAACATGGTCTCAGTTTAATTCGGTGACTTCCCACCGCAGATGGTACAACATGGTGTCATCCCTATCCCCAAAGCTACTCTTGAGATCGAGAATCTCCCGCCTCCACCAAGTGAAGGGCTTGTTCCTTTATCTCTTAACAATGGTGAGATTATGTAGATTCACCCTGATCTCGCTTCAGAGTTCCAAGTTCCCTCTTCCTCCAATAAGAAAGACTGCTATAAGGGTAAGACAAAAACTTGCAATATGGTATCTTTTGACCCCATAGTTGACGAAAAAATTCTGTTGGGCACCAGATCAGGAAAAACCTATCTAAAGGATTATCCCGAAGCTCAGGAGAATCCTGCTTCTTCTTCTTCTGAGCCTACTTCGATACAACCTACTTCCACTGAAGACATCTCTTCTGCATCTTTACCGATAGTAGTACCCATTTCCAAGCCGGCGGTAGCCGACAAAGGTAAGCAACAAGTTCGTTTCGACAAACCTTTAAAGAAGTCATCTCCTTCCGGACTTGAGAAGCCTTATAACTTTGATATCTTGGCTCAGTTAGCCAATACACCGGCCCGGCTGTCCATCTTAGAACTTTTGCTCCTCTCCAAAGAGACTCGGAAAACTCTGAATGAGGCTCTCATGCAAGCTGAAACTTGTCTTGCCCTTCTGAAGAAGCCGAAAGCAAAGCCAGTCTCTTGCCTTCATTGTCATAGTGTGTTGGAGTTAATTCCAAACATAACTTTTACACAAGATGACATATTGATGGAAGATAACAGGCACGACCGTCCTCTTTACTATACAGGATATGTCGATTCGATGAAAGTCGATCGTATTCTGATAGATCCAGGGTCTCCTCTCAGCATCATGCCGAAGACAATGTTGGATGCGTTGAAGATCCCAGTGCATAGTCTTTCCAGTACAATCACCACCATTCTCGGGTTCAACCAAGGAAGAAGTGAACCTCTGGGCAAGATTCGTCTAAAACTCTAAATAGGCAATCTTCGCACAAAGGTGACCTTCTACATCATTGACAATCATGGTTGTTCTTACAATGCTTTATTGAGAAGACCATTTCTGCATGAGCATAACATTGTTCCTTCGACTCTCCATCAATGTTTCAAATATGTCGATGACAATAGAGAAGTTCAAAAGGAGGTTGCTGATCTCTATCCCTTCAAAGGCATCGATGCATACTGCAATGATGCTCGTATGTATAAGAATGAATTCATGAAGGTTGTCCTGTCTCTGGACACTGAAGAAGAGCAAGAAGCAGTGCCTAATGACACCCTCATCATTCCTGTTAAAGGTCGTGTCTCTTGTCCTCAATCCTCCAAGCTACTGGCTATTTACTTGCCAGTCCAAAAGCAACCGACTAATGATGATCAAAGGGAGCTCACCTCTTCTGAGCCACTTATTATCAACCTTCGTCGTAACAAGGATAAAAAGCAGCTCACTTCTTTTGAGCCCCTTGTTATCGATTTAAGTCATAACAAGGACAAAAGGGAGCTTACCTCCTCTGAGCTACTTGTTATTGACCTTCGTCTTAACAAGCCTCCTTCACGTTCTTCTTCTCTCCCTCTTGTAATCAATCTGACTAAGCCTGCTAAGGCTAAAGGTCCTGCTGTAAATACAAATGTACATATCAATGAAAAAGCATCTACTTTCCAGTATACTGATGTCATTTATCATGCTAAGTGCTATTTGGATATGTTAGATAGCTATCAATCATTTATAATGGGAGTTGTACAATCTCTTCAAACAGAAGTTTCACTCGAAAATCCAGATGATTCATATCGTATTTTTCCCGCTCGAAAGAAAGGCGAGAGTCCAATACTTTTTAGTAAAGGACCAGAACAACAATTCAGCTATACGAATGATAGCAAAAGTAATGACACAGGACATCTCCAGCTCCGTCGTTATAGTTAGCAATCAAAAGACATCATCCGAAAAATGGGTTATGACTTCAAGAGTAGCCTCAAATATGGCAAGGGTAGACGAACTCCTATCCGTACGACTGTTGCAGAAGGAAAGTCAAAGATGTACTACAGCAGGACCAAGAGAGGTCTCGGATATGCTTCTCCTCCAGTGTTATTCCCAGCAGTCTCCGAATCTAATAGTGAAGAGCGCTCTAACTCTTCTGATTCCAGATCATGGGAT
Organism: Iris pallida; assembly: GCA_029216955.1. NCBI lineage: Eukaryota > Viridiplantae > Streptophyta > Magnoliopsida > Asparagales > Iridaceae > Iris > Iris pallida. Next base: position 9,528,705 of record JANAVB010013397.1, read on the forward strand.
TCTGATACCAGTGTTGGTCAAGTCCATCGGTTGATCGTATCATCTAACATGGTCTCTGTTAAATTTTCAGAAAGCTGTGACAAGGATATTAAAGAAAGTCTTGAAACAGATCCTTGGGCTCAACGAATGGATACCCAATGGGAACTCTGATTTGAACAAAGGGAACCTCCTACTGAAGATCAACTGGTGCAAATTGATGTAGGGAAAAGCGGGTCACCTCGTCCAATATTCATCATCAAGAATCTTTCAGAAACAGATAAACAAGAATTAATTCTTCTTATTAAAGAATATATTGATGTCTTTGCCTGGAGCTATGAAGACATGTCAGGTCTAGATCCCAAAGTTGTTACTCACAAATTGAACATCCTGCCTAATGCAAAACCAGTCAAACAACAACAACGGCGCTTCAAGCCAGAAATGATGGACGTAATTGACAATGAAGTTAAAAAGCTTATCGCTTGTGGCTTGATTCAAGAAGAACAACATCCAGATTGGGTAGCCAATGTTGTCCCAGTTCTAAAGAAAACCGACAAAGTTCGAGTATGCATCGACTTTCGGGATCTTAATGAAGCGTGTCCAAAAGATGAGTTTCCTTTTCCTATCACGGATGTCATGATTGACAACACATGTGGGTTCGAAATAATATCTTTCATGGATGGATTCTCCGGATACAATCAGATTCGGATGAATCCCGAAGATGAAAAACACACTTCTTTTTGCACTCCTTGCGGAGTCTATTGCTATACTGTAATACCGTTTGGTCTCAAGAATGCTGGTACAAGATACCAACGAGCCATGAGTACCATCTTTCGAGATCATTTACGCAAGACTGTCGAATTCTACGTCGACGATATCGCTGTCAAAAGTCGTCTAAAAGAAGATCACATCCAAGATTTGAGAACTATCTTCAACCTTATACGCCAACATCAACTCAAAATGAATCCCACCAAGTCATTATTGGGTTTCTCTAGTGGTAAATTTTTCGGCTTCGTCATTACCTCTAAGGGTATACACGTGGATCCCGAGAAGATCAAAGCCATTCAAGAGATGCGTCCTCCACGCAACTTAAAAGAACTACGAGGATTCCAAGGTCGACTTGCGTACATCAGGAGATTCATTTCGAATCTGTCTGGACGCTGCAGACCATTCACTCAACTAATGAAGAAGGGTGTATCTTTCATTTGGACTGAAGAATGTCAACGAGCATTCGATAACATAAAGCGATACCTCATGAACCCACCAGTCTTGGTGCCACCAATCTCAGGCATACCATTCTTAATGTATGTCCATACTATGGACCATTCATTGGGTGCTTTACTAGCCTAAAAGAACAAAGAAGGCCATGAACAAGCCATCTACTACCTCAGTCGTACTATGATTGGTGCTAAACACCATTATAGTCCTGTCGAAAAGGAATGCCTAGCTCTTATGTTTGCTGTTCAAAAGACTCGGCATTACATCTTTGGTCAAACTATTCATGTCATATCCCGAGTTAATCCTCTTCGGGTACTGATAAAGAAGCCTAGTACACTTAATTTTCGACTGGCTATATGGGCCATTCTTCTAGCTCAATATGACATGGTATATGTTCCTCAAAAGTCTGTCAAAGGTCAAGCACTGGCAGATTTCTTAGCAGCGCATCCTGTTCCAGAGACATCTAAACTATATGATGAAATTCCAGACGAGACTTTAAAATCAAATACAATCTCCGAAGAATTTCCTACTTGGCGTCTATTCTTTGATGGTGCATCCAGAATTGGACCCAATGGTGCCATTGTCGTAGGAGTTGGAGTTGTTCTCGTTTCTCCAGACGGGTCAACTATTCAAAGAGCTTATTCCTTAGATGAGCCTTGCTCTAATAACGTGGCAGAATACAATGCCCTACTCATCGGCCTTCAATTAGCTAAACAACTTGATGTCGAGTATCTTGAAGTCTATGGCGACTCTAAGTTGGTTGTTAATCAGGTTAGAGGAACTTATGAAGTTCGCCATCAAGATCTAGTGCCCTATTTTGAAGCGGCAATCAACATGGCTACATCATTCAAAGCCTTCTTCATCGAATATGTACGCCGAGCTTGCAATACTGAGGCAGACGCTTTGGCTAATCTTGCAGCTGCCTTAGCCATCCCTATCAAAAGACAACAGGTGGTGGTCATCTCTAATTGGGAATTGTTTTGTGTCGAAAACAATCATAATGTTGAGATCAGTAATCTTACTGAAGTCAATATTATCAGTGAAGATTGGAGAGTTCCTTTCATCGACTTCGTCGTTCATGACATACTCCCTGAAGATCCCAAGGAAGCTATGAGTATTCGTCGACGGTCTCTGCGGTTCTACTACAATCAAACTACTAAGACTCTCTATCGACGAACTTATGACGGTCTTGTCTTGCGATGTCTTGCTGGTGATGAAGCGATGCAAGTATTGCGTGAAGCTCACGACGGTGTCTATGGAGCATATCAACCCGGTCCTAAGCTACAGGATCGCATTCGACGAATGGGTTACTACTGGCCCTCTATGGTATCAGATGCCATCGAATATGCAAGAAAATGTCATGCTTGTCAGATCCATGCAGATTTTATTCATCAACCATCAGAATTCTTGCATCCAACCGCCACTTCTTGTCCTTTTGAAGCTTGGGGCATGGACATTATCGGTCCCATCAATCCTCCTTCTTCTAGAGGACATCGGTTCATACTGGCAATAACCGACTACTTCTCTAAGTGGGCTGAAGCTATACCTTTGGCTGAAGTCAAGACCAGCAGCGACATCAACTTCGTCAAACATCATGTCATCTATCGATTTAGTGTACCTTGACGAATCATTCATGATAACGGACCACAGTTCATCAGTCAGAAATTTACAAGGTTCTGTGATGATCATCAGATTGACAATGTCGCTTCGACAGCTTAAAATCCTGCTGCTAATGGCTTAGCTGAAGCCTTTAACAAAACTATTATCAAGCTCCTCAAGAAGTTTGTATCTACTAACAAACGTAACTAGAGCGAGAAACTTGGAGAATGTCTTTGGGCCTATCGTACTACAGTCCGTAACTCCACAGGTTGTATACCTTTCTCTTTAGTATATGGTTGTGAAGCGGTTCTACCTCTGGAACTCCAAATTCCATCTTTGAGGATTGCCATCGCCAACGAACTCACGACAGAGAACAACGATCTTCTTCGGCTCCAAGAATTAGAAGCGCTCGACGAGAAGCGGTTAATGGCTCAATAGCATATTGAGTTATACCAAGCCCGCATCTTAAAGACTTTCAACCTTAAAGTTAAAGTCAGAGCCTTTCAGCAAGGAGAGCTCGTTCTAACAGTCAGACGTCCTATGACTATGACTCACTCGAGCAAAGGCAAGTTTGACGCAAAATGGGAAGGGCCTTATATTGTCAGCAAAGTCTTTTTAAATGGAGCCTATCAACTTTCAGAGTTAGACGGTCGAGTTGCAATGATGCCTATCAATGGCAAATTCCTCAAGAAATATTATGTACAATTGTAACAGGGATTTTATGTAAATATGATCAAACAGTTCATAAATAAAGTTTGATTTTATTTTTATCATAAAACGATGTTACATAATATCAAGGAAGGTCACTATCATCCTTCTCAACATTGGGACGCGGACCACTGCCATCCTTATCAAAGACATGATCAGTAAAAGAATCAAGAGCATTCTTGCTGGAACGCACTAAGAACTTGCAAGAAGCTATCCTCATGGTTTCTTCTTCCTCAGTTTTTCCGGGTTCAAGTAGGAAATCTAAGATGTCCTTCGGCGGTTTGGGTGCAGACGAACCTTCACCCGCTTCTGTCTGCTTTGGCTGGTCGGGTTTGGCTGGACGTCCTTCTGGGAGTTCTTCAATCTTTGGGGCGGCATTAGCCTTCTTGGATGCATCTCCAGACGACATCTTTGTGCTAAAAAGTGAAAGTGATCGTTCTATTTAGATTTCTGTCCTATTTATAGGCAGAGATTCTTAAACCAACGAAATGAGACATTCATCCGACGGTTCATCCGTTCATTATCATCCGACGGTTCATCCGCTCATTATCATTCGACGGTTCATCCGTTCATTATCATCCGACGGTTCACCCGTTCATCATCATTCGACGGTTTACCCGTTCATCATCATTCGACGGTTCACCCGTTCATCATCATCCGACGGTTCACCCGTTCATCATCATCCGACGGTTCGTCCGTTCATTATCCGACGGTTTACTTGTTCATTCCACACTATCCGACGGTTCACCCGTAAATCTTGACGATTCATTTTGTTCATTTATTTTCGTTCATATCAGCAACTTGTCATCTTTGATTAAGTTGTCTATTTGAAATAATGATATTCAATAAATTATATTCTGCCACATCCAAATTACCTCTGAGCAGATATAATTGAATATGATTATTTTCCAACATCAAAAAATATATTATGTCCTGTACCTCTGAATATATTTTCTATCGCTATTATTTATATCTGAATAAGATATGCAATAAATAATAGAACCACAAAAAAATGTCTTTTATTGATCAAAGATGAAAGATGTTACATATCATAAAAAACAAGAAGATACAAGGAATATTTCTACTAAGCCGGAGGTGTCATCAAATTGGCAATCTGTTGCTTCAAAATTTGCAGACGCTCTTCACGAGATTCCATTACTCTCTTTCTGGCTTCTTCCATCCCAGATTTTTTATTGAAGGTTGGCAGAGTTACCATTCTGCGAGTGACTTCAGCTTGATGAGCTGCAGCATATTTATCTCTTTTTTGGGTTAAAACATCAAGTTGTTGAATTGCAGTTTGATGTTGGGTGATCTCATCTTCCAGTTCTTCCTGAAGACGGGCAATCTCCGCTTTTAATTCAGCAATTCTCTTTTCTTTTCTTTCAGCAACAGATGTCACCGTTTCCACTTTGGAATTGTACTCAGCAGACTTGGCAGTGAAAGCATCTAAAAGAATTTAGAAATTGACTCTCACAACTGCTGCCCTTTGAGACATCCGTTCAAATTCGGCTTGCACCAGAGGTTCTACCTCTCCTTTATTTAGCTCTTTATAGCCCTTTACTAAGGTCTCCAGCTCATTTAATATGTGATCAAGAAAGGTAGCCTGAGCCTCGTCACCTTGATCGCGGATAGCATTAACTAAGAAAGAGGTTGGACCTCTAACCGTAATAAAATCAGCTTCTTCCTTCTCCATCACCCTATTTATTAAAGGCCCCAATGAATCAAAGAAGAACTTGGTGAATGAGTTGATGACGAACTGATTGGTAGCCAGAGCACCAGGAGTAGCAGCTACTCCTGTTGATGTTGAAGCGACAGGACGTTCAGTCTCTTGTACTTGGATGGAAGGCTCTTTGAATAAGGGAACTAGAGTAGAGCTGGTTGCTCCTCCCGGTTGTTCCTCTGTAAAATTAAATCTTGTCATCTTGCTTGTCATTTGCTATTATCAAAGAAGATCAAAAGTAAAAACAGTCTTACCGTGACTTGGTCCATGCTTGTCTTCTGTTAGAACAGATTCCAGCCTAGCAGAAGTAGCTTCAGACATTACTGCCTGGCTACTACCTGCCTCGGAGCTACATGATAAATGATGACTGCTGCTAGCTATCATCGTTGCAAGCACTATATCCATGCACACTGGAGGAGCTGGAGAAGATCCGAGTTCTGTATGGATAAGAATAAAGATGTCAGTTATCAATCTATTAAAAGAAGATTGCTAATGTCGTTTTATACCTTTTGGATCAACAGCAGTAGTTTTCTCCAGGTCCACTTCTTCATCTGCTATCTTTTCTGGAGATACCTGCACCTCAACATCCTTTTCAGGATCCAAGGTGTCATCAGCAGCTTCTGGAGATACATGCACTTCATCATCCCCTTCAGGATTCTGTGTATCATCAATATCATCTGATGATGTACTCTCCTCGCTTTCATGTTCTTTAGGTACCTCCCCGCTGGCAGTTGTAGTGGCCTGATCAACATAATCTTGCAGACCGAAGTCGCAATCATTTAATGTGTCAATCATTAGACGATCTTCCTCCTCGCGGGTTGTTCCCGACATAACAGGAAGATGAGTAGTCTCTACTGCCGTTGGTGAAAGAGATCGTAAAGCTTCCTCTTCTCTGGGCTATACAGCCTCTTCTCTCTGCTCAATTTTTTCTCTGGGCTCTGCAACCTTCTCTCTCTGCTCAGTCTCCTCTCTCTGCTCAGTCTTCCCTCTCTGCTCTGGACTAGACTCAGAGGCGGGAGTAGGAGATGACATAGTAATTCCCGCTGCAGCATTCACCACTACCGAAGACAAGATTTTTCTTGGAGGAGAAACTATTCTCTTTCTTCTTCTTTGGGCCGGTTTCTTTCTGTGCAAAGGCCTCTCAGGACTCTCTACATTTACTACCTCGACCTGTTTCTGAATAGAGGTCGGCGTAGCTGCTTCTTCTCGGGTTGACTCAGCCAATTGTCGGGATTGTGATCTGGTGGTGACCTTCTCTGATGATGGTTCCAAGATCAACTTCTTCTTCACAACTGGAGAAAAAGGTTCTTCTCTCCTTCTCTTCTTCTTCCTGACCGGAGATTTAACAACCTTCAAAGAAATCCTTAATGTTTGGTTGACTTCCTCAGGGAAGTTTGCTTCCCTGGAGGCTTCCAATGGATCATCCACTGGTTCATGTTCCTCGTCGTTATTTGGAGCTAGTATATCAGTCGCTCCTTTCTTCAAATGTGTTGCTGTTACAAAACTATCAATGAGATTAAAGTTCTCAGCAAAAGTATTTGTAGCTGTATAAAATAATGAATATGTATATAACATTCTAGGGCCATTATCATTCTTGTTTGGCATCAAAAATACTGTCCTTGTGTCTCGAGCGTTGTAGTAAGCCCATGCTCTGGCACCATCAATCAGGTATCCCTTTCCTTGTAAGCAAGTTATAGCGTTGCCTACATGGAACTGGTCATAACCAAATTGACGAGCGAAGCGACTTGGCAAATATGGTTCAAGATAACACTCTTCTTCAAATCTGTACACCAAATGCGATGGTATGATCGTCTTGGTTGCCTCCCAAGGTCAATCAGATTTGTTGCCATAAACTCATAACCAGTTGGAGGGACAAAGCAATAAAAATTCTATCCTTTGCCAAGGTTCAGGGTAAGTCTGCAGTCCCTCAGATTAGTGTATATCTACTTGCTCTAGGAGAATCTGCGTAGAAAACTGCCACCAACTGCCCCCATGGCGGGGTTCATCAATGACGGATAGTGCAAGAGAAACCACCCGAATAAATAAGTGTAAGGCAACTCCAGTCTAGGAAAGTTCCCCTTATCACCCTTATATTTGAGCATGGAGTCAACATACAGACGAAGACCTACATTTATTCTACAAGTCATCGCTGATAGTAAATCCATCTGGTAACCGAAGACTAACCGGACAGCAGCAAAAAGAACACCGTGGTGGAAGCGGTCCACGGCGCTTGCTCCGGGCACGACGAATCGACGGAGCCAGTATGTCAAAAATCCTGCCAGCTGGGCTTCTCTAGACATGGATCTGTAGCCCAATCTTATAAAGCTTTCAACAAAATCTCCAGCTTTGAGTGGAGGGTATTGGTGTTCATCATCAACTTTGATATCCATTTTCTTATTTTCTTCTATTAAACTGATCACTTCGCTATTACTGAGGGGTTGGAAAAAAGCCGGGTTGCATGAGTCATGATCTTTGGTCTTTTTCTCAATGATATGGTTAAGAAAAAGATAAGTCAACCACTTTGATGAATAGCATGTGCCGGAAGAGCCGCTTTTGTAGTATAGGGAGCATATGTTGTAATGACACAGTAGTTCGTCGAAGACTGCCACCATCTTTGAATTTTCTTGACGTAGTCTATCTAACTCGTTGTTTTTTGGAACATACTCCTCATAAGGGAAGTTTGCTATTGGTAAGCACGAAATATACTTCACCTCATGGAGGGCTAATCCCATCTCCCCGCAGGGTGTCATAAATGTCCCTGTCCTATAGTTATACCTCTCTGCCAGAGCCAGAAACAGATGAGGGTTTGGGAGGAATCCATACACGGTAGCGTGTACTGCATTTTATATAGCTCGATCTCTTTAAGTTTGTCTTCAAACTGGACCAATATCCAGTTAGCTATACAGCTCCATCTTTTGATGTCTGGGTTCACCAGACCTGTCAGCCGGATGTCTTGATCCGGGTATCTGCCCTCGGCCTTTGCATATTCATTAGCAAAGATTGGTGTTCTCACCGGCAACAGCAAAGAAGAATTCTCTGGAGGGATGTACCCTGGCTTCAACCCTCTGAGCAAAGTACCATGACGTTCAGAAGAGCTATAAAACAAATCTCTGTTGTTTGGTCCTTTCTTGACACAAACCTTTCCAGTCCTTGCATGTTGGAGGGGAGTAATGTCCCAGTCCATTCTCTTGGGATGGCTTGCATGGGCATAGCGGGCAGAGGAAGGCATCTAGTAATGTCCGGTAATAGGACTAGTTTCTTATTTCTTTGGAAGAGCCTCTGCTCAACACGGGGTCTTGGCTGAGAACTCTTGTCAATGGCGTCGCCAAATAAAAACATGGGTTTCTTATGGGTTATGGCATCAGCAGACTGCAGGGGTTGTCCATTTATTAGACTTAACAAAGTCCCATTGTCCTGAGTTATCAAGATAGTTTGGCGGGAGGATGGCAGAGCATAGTGGGGAAAAAGCACATGCGACAAATCTTCTTTGAATTCAGGTTCAGCAAGGGACCCTGTGAATATCTCATATTCTGGGTCCTCTCTGGTATCAACTGCATCAAAAACAGAATTCGGTATAAGTAAAATCAAAAAATTCTGTTATCAAATTGCGCAAGAATCAGATTGCACAAGCATCAGATTGTGCAACAATAGCTTCTATGTGCAAACTGTCTAAATGCACCTACTTGTGCAAACCATCAGATTGCGCTGAATAACTTGCGCAAAACAACAGTTTGCGCTGACAATCTTGCGCACATCAGCCGATTGCGCTGACTTTTGCCAGCGTAATTCAACCGATTGCGCGAGAAGATACTCTTCATAAAAATAAAGAATATTGGGTTCGTGCAACCTAAACCCTAAAAAGGGGTGGCACAGTATGACCGAATCTCTAAAAAGAGATAGGGTTCAAGGTTCAGTAATGTCGAAAAACCCTAAAAAGGATTTTCGGTCGTTTGTCTACCTTGAAATGTGGGGTGCGCAGCTTCATGACGGAAAGGACGCGACGCAACCCGAGTTTAAGATTCGGCGGGGGCCTTGCCTTTGTCGGTGGTGGACCGCTTTGGTGCCATTCGAAGTCGACGGAGAAGAAAGAAGGAAGTCGGAGTAGGCTCGAGGATTTCTCTCTCTTAAGCACAATAAAAATAAGTAAAGAATAACATAAAGAACGAAAGGAACTATTTATAGTTTTTCGAGGGCAACGGCCGCCTCAGATTGCACCGAATAAATAGGAGTAATCCCTCTGATTGCGCAGACAGCATCATCACATGCGCAACTTGATTAAAAATTCAAAATTCAAAGTATTTCGAAACTTTGAATAAATTCAACTTTCGAAAACTTTGAAGGGGGTCTTGTAGGTCCTAAAAATCAAGTTGCACCCATCAACAAAGTCATGAAAATCAAGGAATGCAACTTTCAAATGAACTGCGCAGAAGTCAGATTGTGCACCATATCGATTGTGCAGACTGGACTACGTATACTCTCAAGTGCGCAAGCTGATGTGGCAACGTCATCATCATCTGACAGACAGAATCAGATCTTCTGACAGCTGACAGCATGATGAACGAGGAAACTATTCGTTTATCATGCAGTACGGCGCTCGAGGACAGCTGTACATGCAGCACAATTGGCCAGGCTCTCTGCTGCGCAGTCTATTCATGCGCAATCTGAAGTCAGTATAATTCATGTAATGCACTTCATCATGACAACTGATAAATGTACACGTGGCATTCATGCCATCAATTGCTCACTACGTGGCAACCGTCTGTACACGATCATACGTAATTCAATCAAATAATGCCATGTGTCCAAGACAGTTGGCCCACGATCAAACAACTGCCACCGCAGTTTGATGCTGCGAAATCCAGTTCATGCGCAATCCAGCTTGCGCCATTCAGAATAACTAAAAATTAGTTATTTATAGAACTCTATAAATAGAGTTTCAAGTCTCCATTCCAGGAGATCAGACAAAAAGTTCAGAAATACCAGAGAGTTCAGGAGTTCTTGCCCAAGTGCTGCTGCATTCTTCCGAGGCTTCCGCCTTCAACTTCAGAGGCTGTCATCTTCAAAGTTCACATCGTCCAAGGGATAAAGCAATCGTCATCTAGATTGGATTCCTATAGTTGTACTTTCCCAGAATTCTTGTAATCTCTTTACAAAGTTTGTTGAAATAAAGTTCATACTTTTGTTTTTCCAAACAGTTGTCACTTAGCAAAATAATTGCAAAAGAGAAAGCTCCCCCGCAATATATGCATAAGCAACAATCAGTGAAGAAACAAAAGAAAAAAAATATGAAATATCTTTCACAGGCAGTTAAAAGTGTTCACAAGTATGGTAAAAAAAATTATCGAAGCATAATAAAGAGTGATATAACAATATTGAACTAAACTGATATAAATCTCTGAAGTAGAGAATAAAAAACGATGTCTGACAGACAAACATCACAGAAAATGTCACCAAAAGTTCTAAAACTAGCACAAATAAAAGTACTGATACTAGCTTGGAATGTCGGAGCATTTCCAAGTAAACAAAGCCAATAAACAGTCCCAATAGTACGACAAACTAGACAAAATGTCTAAATCACATCTCATCCTCTTCATCAACTCATTTCAAATATTTATTTCAGAGTTTAATCATTTTAAACTTTAAATAATATAATTAATATTATTTTATAAATTAAATTTCGTTACTCAGCGTCTGTTTCAGATTAGCTGTAGGAGTACCGTCCCAGCTAACGGGAGTTCAACGGGGAACAATTAAGTACTGCTTCGCTTCGACCGTAGTCGTGGTGACATACAGACTCTTTGTAGGCTTGTCTCGAAAACAGTTATTGAGTATTGAAAAATTAATTAATAAAACAAAATTAATTAATAAAACAAAATTAATTAATATTATTGACATCTAAAATTCCTAATTCTCGACGTAAATAATTGAAATGATCTTCCGCTAGAGGTTTTATGAAAATGTCAGCCAATTGATTCTGTGTGTCTATGTATACAAGGTCTATATTTCCATTTTTTTGATGATCTCTAAGAAAATGATGTCGAATCTCGATATGCTTAGTACGAGAATGAAATATTGGATTCTTAGTCAAATTCATAGAACTAGTGTTATCACAGAAAATGGATATGCATGTGAAGTGTAAGCCAAAGTCTTCTAAAGTTTGCTTCATCCATAAAATTTGTGCACAACAACGTCCTGCGACGATATACTCAACCTCAGTTGTTGATAATGCGATAGAAGTTTGCTTCTTGCTAAACCAAGAGACTAGGGATTTTCTTAGGAAATGGCATGTGTCACTCGTATTTTTTCTATCTACTTTGTATCTAGCAAAATCAGCATCAGAATAACCGGTTAGGTTAAACGATGTGGTTTTAGGATACCATAAGCCGACAGAAGAAGTGCCTCTAAGGTATCAGAAGATACGCTTAACTGCACACAGATGTGATTCCTTAGGATTGGCTTGAAGTCGCCATTGGAGTGCTAAGTGGTTTGACTGCTTCCAATTCGAACTCTTTAATAAATCTTTTGTGTACTTTTCTTGATTTATGAAAGTTCAATTGTTAGTTTATTTGATTTGCAGTCCGAAAAAGAATTTCAGCTCTCCCATCATGCTCATCTCAAACTCATTCTGCATACACTTTAAAAATTCTTGACAAAGAGATTCATCAGTGGATCAAAAAATAATATCATCTACATATATTTGAATCAAAAGAAGATTGCTATTCAAATATTTTATAAACAGTATAGTGTCAACCTTTCCCTTTGAAAAATAGTTGTCAATTAGAAAAGAGCTTAGACGATCGTACCAAGAACGATGGGCTTATTTCAAACCATATAAGACTTTCTTCAACTTGAAAACATTATCAGGAATTTTGACATCGGTAAAACCTGGATGTTGAGCTACATTAACTTATTTTTTATAAAATCATTTAAAAATGCGCTTTTAACATCCATTTGAAATAATTTAAAATTATGAAAATATGCAAATGCACATAACATACGAATGGATTCTAATATCGCAAATGGGGCATGTCTTATCGTAGTCGATACCTTCTTCTTGATTGTATCCTTGAGCTATGATTCGAGCCTTATTACGAGTCACTAAACCATTCTCGTTCAGTTTATTTCAGAATACCCAACGGGTGCCAATGACCGGATGATCAATGGGCTTGAGAACAAGTTCCCAAACTTGATTTTGTTCGAATTGGTTTAGCTCCTTTTACATAGCATCTAACCAAAAATTATTACTACATGCTTCTTCAATGTTTTTAGGTTCAAGCTGTGAGATAAAAGCAACACACGAAGCTATATCTTTATTAGAGGAACGAGTACTTACACCCTTGGTAATCTCACCAATTACCAAGTCCTTTGGATGATCTGCCAAGAATCTCATCTCTTTCGGCATATCATCAGGATTGCTGGTTCTGGCTTCTGGTTCTGTATGTGATTTTCTTGAAGACTCAGTTGGTGCTTGGTGTGAAGGTTCTGCATCTTTGTGTAAAGGTTTTGCAGTAGCTGTACTTGGTGTACTTACGTCTTAATCATCGTCATCGATTGAATGTTGATTTAGTTCATCAAAATTGATATTAATTGATTCTTCGATGATCATGGTTCTCTTATTGAAGACTCTGTACCCTTTGCTATTTGCCGCATAACTTAAAAAGATACCTTTATCGCCCTTTTTATCAAATTTACTCAGGTTGTCTTTAGTATTAAGAATAAAGCATTTACAACCAAATATCTTAAAATATGAAACTGTGGGTGTTCTATCAAACCATAACTCATAGGGAGTCTTCTTCGATATAGGTCGAATTAGAACCCTATTGAGAACATAGCACACTGTATTGACAGCTTCAGCCCAAAAGTATCCAGGTAGACTAAACTGGTTCAATATTACTCTAGCCTTTTCAGATAGAGTCCTGTTCTTATGTTCTACAACTCTATTTTGTTGTGGAGTCCTAGGGTAGGAAAACTCATGCAAATAATCGTGTGTCACAAAATTATTTGAACTCTGCATTCTCAAATTTGCCGCCATGATCACTACGAATACGAGTAATCATGAAACCTTTTTTATTCTGTACTTTCTTGTAAAAGGTGACGAATTCTGACAAAGTATCGTTCTTGCATGCAAGAAAATATACCCACATGTATCTAGAGAAATCATCTACAATGACAAATGCATACAACTTACCACCTAGACTAGCAATTATACTAGTTCCAAATAAATCTATATGCAATAACTGTAGAGGTCTAGTGGTACTTACTGCGTTCTTGGACTTAAAGACGGATCGGATAGCTTTATTCTTTTCACATTCGCTACATACCATATCCTTCTTGAAAGATATGTCCGGTAAGTCGCGTACCAACTTCTTTGTCGATAGTCTTGAAATTGTGTCCATGTTTACATGACCGAGTCTCATATGCCATAGTTGACTCTCAATGCTCTTGGCCATCAAGCATTTACCTGCTTTATTAGCATCTTCTAACAAATATATTGTCTTCCCTGATACCTTCAAAGATAGTACTACCAGTTGAGCTATATACTATAGTACATTTGTCTTTGACAAAGTTAATGCCATAACTATGATCAGCTAAATGGCTTAATCTGAGCAGATTATGTTTTAACTCTGTAACTAGACAGACATCTTTAATCACAGGGTAGCGAGCCTTACCAATATCACCGATACCGATTATGTACCCCCTTAAATTGTTAATGAAGGAGACGTATCCTTCTTTATTCTTCTTCGACAACGTTACGAATAATGATGCATCACCGGTCATGTGCCGTGAGCAACCGCTGTCGAGGATCCATTTGCTTTTAGCATGTAAAGGGTTTCCCACCTGTAAAATAATTTGTAGATAAAACTCTTGGTACCCATTTCTTGTAGGGTCCTGACATATTAGTCTTCGGTATCCATGCATAAATATTTAAATCTACTAACTTTCTGATTCTACATACAGAGGATATATGACCAATGAGGCCACAATAATGACATTTTGCATGTTGAGTGTTAAAAGTTGTGTGAGGTGCATGTTTGGTAGATTTCGGTTTTCTAGTATAGAAAAATACATGCCTAATAGTCTTCTTGGGCAGTGGTTTTGTTTGGTTTGGTCTGACAGTGTTTGGTTTGGGTGTGTTCCGATGATTCGATAACTGACACGTGTTAGAATAGGAAGCAGCAACTTCATGCCATTTTCCTAAACTAATTTCTAACTTTTTGGAGGTGTCATATAATCTAGTATAGTCAGATGTAAGTGTTTCAATTCTGACTTGTGCATACTGAAGACTCTTTCTCTCCTTAGATAGGTCTTCCTTTAGCTGGATGATAGTTTGGCCTTTTTCTTCGGATAACTTGGTAGTTTCGTGTAACAACAACTTAATAGAAGAAAGCTCACCAGACTCAGCAGAAGAAACATTATTTATAATATCAGCTAGTTGGTCGGTAAGTCTTCCTATCTCACCTTTGTACTCTTTAAGTACCTTCTTAGAGGTTTCATATTTACTATGCAGTTTCCTGTCGTCATTTAACAGTTCACTGAAAGCCTCTTCTAGTTACTCAAAGGTGAAATCATCATAAGGATCAAACAGAGGATTAGTGGTTACCTGATCGTAAGCCATCAAGCATACATTTACAGCGTCATCCGATTATTTGTCTTCTGAGTCGCTGGCTTCACTCTCATGTCATATGCTTGTATTGGCGTACTTCCTTGATATAGATCTTTTCAGGTAGCCTTTGTCATATTTGATGCTTTTTCTGGTTGATGATGATGTTGTTGGACAATCTTTCCTTATATGTCATTTTTTCTTGCATCCGTAGCAAATAAGATCTGCCTCGTTGTTGTTGTTGCTATCATTTGTTCTTCTATTGAATCTCATGAACTTCATGAATTTTTTTACCAGAAGAGCTTGATCTTCAGAGTTAGAGTCGTTGTCATCAGAATCATCTTCGACAGTTCTTCTTTGTTGGGTCTTGAAAGCGATCGACTTCTCTGACTTCTCCTTTGGTGTAGCATCTTCAAAGTCTTGAAGTTCTAACTCGTGAGTGAGTAGCTTACCCATGAGTGTTGCCAGAGACATTATTGAGAGGTCGTTTCCTTCAATAATTGTTGTAGCTTTTAAAATCCAGTTCTTCGTATGAGCTTGTAGAAGTTTGTGAATCTTCTCATGGTTATTGGATTCCTTGCCTAATTAAGACAAAGGATTTACAATATCCAAGAATCGCATAAACATCTGAGTGACGGATTCATTTGGCTTCATCTTGAACGCCTCGTACTTTTGAGTTAGTCTGCTAATTTTTGTCTCCTTGACTTGCGTTGTTCCTTCGTGGATTACTTCAAGAAGTTTTCATACTTCATTTGATGTTATGCAAGTAGACACCCCATTAAACTCAGTTCTGTCTAAAGCACAAAACAAAGCGTTAATAGCACGTGCGTCAAGACTGGCCTTTTTCTTGTCATCTTCAATATATTTATTATGGGGTTTATCAACTAAAACTCCCTCAACAGTAATACGAGGAGGCTTTTTGTAGCCATCAATAACTGTAGACCATAAGTCAAAATCAAGAGATTTTAAGAAGAAACTCATCTGTGTTTTCCAATAAGTGTAGTTTGTGCCGTCAAACTGTAGAGGTCTGTTTGTGGCTTGGCCTTCACTTGTGAATTTTATAGTTTTCATGTGTTATACTCTGATCTATATAGCAATTAAGAATAATTGAATATAACTGCTAATTTATCTTGCTTTACCTGTATAACCCGCTCTGATACCAATTGTAGGAACGAAGTCGTAAAGCAGAATACTCTAGAGGGGAGTGAATAGAGTAGGCAGCAGAATATTGCTAATTAAAAACTTGTTAAAAGTAAGATAACATAATTAAATCAATAATCACAAAATAATAACTATAAAAGAAATGAGATCAGAAGGCAAACGCAAACACAGTGATGTATACTAATTTTTCTCTTGTGATGACTAGTCTAGTCGAAAGAACATTAGCTTCCAATTGAATCCACTATTAGAAAATTCTGTAAGTTTTTATACGAAGTCCTTGCAACTTCTATAAACGCGAGCTTTGACACGAAGAACTCGACCAACTTCAATTTTGAAGAATCTTTCTTCAATCAAGCCTCTGATTACAATTTTTCTGAAATCTTCTAAACCGCACCATACTGGCAAATTAACTAGAAAATTGTAACTGGCTTGGGATTTGAAAATGAAAGCTTTTTAGAACTCTTTAGAATAGAAATGTAAGCTTAGAAGAGAAGAGATGAAAGTGAATGAGTGATTGAAATGATCAGAATTCTTCTCTATTTATAGTTTTTTCAAAGACAGAACTCTGGCAGAATTCGGACAGAACTCTGTGAGAAAAATCCGCAACAGAAGGGAGACCAAGTTTTCAAACGTTCAAAAATCAAACGGTCACTAACCGAACTCTGGCCGACCTTTGGCCGTACTCGGGCCGAGTTCTATCAGGGTTGGTCAAGGTTTTTCAAAAATAATTTTTGGGCTTTTTGAAATCCTTCAGAAGCTTTTGTAGATAAGGGATGTTTTTGAAAACATAGGTCATTTTTTGAAAATGATTTTGGATAGCCTATTTGGCAGTACGACTCAGTATATAACATATTTCTAGACTCAATAAAAGTAAAAAACTACATTGCATAAAAAAATACAGACTCGAGTGGAAAACACAGCTTCGGTCTTGAATTGAGTAGATATCCGATCTTGATCAGTGTCCAAGTGTCAAAAATGTCCTGAGTAAACGTCTGAGTAGCTTCGTATATCGAGACAGAGTTTGATCAATTATTAAAATCTGGTTTGACCATGACCAATGGGCCAATATAATGATCAAATAAAGGAAGATCATTATCTCACAAGTATACTAGCATGAGCATATAGTGTGAAAGCGAAGCAAGCGATTCAGAAGAATAAGAGAGACCTCATCAAGCTGCAAATTTATGCTCAATGGCATTATCTAACGAGGTACAAAATAATTCTTTTTATGAAGATAGTAAATTTTTTCATGATGATTTATCTGATGCTTTCAGTGATCTATTAGAAGAACACAAGAAAGTAGTAGATAAGTATAAGCAAGCGAGAAAGGATATTCAATCCTATAAGCGTGAGAATGAAAAGCTTACTTGCTAATTGAATGATGCTAGAAATACTTCTCCTTCTAATAATTCAACTGAGATTTCCACACTTGAGTTTAGATTGCATGAGGCACTTGATTGCATTGAAAAAAGCACTCAAGAAAATGCTAAACTTAAGGAGGAATTAGAATAAAAAAAGAAGAAGTATTCTATTATTTTATGTAGAATTGATGCTCTTAATGCTAAATATAATAAGATTTGTGCTAACTCTAAAAAGTTAGAGATTAGAGTGGGAAAGCAGGTATTACAACCTATGACTCAGTCTAACACAAGACATGTAACACCTCACAAAGTCACACACGAGATATCTTTTACAAAGGAAGCAAGTAAAGTTAAAGGTTCACGCAACCATGCCTTCTATTACATGTATCCACGCACATTATATCACACCACTGCACGTTCTCATACTGCTGCATATAGCACTAATATTAATACTTTTTGTTATTATTGTGGTATGAATGGATACGTTTCTAATTGTTGTTAGATTAGAAATTTTTTTGATATGAACTTGTACAAATGGGTTCCCAAAGCTAAAAAATATGGATCCAAGTATTGGATACCAAAGTCTTCACCTAATATTTCAGGTGGAGCCACTTATGCTGAACCATAGAACCATGGAACATGTTGGTGGTTGCACAACTACAAAGGTCATCTTCCATGCAATTGTACCAACATAAGTATGGTCACTTGAACGACTTTGGTAACATGCTAGATGATTTATTTTATGGCTTTATTAATAGAATCTAGCATGTTCTTATTAATGTCTTGCTATTTGATATCTTTTAGTTGTTTATTATTTGAATCAATGTGAGATATAATCCTAACAAGAATAGCTATTTAGCCTAAATGATTAGTTCACACTATATAGTATTTTATTTTCTATTCGTGTGACACATTTGTCTATGTATACTCTTTACTCCTAATCTTATTCTTGAAGCATGCATACCACTGTAGTCCATAGGAGCTTAAGTTTTTGGTTAAATATGCTTTTGACTCTTCGTCTTTAATATTTTTTAATGGTCACTTCTTACCAATTTGCTTTTAGCATGTCATATTTACTTTGATCGGTATTTTGTAAGTATGTATGTTTAGCACAAGTCTCCTAGATACTTGAAACGATACGGTGTACTAGTCTTCGAACTACCGCTAGCTGGGAACCGGCCCCTACAGCTAATCCGAAGTGATCAATACTTTATGGACTTAAGATTTATTAAGTTTTACTTGCAACTATTATCTAGTTCTGGATCCAAGATAGTACCAAGACTTCTAGGTTCCAGAATACGTCAAGCGTATCTAAGTCCTACCTTTTGATTTACAAATGTTTTATATTTTATTGTTACCCAATGATTTTGTAGCATACATGAATAAATGTAATTGATACATCTTAAACCGTATGCTACATTGTTCTAAGATTTTTTTTGGTCCATAGAATATAACTGATTTCATATTGCACAAATTCTTCTTAAACCTTCGGTTATTAAAGAAGAGATTTTTTGGGTACAAGCCTACAAAGGGTCTGTCTGTCACCACGGCTATGGCTAAAGCGAAGCGGTACTTAAGTGTTCCTTGGTGAACCTTCGTTAGCTGGGACAGTACCCCTAGAGCTAACCCAAGATTGATCAACGCTTTATAAACTAAAGATTTATTGAGATCTAGTTGCAATTGTTATCTGATGGACTTTTTTTCTTTGATGGATAATATTATTTTTTTTACAAAAGGTAACATACATTGATCTTCCATAGGTTAATGTTTGTCATCTTTTGATGTATTAATTTTTCTGCCACACTATTCGATATTCAGATTTAATAATCTTGTGACTACTCATTGAATATTGTGGTCCTGTGATTTCGACTTTAGCTTGTGTAATATTCATGATTTTTAGCTTTTTATTATTATCTTCTTATTCAAGTTATTTACTGTCTATAGCAGTAACTCTTTGCGGAGGAGAAGTCAGGCTTATTGATTTTCTCTCTCTAAAAAGCATTTTTTTTCTCTTTAACCCTATGGTTGTCTGATGGACACTGTGCAACGGCTTTAAAAGGGAAGAAATAAACTTTGATAAGAAGACCTAATATTTTGAATTAGTTTCCTACTTTTGGAAATATATTTTGTTTGTTCATCTTTAAGCATTTATTTATTGAATACTCCTTTTTGCCTAAAGATGATATTTGTTTTTAAATTTGGAACTTTATAAGCATTTGATCAACGGAAAGAAAGATGCATATCTTGGATATTCCTTAGATATTGTGATTATTTATTCTATCGGTTCTTGCATATAAATTACTTCGAAACTAGATACGCATATTTTAAGGGGGAGCAAATTAATTGTTTCAATTCTTTTATGCCCTTAATATGTGGTATACCTAGTTCATCATGTACATATATTATTTTACTTGGCATATCTTGTTGATTTGTTCATAATTTTTTATTTTAGTAAGTTTATGAGAGAATATATAATTATTATTATTTATTTATTTCTTACTTCTCTCATTTTATATGAGTTCTTAATATATCTTGCCAAATATATTTGATTTTGATGATTCCTTGAGTTTAAATTAATTTGGCTTTTCTTATTGAGATTTTATCTTAAAGTTCATGATTATCTATATTTAGACTGACCATATTTTGCGGAGGAGCATTCAAGTCGACTGAATTTCTCCTTCTCAAGTATTTTGTCTTTATTGCCTTCATGTTTATCTAATGGATATACATATATCATGCTAAGGTAATTGAATTCAAATGCATGAACTTTTGTATAGATTTTGCATATATTCTATTATATTTATTTTGATTTCTTTTTCGATGATTATACTCTTTATAGAATTGATTCACTAATTTGTATCAGCAAATTATGAACCATATTTTTTGTGATCAATGTTAAAAGTCTCATTATATTTTTATTTATTTGGTATATACTAGATCTACGAATTTTTATTTTTTTCCAATAATTGTTTATGACCAATGATTTGTTGGCCCATTCCATGGTCACACCCGATTTTAATAATCTACATGGACTTAAGTCAATACACAAAATATACAGAATGCTGTTAATCATTTCAGGACGTGTGAAATCAATATCAACAAGCGTCGTACTACTACATCATCAAGCACACAAATCATCTATCTGAAGATTACTTTCATTGGGATCCAGTCCGAGTCATTTTACAATTTATTATATATTTTATCTTTTATTGAGTCTAGGATTTAAATTGTAAGATCGACTAGGTAATTCTGGCTTAGGTTAATCTCAGTCCACATTTCTAAAAAGCCTACCTATTCCCATTCCATTTTACCAAAAGTTCAAATTCATTTTTGCAATAGAATTTGACAAATATTCGAAATTTTTCTAGACAGAACTCAAACCGAGTTCGGCCCGAGTTCGGTCCGAACTCATCCCGA
The DNA here is from genome assembly GCA_029216955.1 of Iris pallida. Taxonomy (NCBI): domain Eukaryota; kingdom Viridiplantae; phylum Streptophyta; class Magnoliopsida; order Asparagales; family Iridaceae; genus Iris; species Iris pallida. The sequence continues at coordinate 9,549,466 of JANAVB010013397.1, forward strand.
GTTCGGTCTGTTTGAATTTAAATATCCTTTACCTCCAAATCTGCATGCAACGTACATGTGCGAAATCTTTGCATCAGAACTCTGCAGAACTCTGCCCGAGTTCGGTCTCAGAAAACACCTATAAATAGGAGAGAGTTTTTTATTTCAAATCACACATTCATTCTTCATCTTCTCTTCTCTATTCAATAAGTGTTTTCACCCGATCAAAAGCTTTTATTTCAAACATATACTCCTCTTAGCCGAAAGCTAGTAATATCTATTTCGATCTAGAGTCTTTTGGTGTTCAAGAGTTGTAAAGAGGTTGTTCAAAGTACAGCAATTATTTTTGTTGTGGAGTCGATCGTGCGCTCGTCGCCAAGCACGGTGTTGTGAAGTTGGTCGTGCACTTGTCACCAAGCACGGTGTTGTAAGAGACTTTAAGCTCTCAATTAGTTTGTGCCTTAGTGGATTAACATCGAGCAAGAGTACTCGAGACTGGATTAGTCCTCTCAGAGGGATACCAGTATACATCGCTGTGCCACTGAGTTTGATCTCTCTATCTCTTGCTTTATTTATTTACTGTCTCTTATTTACTGCCATAGTTTAAAATTTAAATTGGTGATATTTTTCGCTGCACCCGCACTCACTCTATTCACCCCCCTCTAGAAGTGCTCAACGGTCCTACAATTGGTATCAGAGCAGGTTATATTCTAATATAACAAACCTCAGAGAGTATATATGGCAGCCGTGAAATCAATATTCAACGGTGAAGGGCAATCCACAAATAGACCCCCATTATTTGATGGTACAAATTATACCTAATGGAAAACACGGATGACTTTCTTCTTAATGTCACTTGACTTTGATCTTTGGTCTATAGTTATTGACGGTTATAAGAAACCGACAACTACAGTGGTTGACGGCCAGCTTGTAGACAAGCCTCATGACAAATATACAGAAGCTGAAAAAGCTAAGGCTAGTCTAGATGCTCGTGCCATCAATGCACAGTTCTGTGCATTAGATAAAATGGAGTTCAACAGAGTTTCAACCGATAAAATGTCTCACGAGATTTGAAAACTTCTTGAGGTAACTTATGAAGGTACTTCCCAAGTGAAGGAATCCAAAATCAGTAGACTAACACAAGAATATAAATCTTTTAAGATGAAACCCGATGAGTTATTTGCACAGATATTTACACGTTTTCTTAATATTACTAATCCTTTGCAATCTCTTGGTAAGGATTACAACAATCATGAGAAGATCATAAAAGTGCTACGGGCTCTAACCAAGAACTGGAACCCGAAGGCAACAGCAATTATTGAAGGAAACGATCTCACCACCATGTCTCTGGAAATGATGATGGGCAAGCTCATGAACCATGAGCTTGATCTGCAAGATTTTGAAGAAGCAACCCCAAAAGAAAAGTCTATTGCCTTCAAAGCTCAAGCCAGAAAATTTGCATGCAATAATTCTGATGAAGAATCATCAAGTGGTGATGAACAAGCCCTACTAGTGAAGAACTTTAGGAAATTCCTAAAGTTTGAGAAATCAAACAGAAGGTAGAGAGATATCCAAGAAAGCAATAAAGATAAACCATATGCTTTGGATGCAAAAAGTCAGGGCACATGAAGAAGGACTGTCAAAGTTCGAAGAAAAGAAGTCCATATGACAGATCAAGATCAAGCAGAAAAGCAACAACCAGTTGAAAGTATGCCAACACAAGTATCTGGCATGAAACTGATGCCAGTGACACAGAGAAAAAAGACAGACCCTGCTAAAATGCCAATGTCTGTCTTATGGCATTTGATAAGGGATCCTAAAACCCTCTATATGATGATTTTACTTTCGATGGATTAGAAAATGCCTTTAGTGAATTACTTGAAGAACACAGAACTGTGCTTGACAAGTATAAGCAATCTCGAAAAGAGATTAAGGCATGCACAACCGAGATAGCTAGACTGTCCAGTCTTATTGAAGATATTAAAGAGACGTCTACTACCGGTAACACGAAAGAGATAGCCAAACTCAAAGTAGACTATCATAAGGCTATCCACAAGGTTGATAAGAAAGAAAGAGACTATGTCAAAATATAAGAGTTATATGACATAGAGAAGAAGAAGCACTTAGTCAAAGAACAAAGACCCTCAGATATGACTGCTAGATATGAAGAGTCTGTTGCGATTTCTAAAACTTTAGAAATTAAGTTAGGCAAATAGGCAATACCTGTGACACAGCCTAAGTTTAGTCCTAATGCTAAGCATACACCTAAGAGGACTAAAAATCAGAAAGCACAAAGGAAACACGACTATCATAATGCTTTCACTTATAGGTTTTCCAAGAAGCCAAATAAGCATGTCAACACGGTTTCAACCACCACTTGTTCTAAACTAACTTGCACATATTATGGTACACATGGACACATATCACAGTATTGTTTAGCAAGGAAACTTGTTGACAATTGCACTTTATTCTGGAGACCTAAAACTAATCAATATGGACCCTTCAATAAATGGGTACCAAAGGATTCATCTACTTATTTTGTAGGTGGACCATCAATCCTCTCATGCTAAAAGCAAGTGGATCCTTGATAACGGATGTTCACGGCACAAGACTGGTGATGCATCTTTGTTCGCCACGCTATCGATGAAAAAAGAAGGATATGTTTCCTTCGAAAATAATTTGAGAGGTGATATTATTGGTAATGGCACTGTCGGTATATCTCCTTATCCAGTAATAAAGGATATTTGTCTAGTCACAGAATTGAAATATAACCTTCTAAGCATAAGTCATTTGGCTGATAATGGTTATGGTATCAATTTTGTAAAAGACAAATATACCATATATGATATGTCATCTGATGATCCCGTATATAAAGGGATTAGAGAAGACAATATTTATGTTTTCTTTTTGGAGAGTACTAATAATGCAGGAAGATGCCTAGTAGCTAATCTAGATGAAAGCTGGCTATGGCATATGAGACTAGGACATGCAAATATGGACACTATCTCACGACTGAGAACTAAGAAGTTGGTAAAAGGATTCCCCGAGATTCCATTCAAGAGAGATATGGTATGTGCTGACAGTGAAAACAACAAAGCACATAGGTCTATATTTATATCCATCAACGCTGTAAGTACTTCTAGACCTTTGCAGTTGATACATATGGATTTATTTGGTCCTAGTAGAGTCGCTAGTCTTGGCGGAAAGCTCTACGCTTTTGTTATTGTTGATGATTTCTCTCGTTTTACTTGGGTTTACTTTTTTATCAAACAAAAATGATGCTATTTTTGAATTTCAGATATTTTGTAAAAAGGTACAAAACGAAAAAAGCTTCATGATTACTCGTATTCGAAGTGATCATGGTGGCGAATTCGTAAATTCTGATTTCAAAAAGTTTTGTGATGATAGTGGGTATTGCCACTAATTTTCTTATCCTAGAACTCCAAAATAGAATGGTGTTGTGGAGTGGAAGAATTATACTCTAAGCGAAATGGCTAGAGTCATGCTGAATAAGTATAATCTTCCTAAATATTTTTGGACAAAAGCTGTTAGCAAAGCCTGTCATATTTTAAATAGGGTGTTAATTCGACCATTCTCGAAGAAAACACCATATAAACTTTGGTTTGGAAGGATTCCACATATTTCTTATTTCAAAATTTTTGGATGTCGCTGTTTTATCCTGAACACCAAGGATAACTTGGGAAAGTTCGACTCTAAAGCAGATAAAGGAATATTTTTCGGATATGCTACTAAGAGTAAGGGATATAGAATTTTCAATAAAAGGTCTATGATTGTTGAAGAATCAATTAACGTTACTTTTGATGAGCTCAATACTCACAGATCCAGCGACTGTGATGATGAAGGCGTACAAGCAAAAATCGAGAAGAGTCCTATGGAAGATCTGACTCAAAAATTTGATTCATTAAAATTCTTACCAGATCATCCAGAGACACTCATCATAGGTGATGTATCAAAAGGTGTAAGTACACGCTCCTCTCTTAGGGATTCTGAAATAGTAGCAAATATAGCTTATTAGAACATAAGAATATAGAAGATGCATTTTCTGATGAGTTTTGGATTGATGCCATGCAAGTGGACCTAAATCAATTTGAGAGAAACCAAGTTTGGAAACTCGTTCCTAAACCTATTGGTCAATCGATAATTGGTACCAAATGGGTGTTCCGAAATAAACTTCGTGAAGATGGACAAGTTTAATGCAACAAAGCACGTCTAGTGGCACAAGGTTATAATCAAGAAGAAGGTATTGATTATGATGAGACATATGCTCATGTTGCTAGACTGGAAGCCATCCGCATATTTTGTGCATTTGCATGTTTTAATAATTTTAAATTATTTCAAATGGACATGAACAGTGCATTTTTGAACGGGTTTTTAAAAGAGGAAGTTTTTGTGAAACAACCCCCTGGTTTTGAAGATTTTCAAAAACCTGATAACGTCTTCAAGCTTAAGAAAGCACTCTATGGACTTAAATAGGCACCTCGTGCTTGGTATGAACGCCTAAGTGCCTTCTTACTTGATAATGGTTTTTCAAATTGAAGAGTTGATACAACTTTGTTTGTCAAATTTTTAAATGATGACATTCTTCTTGTGCAAATATATGTTGATGACATTATATTCGGTTCTACTAATGAAAAACTTTGTCAAGAGTTTGCTAATTGTATGCAGAGTAAATTTGAGATGAGTATGATGGGAGAGCTAAACTTCTTCCTAGGACTTCATATCAAATGACACTCAGGAATATTCATCAATCAAGCCAAGTATACGAAGGACATACTAAAAAAGTACGACTTTGATAATGTAAAGCCTATCGGAACTCCTATGGCTACATCTACAAAGCTTGATTCTGATGAAAGTGGCAAACCTGTCGACCAGCGTAAGTATCGAGGTATGATTGGTAGCTTATTATATTTAACTGCTAGTCGTGCTGATATTATGTTCAGTGTTTGCATCTGTGCACGATACCAGGCAAATCCTAAGGAATCACACCTAAGTGCCGTTAAGCGTATCTTCCGATACCTTAAAGGAACTTCTACAGTCGGCTTGTGGTATCCTAAAACCAAATCCTTTGACCTGATAGGTTACTCGGATGCAGATTTTGTAGGATGCAAAGTAGACCGTAAAAGTACCAGCGGTACGTATCATATCCTAGGAAAGGCCTTAATCTCTTGGTTTAGCAAGAAGCAAAATTTTGTAGCATTATCAACTACTGAGGCTGAGTATATCGCCACAGGACGTTGCTGTGCTCAAATTTTGTAGATGAAGCAAACCCTAGAAGACTACAATCTGACCAAGAACCCTGTATGTCACTCACGCACAAAATACATTGAGATACGTCATCATTTTTTACGTGATCACCAACAAAACGGGGATATCTACTTAGAGTTTATTGACACAGATCATCAACTAGCAGACATTTTCACAAAACCACTAGCGGAAGGCCGTTTTAACATAATGAGGCGAGAGCTCGGTATACTTGAATTTTCAGATTCATAGTATAGTATGGTAATTAAATTTAGTTTTATGACTCTAAACTTCGTAATTTATTTAACGGAAATTATTTTTGGCACTTCAAGAATAAGGGCTTTTCTTGACGGTGAATCTCCGTCAAGAAATGATTATCTTGACGGTTGCAGATCTGTCAACTAGGCCAGAGTCAAGAAAAGTCCCCCCTTTTCTTGACTGTCCTTGACAGGGCTTTTCTTGATGGTTTTTTGTCGTCATTTTATGTAGTTTTCTTGACTGTTTTTAGACGTCAAGATAGATCTTTTTAGGAACCGTCAACATAGGCAAAAACTTTTCTTGACTCCGACCTAGTTGACGGTCTTTATTCGTCAATAAAAGCATTTGTTTTGACGAACAAAACCCGTCATGAAAAGCACTAATTCACGGCTATATTGTGCAGCATGATATGAATTAAAGTTGACGTATGACAACCGTCAAGAGAAGCTATCTAGAGTATCATCAAGATAAGCATGCCAAAATTCCGTCAAGAATTATATAATATTACTCAACTACACATTATATCAATCCAGAAGCTGCACACATCAAATTACTATAAAACCCAAATTTTATATTAACAAACTGTATTGTTCATACAAGAAAAACTGAAATAGTTGTCGCACCACATGTATTCTTCACTTGTCCAACCACGACATAATCCAACCATAAAGTACACATCCCACATCTGTTGTTTCCATGCAACTTAATTACATCCAAACCACAAACAACCATCGCTTGTCACAGCCAGGAAACATAATCCACCAAAACTACAAAATGAAACCAATAAAGTAGCAAACCATATCGGAGCACATCCCTCCATATCCACAGCCCCTATTCACAGCATGCATATCCATCCTTCATTTTTCAGCAAGTTCCTGAGAGAACAAGAACACAAAGTATCAACTTACTATTACAGGATTATCAATACAACTCGAGACAATTTGAATCACTCGAGAAGAACTGCAAGGCTAGCCATATTGAAACTATAATTCACAAACATGTATAAATCATGTAAAGAATCTGAAGGCTAGCTAAATTGTCAATCATGTAAAGTTTCTCATTATAATTGAAACTATATATAATTCGAAACTGCAACAGAAAGATGCGATATTGAAACAACCAAGTATTTGTTCTCCTTTGACCAAACAACACAGAAATATCTGATCAATGTCACCCATGTTGCACAGGAAACTGGTATCCCTATCGTGTCCGTACCCGTACCCGTAATCGTATTCGTGCAACATGTGTGACTACATTGTACCTATTTGAGAATCTACATACATTATACACTAATGTTACAACTTGTGAATACTTAAGCAAGAAAATTTGTCAGGTTTCTTTATCATGTCAATCTGAGATGAACCACCCTTAAATTATTATTCACAAATTTAACACAATATTTCAATTCCGCAAAACCATTGAGAGTCGAGAGGGAGAAGTTTGCCTTTATAACAATCACTCGAAGATTTTCAGACTCAAGATCCCACATTTTTGTTGGACACCTCATAACTCTCCAGAAACTTGCCAACATCCAGAGAAGCATATAAGCTTGTTTACAAAATTGATCATTTGACATCAATACTAGTTAATTGTGTATCAGATGAGAGAAAGAAAGCATCAAAATTGTATAGCAAAAAAATTTACCCATAAAATTCTAAAATAAAGACTAAGGAGGTTATAATATTAGTACTACAAGAATTGACGATTAGAGAAACAATTAGCCATTTTTTAGTGGACAAAAAAATGATATCTCATTTATCATTGTTTTGTCCACTAAAAAATGGCTAACTGTTTCTCTAATCGTCAATTCTTGTAGTACTAATATTATAACCTCCTTAGTCTTTATTTTTGAATTTTATGGGTAAATTTTTTTGCTATACAATTTTGATGCATGGTTTAAAATATCGGTCGATACCGATCCGATACGGTCGATACCGATATGGTTTGGCATGTCCCGATCTAATGAGGTTAGTATCATGTTTTAAAGAGGTTATAATATTAGTACTACCGATATCGCCGATACCAATACTCATAAGAATAGTCTGATACCGAGTCTGATTCCGATATCATGAAATTTAGTTTCCAGATCATTGCAATTTAGAAATACAGCTTAAACTCGTTAAACTATAGACTCATTAAACAAAATAGCTAGTAGGCAAACAAATGGAAATAGAGTGCCATCAAAGAACTCCATAATGAAAACATTTCTTAGAAATTGTTAAACTATAGATTCACTGTAGATAGTCTAAAATTACCTGCGACAATTTGTTAGTTAATGAACTGTGAAACATGTTCCATCCACTCTGTAAGAACTTTATTAATTTCTTCAAAATTGTAGTCTTCCTTTTGATTGTACTATTTGTAAATAGGAAGAAAAATTGAAACTGTTACTGTCATGATATATATATATATATATATATATATATATATATATATATATATATATATATATATATATATATATATATATAAATATATATATATATATAAATATATATATATATATTCTAAATATACATGTCGATTTAGAAAAACATCACCTTTGACAAAGACAAGCATTTGACAAAAAGCTAACTTGATTAGGAGGATAATGCCTAAGTGGCTCTCTGATTGGCGTCGCCACTGGATCATACAAAAACAAAAACAAAAACATAATATGATGTTTGTGTTTGTGTGTCTCCCTCCAAAGATTTTAAGTCACAACTGAACCTATTTCAAACCTAGCTAAAAACCAAACATCCATTTCCCATATATTGTGTCAGAATCCCATATATATGTCTCAGGAATAACACTTACCAGAAAAAAATGATGCATACCTCTTTTGATAGACAACACTTACCAAATAGTATATCACACAATATGATGCATACCCCTTTTGATGACCTCTTTTTTTTTTTTTTGGAAGGTGTCATATTAGGCATGCTTGATGTCTGCAAGGTGGCCGAAAAAGGTTATGAAATAATATGCAAACATGTTGGATCAAACTATATATGACAAAGAAATAAGTAGAGGAGATTTTACAATATATGTCTAACAAAGTAAGTGGATAGTATCAGTTAAAATAGGCTGAAGTAATCGTATGAGTTCAAAAAACAAAATTCATTAATGTCACATATGATAAGAAACTTGTGTCCAACATTTACTTATCAACCCAATCCCCTTCACAACCTACTCTTTTATAACACATATTATCATCATCCCCAGCATCAAATAATATATCAGTATTCATCGATGCATTAGCAAAGGAATGATGTTACATTGTATTGTCCAGGTCTTCATCATGTTCTTTGGGCATATAGTCTTTTTGACCTATGGACAAAACAACAGACCATTGAGGATCAAGTTGGTCTTTTACATAAAATACTTGCTTGGCCTGTGAAGCTAAAACAAAAGAATCTGATTTGTACCCAACTCGATTAAGGTCCACTAATGTGAAACCAAGTTCATCAACCTTAACACCCTTACTATCGACCCAGTCGCACTTAAATACTGGAATTTTGAAAGTGTGATAATCAAGCGCCCATATTTCTGTGATAATCCCGTAGAAACACATGTCCCCTATTACAGGATTCTTATCTTTCAAACTTGTAATCTGCATTGTCGTAGCTACAAGACTAACTCCACTATTTTGGGTAACTTAAGCGTTGTCACGACCCTTCGTGTGATAGCGACAACCATTTATAACGTAGCCAGAACACTTAAGCACATGGTGGCTAGGCCCTTGTGCTATCCACTTTACAGTTTGTGGAATGTCTTCCCTTTCGTTAAATTGACCGCCAACCTGCAAAGTTTCATATTTATTAAAAGCAAACTTAACATCTAAATAAGTTAGAATATAACTACAATAATATTGCTACAACTTCTACCTTCTCTTGTAACCATTGGAGAAATGTTTGATTGTGTTTGTCCTGCAACCACTTTTTACTTTTAGATTTAAGGGGATGTTGTGATTGTAACCACTCCATATGCTCACTGTCAAGACATCATAACAAACTTAATGATACAATTTTCTAACAATTTTCATACAATGAATAAATAGAAAATTTATGATAAAGATGCTTACTCAATATAAGGTTGAATTTCATCTGTATTCTCCAAAACATATAAATGGGCGTGTTGCCATTCTTCACGATCAACTGCAACAATGCGACCTCCAGGCAAAGGTTGGCCATCTTTAACGTTGCCCTTCCTTGCAAGTGGATTTCCTACTGCTTTAACATATGATAGATACTCGCTACAAAATTCTTTTGCTTCTTCTGCAATGTAACATTCTGTAATGCATCCTTCGGGACGGCTATGATTGCGCACATAACCCTTCAAGGGTTTCATGCACCTTTCAAATGGATACATCCATGTCAGAAAAACAGGTCCACATATCCTGACTTGGGCAACAAGATGAAGAGTTAAATGGACCATAATGTCAAAGAAAGACGGTGGAAAATACTTTTCCAACATACATAATGTGACCACAAGATCATTTTGAATATCGTTTAGCTTATTCACATCCACCACTTTCTTGCAAATTGTATTGAAAAGGAAGCAAAATCGAGTAATAGCAACTCTAACCAGCTTAGGCAAAATTGAACCGATTGCCACGGGTAGTAGTTGTTGCATTAGTGTATGACAATCATGGGAATTCAGACCATAAAGTTTCAAATCTTGCATTGAGACAATATTTCTGATATTAGAAGAGTAACATTCAGGAACCTTTACGTCTACAAATGTTTGAAAAAATATCTTCTTCTCATCCTTCGTCAATGTATAACAAGCACGCAACAAATATGTTTGTTTCTTTTCAAAATTAGGTTTTAATTCAGTCCTTAGACCCGCGTCCACAAGATCAAGACGAGCATTGACTCCATACTTTGTCTTTCCAGGAATGTTAAGCAATGTACCATATATGCTCTCACAAACATTTTTTTCGATGTGCATAACATCGAGTGTGTGGCGGATATGCAAGTGTTTCCAATAGTCAAGTGTAAAGAAGATTGACTTCTTCTTCTTCCATCTTCTTTCACCTAACTGTAATGCTTTGTACTTTGCATGTTTCTTTCCCCATGAGTTCAAAATTTCACCAACCTTGTCTAATATATCCTTTCCGCTCAATGGTGTTGGAGGATCGCCAAATTTCTGCTTACCATTGAAAACTTTCTTTTGAGTGTGATACGGATGATGTCGTGGGAGAACCTCCATGTACCAGTATACACATTTTTACCACTATGTTTCAGCCAGGCGCATAAGTATCTTCCCCGCATATAGGGAAAGCATAATACCCCTTAGTAGTGCAACCAGACAAATTTCAATATGCAGGAAAATCGTTGATAGTCCACAACAATAGGGCCTTTAAAGTAAAGAACTCTTTTTTTTGTGCATCATAAGCATCAACTCCCTCTTCCCATAAAAGTTTCAAGTCCTCAACTAGTGGTGCTAAATAAACATCAATATCATTGCCTGGCTGGTTTGGACCTGAAATCAATAGCGACAACATCAAGATTTTTTTTTTATGCACAACCACGGCGGTAGATTATAGGTAACCAATATAACTGGCCAACAACTGTACCTACTACTAAGGGACCTATGTGGATTTATACCATCAGCTGAAAGAGCTAATCGAAGGTTTCTAGGATCTTTCGTAAAATCTGGCCACTTGTGGTCAACTAGCTTCCATGATGCCGAGTCTGCAGGATGGCGAAGTTTGTCGTCAACTACTCTTTCATAAGCATGCCAAGTTAAGTCCTTTGCTGTCTTTGAGGATTGAAACATTCATTTAAACTGGGGAATAGGAGGAAAATACCACAATAGTTTGGCAGGAACTTTCTTACTAAAAACTTGGTGAGGATCATTAGTTGCCTTCTTCCATCTTGATGTTCCACAAGTGGGACAATCCGATAAATCACTATATTCCTTTCTATAAAGTATGCAATCATTGGGACATGCATGTATCTTCTCATATTCCAAACCCAGAGCTTTCATCATCTTCTTAGCCTCGTACATTGATGAAGGTATTTCATTTTGTGTTGGGAACATATCATGAAGAGTTTTCAACAACTCTGAAAAGCTACTGTCAGACCACCTAAATCTTCCTTTAATGTTATACAATCTCATCAATCCTGATAGTTTTGTATACTTTGAACAACCAGGATATAGAGGCTTTTCAGCATCTTCGAGTAGAGAAATAAATGATTACGGTCACCAGAAATATGTTCATATGCAGCATTAACCATTGCCACAGCATCTACAGCGTCTTCAAAGGAGTCGTCTTCATAGCCGTGTGTTTCTTCAGCATATGTTGCAAAGCTTGACGATCTTATCTTCTCGTGTTTCTCACCATGTAAAACCCATACTATATAATTTCGATCTATACCCCTCCTAAACAAATGTTTTCTTATGAGCCCTAACGTTTGAAATGTCAGGTTTTTACATTTTTTGTATGGACATCTAATAGAATTAGGATTACTTGAATGGAGTTTTGCAAACTCAAGAAACTCTTCTACTCCTTCCTCATATTCCCTACACATTCTATCCTTTGACATCCATGATTTATCCATTTTGGGTTGGATTAGAATAGAAGTGCCTACACAGGTTAATATTGCATGTTAGCCATGATTTAGATATGTAACTCTACTTAGCAAGATGCAAATGCAATACAATATTGAAATAGTCTGTATACCTTAGCTTCAACTTTTGACGACCTTAGTCCACTCCTTAAGGTCTTACCTTTATCCTTTCCTGCAACCAAAATGTGGCAGAGCTATTTTTTAAGCTACAACAGTATTTTTTTAAGAAGGGGAATGCAACCGATACAATGCAAGACTCAGAAAAAACCATCTTAGAATGTGCAATGCAAATTCAAAGGGTATCTAAAACTAGTAGAAGACAATGCTTGCAAGTATTTAAACCATTCACATTGAAGAACCATTCATTCTACAAATAAAGAAACAAACAATTCTCAGGTACATACGCCTAAAAATTAAGGAATTAAGGACCCTTCACCTATTTGTGCAACATTGAAGTAGGAAGAAACTAAGAGTTTATCCATTTCAAATAAAAAATTGAGATTCATCTAGAAATTAAGGACCAACGATACACTAAAAATTGAGATACATCTAAAAATTAAAATACATCCAAAATTAGTGTATACTGATACACCTACTGATACGTACCCAAAACCCTTACACATTCATAAAACCAACACCAACTATTAAGAAGATGGCAATTTCACAAAATTCTTACACAAACAGTGAACATCCATAAAACCAACACCAACTGTTAAATCCTTACACAAAATCAATTCATGATGTTTTAAAATTAAAAATCAATCCATAAAACCAACACCAACTATTAAATCCTTACACAAAATCAATCACAAAATCAATCCTTACGCAAAATTAATCCGTAAAACCAATTATTACACAAAATTAATCCATAAAACCAATACCAACTATTAAATCCTTACACTAAATCAATCCATAAAACCAACACCAACTATTAAATTCTTACACAAAATCAATCACAAAATTATTATTCAAAATCCTTACACAAATAGTGAACATCCTTACACAAATAGTAACATCCATAAAATCAACACCAACTATTAGGATTGTCAAGTATGAAATCAGTGTATACTGATACACCTACTGATACGTACCCAAAACCCTTACACATTCATAAAATCAACACCAACTATTAGGAAGATGGCAATTTCATAAAATCCTTACACGAACAGTGAACATCCATAAAACCAACAGCAACTATTAAATTTTTACACAAAATCAATTCATGATATTTTGAAATTAAAAATTAATCCATAAAACCAACACCAACTATTAAATCCTTACACAAAATCAATCACAAAATCAATCCTTACACAAAATCAATCCATAAAACCAATCCTTACACAAAATCAATCCATAATACCAACACCAATCCTTACACAAAATCAATTCATAAAACCAATACCAACTATTAAATCCTTACACAAAATCAATCAAAAAATCATTATTCAAAATTCTTACACAAATAGTGAACATCCTGACACAAACAGTGAACATCCTTACACAAACTGTGAATATCTATAAAACTAACGCCAACTATTAGGATTGTCAAGTGTGAAATCAGTGTATACTGATACACCTACTGATACGTACCCAAAACTCTTACACATTCATAAAACCAACACCATCTATTAGGAAGATGGCAATTTCACAAAATCCTTACATAAATAGTGAATACGAAGGGACTCATTTTGGCCCATCACAGAACATAACATCCAAAAACCCATTTCTCTATAATCAAACCCTAAGTTTACGAACGAAGTTGCCACCAAAAAACCCTAACGTGAAGAACGAACGAAGTTGGCACAAAAAACCTAGGCATAAAATTGAATTTCAGAGAGAGAAAATTAAAGACATTATACCGCACGGTGAAGATCGAAGTTGCCGCATTGTGAAGAACGGTTATTGAAGCCTAGGGTTTTCTCCAGCACAAAGTTGTTGAAGCCTAGGGTTTTCTCTAGAGCAGTATCGAAGTGGAGGGGTTTTCTCCAGATCGGTTAGGTTTTCTCCAGAGCGATTTCTGAGACGGGGAGTGAGGGGTTTCTGAGGGGGGAGAGAGAGGAGGGGTTTCTGAGAAGGAGAGAGACGAGGGTTTCTGAGAGGGAAAGAGACGAGGGTTTCGGAGGAAAGGGGGAGACGAGGGTTTTCTGAGAGAGCGGGAGGAGAGAAAAGTCGAGAGTTTCAAAGAGAGCGGTGGGAGAAGTCGAGAGTTTGGTTCTTATTTGCCTTAAAAAAATTTGTGGATGACCGTCATTAATTTAAAAGACTTTGAAATAATTACCAGAATGGCAAATAAAAAAACTGCGACAACTTTCTCGCATACACAATAGTTAACAGTTATTATCAAAACGTCAATATAGAAGATGCTCTTTCGTGACGGATCCCTCGAAATCGTCAACATACATGCCATAAATGAGCTAAAGTGACAAAAAAGGCCATATCTTAACGTAAGCCTAAAACTGTCAATAACCCTATTGTTGACGGTTTCCAACTACCGTCAACTTATAAACCATCAAGAATTGTCATTTTTCTTGTAGTGTGGTATAAGCCTACAAAGGGTCTGTCTGTCACCACGACTACGATCGAAGCGAAGCGGTATTAAGTGTTCCCCGGTGAACCTCCGTTAGCTGGGATAATACCCTTACAGCTAACCCAAAATAATAGAAGTTATTAAATGTAGAAGTCAACTGTCATAAATTCATAATTTAAACACCAATACTGCAGTTATGACCTCGAAAATACAAGTATCCAAACTCGGACTGAACAGCCGGCCCTAGCCGAACAGCCGGCCCTAGCCCTTTATAAACCCCTCCTTCTTTCTTCTTTTTCACACAACAATCTCGTGAAAAACCCTCCACTACTCCCAAAACTTCTTCCTCATCCTTCTATTCAAGCTTTCGAGGAGTTCTAGTAGACTACTCTACTTCATCTTCTTCCTCCTTTCAAAGGTACTTCAATTTCCTTTTCTTTTCATCTATGGCTCCCAAGCGTCAGAGAAGACAGGGTGTTCCCTCACAAGCAGGGTCCTCTTCTTCTGATTATGTTCCTACTAATTTTTTCAGTCTAGCTAGACCTATAGGGTCAGATGATTTTGATTCTGGTCTATTTCCTGATAAGAAATTCTTTGACCTTTGGTTTGATTCATTCTCTGGTCGTAAATTATGTGCTGGAGCTTATGTTAACTTTACTATTTTTTCTGAGTACGCTTCCACATTTGACCATCTCGGCTATCGTGATTTGTTTGAAGTAGCCGAGAACATCTACGACAATGTTGTCTGTATTTTTTACTGCAACTTGCAGGTAAAACCAAACAGAAACTTCTATTCTTGCGTTGTTGGGCAAGAATTGGAGTTCAGCGTCACTGACATCAGCGAATATTTCTGTGTTCCTGATGTGGGTGAAGCTCTTGTGGATATCCATCATATCCAATTCCCAGAAGATGTCACTCTCAACTCCTTCAAAGAACTGCTTTGCCATCCAGACCTGTTCCTAGAAGAGTCTTTTCAAGAGATCTTAACCAAAACTTCTATAAACTCCATCATTTTATTTTCTCAGTTCTCCTTCCAAAGAAAGGATCATCTGATGAGATCACTTTCTTAGAGCTGTCCGCTATGTATCATATCCATTTTGGCATTCTTTTTTCGATTCCCAAGACCATGATGGCCTGGATGCTGAACTGCAGAAATACAGGACGCAACCTGGTCTATCCCATACACTTGGCCTCCATCTTTCGAAGGTTTGAAAATGATCTTCAAACCTGTGCCTACTTCTCCATAGCCGTAGAGCTCAGTAGATCTCGTCGATACCCTACTCCACCTCTGCCTCTTGGAGCTCAGCCTGCTCCAGATGCTGATGCTGAGGCTCCTCCTTCGGATGCTCCAGCTCCTGCTCCAGCCCCTGCTCGGGGGTTTGACCCAGGATTTAATCAGCGGTTTGATGACTTTGTTGCTCTCTCTGCGCAACGTCATCAGAGCTACCTCGACTCAGAGTTCCGCCACATCACCCAGGCTCAGGTGTTGTAGAATGGCATTGCTGATCTCTACTAGAGTCTCCTAGGACCCATCACATTCAGTGACTATCCTTCCTCACCCAGGCTTTCCAGAACCCAGGTTCGGAGATGAGGTGACTTTTCCTTCGATCCTACTGCTGCTTACTTTCCTCCGGATGCTCCTGGCAATGACGAACCCACTATGTGATGCGGAGTTAGCTGGTGGATAGTGGATAGGATGTTAGCTGATGATCTATCTTATGATGTAGTTTTTTTTGTTATGTCTAAACTCTTTAGTTAGACATTTTTAGCACTTTATGATTATGATTGTATCTTTTACTTTCAGTGAGACATTGTTATACATGATATTCTCAGTTTATTTCAGTACTAGTTATCTTTTATGCACTTTGTGTTATTTGGTCATCTCCTTAGCTTCACATTGTCTGTTTGTTGAAAATTGTTGGCTTCACACATTACGGAGGAGCCAAAATCATTTTTATATTGACAAAGGGGGCAAAAGAGTACATACCAAAAATCAAAAGTCAGAGAAAGCATACAATCCAAGACAAAACCATTTTTAAGGTATATTTTATTTGTTCTATTTTTAGATATATTTTGGTATAGACTCAAGTTTGTCAATTATCAAAATGGAGGAGATTGTTGGCCCATTCCATGGTCACACCCGATTTTAATATTCGACATGGACTTAAGTCAATACACAAAATATACTGACTGCTGCTAATCATTTCAGGACGTGTGAAATCAATATCAACAAGCGTCGTACTACTGCATCATCAAGCACACAAATCATCTATCTGAAGATTACTTTCATTGGGATCCGTCCGAGTCATTTTACAATTTATTATGTATTTTATCTTTTATTGAGTCTAGGATTTAAATTGTAAGATCGACTAGGTAATATTGGCTTAGGTTAATCTCAGTCTACATTTCTAAAAAGCCTACCTATTGCCATTCCATTTTACCAAAAGTTTAAATTCATTTTTGCAACATAATTGGACAAATATTCGAAATTCTTCTAGACAGAACTCAAAACGAGTTCGGCCCGAGTTCGGTCAAACTCTGCCCGAGTTCGGTCTGTTTGAATTCAAATATCAGTTGGCTCCAAATCTGTATGCAACGTACATATGCGAAATCTTTGCATCAGAACTCTACCCGAGTTCGGTCTCAGAAAATACCTATAAATAGGAGAGAGTTTTTCATTTCAATTCACTCTTTCATTCTTCATCTTCTCTTCTCTATTCAATAAGTGTTTTCACCCGATCAAAAGCTTTTATATCACACCTGTACTCCTCTTAGCCGAAAGCCAGTAATATCTATTTCGATCTAGAGTCTTTTGGTGTTCAAGAGTTGTAAAGAGGTTGTTCAAAGTACAGTAATTATCTTTGTTCTGGAGTCGGTCGTGCGCTCGTCATCAAGCACGGTGTTGTAAAGTTGGTCGTGCACTTGTCACCAAGCACAGTGTTGTAAGAGACTGCAAGCTCTCAATTAGCTTGTGCCTTAGTATATTAACATCGAGTAAGAGTACTCGAGACTGGATTAGTCCTCTCAGAGGGATACCAGTATACATCACTGTGTCACTGAGTTTGATCTCTCTATCTCCTGTTTTATTTATTTACTGTCTCTTATTTACTGCCATAGTTTAAAATTTAAATTGGTGATTATTTTTTGCTGCAATGGCACTCACTCCATTCACCCTCCTCTAGAGGTGCTCAACGGTCCTACATGATTGACTTCTACTATATTGATATCTATTTTCTTCTTTATTGGTCTATTTTAAAACTACAATTATCGTCATATTGTGTTTTAAATGTCATATTGGATTTCTAATTGGTAAATTATGTATTGCTTGATTTCAGTTTTCTTTGTTAACAATCAACCAACTATATTGTGTTTTGAATTATTTTTCTATTTTATGTGATTTCTAAAACTTGTTATTAAACTGTTCTCCTAATCCTTGATCATGATTATTTTTGCCTTCCTCATTTACTTATGCTTGAGTTCGTTTTTATCTCTTATTATGAGGGAGCTTATTTTTTGATCATATCAAAGGGGGAGAAAAAAATTTAAATTAGAACACAATATTCTAGTATTATGTGTTTATTAGTGATACATGCATCTATTGTATAAATCTTAAACTTAACCAATTTGCCATAATAAAAAAGAGGATATTGTTAGCCCAATGATAATATCATATTTTTGAATATGGCTAATCAATTAAGTTTAAGATAATGACGTCACTAACATTCATATAATCACTATCATATAGCTACTTAAACTTAGCATTGTCCTAATGTTCTACATCTTATTGCTATATTTGTATCATAATGTATCATACTGCTTTATTAGCCTAACATGTACTTTCAGACATATAGTAAGCATGATCAAACGTGATCAAACCAGGACATATGTAATAGAAAATTACAAAGGGGCCAAGGACGGCGTTATACAAAAAGATTTTTCTGGACCGCCCAACGACCTATCTGGGGCCTCGCATCAGGGTATCTTTGGACGACGACCGTCAAGGAAAAAGGCGTCTTCAGGTCTACTCAAATATCAGAAGAAATACGTCATCAAAGGGCTATTGGTTTTCCTATTTTATCAATATATTTTCATATTTATTGAGTCTAGGAATATAATGTACACTGCGTCGTACTGGCAAATAGGCTACCTCAAAATTATTTTCAAAATATCCTACGTTTTGAAAAACATCCCATTTTACAAAAGCTCTTAAATGCTTAAAACTTTTCATAAAGCTAAAACCCAAAAACTGTTTTTAAAATGGCCAGAAATTCAAAAATGATCCTAAGAGAATTCGGCCCGAATTTGCCTAGTGTACGTTGGTTTTTGAACTTGGTCTTCCTGTAGTTACGGATGCAACGGCTACTTGCCAAGATTTTCTCATAGAACTCTGTCCGAATTCTGTCAGAATTCTAACTTTGGAAAGCCTATAAATAGAGAAGAATTTCAACTCACTCATTCACTTTCTTATCTCTACTCTCTAAGCCTAATACGTTCTTCCAAAGTATTCCTAGCTATTTATTTTTAAATCCCAAGCCAGTTATATTCCTCTCGTCGATTTGCCAGTACGGTACGGTCTAGAAGTTTCAGAGAGATTGTAATCAGAGGCTTGATTGAAGAAAAAAAGCTTCACAATTGAAGTTGGTCGAGTACTTCGGATCAAAGCTCGTATTGTTAAAGTTGCAAGAACTTCGGATGAAAACTGGTGTTATTTTCCATTAGTGGATTCAATTGGAAGCTAGAGTTCTTCCAATTGAACTAGTCCTTACAAGAGAAAAACTAGTATACATCCTTGTGTTTGCGTTTGTTTTCTGATCCCTACTTTTACATTTATATATCTGTGATATATTCTGTGATCTTGCTGCTAACATTTTTAATTAGCTAAATTCCGCTACCTACTCTATTCACCCCCCTCTAGAGTATTATGCTTTACAATTCGTTCCTACAACATTGAGGAGTTGGTGGTGTCTATTTTTCTTTCTGATGTATGGGAGTTGGAGACGACATGGCATAAGGCGATCGGGGGTACTGTCTCGTCGTCGATTGGTACTCTTTTTTTGAGACGATGTCGGATAGGTACAGCTGGTTGCAGTTCCTGGAATACAAACCGCCTTGGTGGTGTAGCCATTATTTTACAATAGCAGCAATTGATGGTGACCATAGCACAAGTATGCCCCATGAGGGGTACATCGTGCCTGGAGGCTCTCTCTCGATCTTCGTCTGTGAGTGATCACATTGCGTAGATCGTGTGAGGAGAGTTTCACATTCGCACCCATTTTAGGCACATGATCGGGCCAAGCGCTGGGGTGGTTATGTCAATGCTGTGCCCCCCTGATCTCTTTCCAACGCATGAAATTCGCCCAGATCATTGGTGGAAGAACGACATATATTACGACTTGAACCCACTTCATGCGCAGCCAACGTCGGTGCATGGGTTCGAAGTCGTAAGATATGCCCAGCCAAGCTTGGTTCCATATACAGGGGATTAACCCAAGTGAGAAGGAAACTTCGAGAGTCCACTCGTTGTTGGTGCCAAAGCACGCGAGTCGATTCTGTATAGCGTACCATCAACTACACACATGACTTTCATCGCGCATTTTTGGTTTGCTGCTGGCATAGCACGTTTGGGGTGCATAGCCCGTGCTGTCTTGGACTTCTTCGTACTAGCCCGGTACTAAAAATCCAATTCTTTTCTCCTGCACATTAGAGCTCATGCACGGGAGACTGGTTGCACCTTTGTTCGGTCAGCACATCTTCTTCGACTGGGAGGAAGAAGGGTGAGAACTACAGTCAACACTGTGCTTCCCTGGAGATGCACTGCACCAGCAGCAATATCTTGCTTGCTAAGAACATCCACAGGAAGTGAGGACTATAATAATGCAGCCCCTTCATTGGTGGTGCTCGGCGCATCGCCTTTGCGCACCCAGACTTGGCAGGACTTTTTCAGCTTTAGCAGCCACTTCCAAGGACTCACACTGCCTTTAAAGATGAACTTCTCGTACGCCTGATGATTGAGGCATATCACAAGCGTCTTGTGGGAGGAGCCGAGCTTATTATCGTCAGACTACAACACGACCTTCTTGTTGGAGGAGCAAGTGGTCCCCAGCAGAGTTGCCAGCTTGTTTGCTATTAAAATAAGTTGTTTGATTAAACTTTGTGTTTAATTACAAACAGAACATAGTACAATGCAGGATTTCGATGTAATCCTAGGATTACATTTTTGTTTTTATTTGGGAACCGTGACGATGGAGCGAGTGGTAATTCTTTGATTCCGTTGACGATCTGACAACGATCTCGAACTCTCTGAAGGTCTAGGTTGATCTGGAATGAGCAGTGACTTAAAGAGGATTGGGACTCTTGCAAGTGCTCTAGATGCTGAAGTGGTTGTTCAAGAAATGGGGCTTCGAAAGGTTGAATGAAGGAATGATCCTTCTATTTATAGGCAGCAGGATGATCTGCTTATGCGTGTATGTGCGATGCGTACATGAAGAACTTGCACATAGGGACACCACATGGCTGATTTCATTAGGCGCATGGACGATGCGCCAGGGATCTGGAGCTAAATCTGTTTGAACTACACAGTTGAGCTATGGTAGAGCTGACACGTGGCAGTTGTTAAGATTCGGTTCTTGCTGAGATATTGGGCAGTTGGCACCCATTCGTAGACAGAACTGAGTCAATAACACGTGGCACATGTTCATGGATCAAAGATCTCTAATTTAGTGTATGATGATCTGTCTGGTTGCGCCTAGGATATGGCACATGAGGAGACCTGGCTCATGACTTTTTAGGAGTCAAAAGCAAGTCTGGGCTCATAGCTATTGAGGTACATACAGAGCTTTGGGCACATGACTCCGAAGACGCATGCGGGTGATCAGTCGGCTACATGGAGGAGCACAGTTGTAACCGACAAAATAGGTAATGATGAAGCTAACATCAGCGGCTCTTAGTTTCCTGCTAAAGTTGTCAACTTCTCAGTCTTCAGGAAGCATGATGACGACTTTGTCACATAGTATTAAATGCTTGATGGGTGACGAGCTTAAGTAGGCACATCTGTCCGTTCATCACTAGGCGTATCGATATGGGGCGCATGATGCTGAGGAGCGCATCCGCTACGTGCTGTATCTTCTTTGGTCAGCTTTGTTGAGTCTCTCGAGACTCAAATTGATGATTCTTTGATATAGCTAAATTTGAGGTGGCAGATTCATCACCATTAATACAAGTTTATTGCACTAACTTCGGGGAAGTTGCCACTTGGCGCATGAATTTGATTTATCCTGGCCTATAAATAGCAGCGGTGAAAGAGAGTTTGGTCGTATTTCATACTACTTTTTGACGAAGATGAACTCGATCGATCCTTCTTCTGAATAAGGCGATGTACTATAGGTTTTGGATCTCCCTATTCGAAGAAGCTTTGACGATGAACTCCTTCAGAAGACTGAGATGCGCCAAGTTTGCTGCTCGCATTCATGTACTTCGTTGATAGTGTCCCTTCATGAAACGACATCCAGTGTTGATTACTGGGTTTGGGTTTTATCATGCCGCAGTTTTTGTTATGCTTGAAGCGTCAAATGCTGACGAAGGTGCCTGTTGCATCCGAAGATCGGGGCTGTCGTGCCTCAGTTTTTGTTAGGCTAGAAGAGCCCCACATTCTGCTTTATAACTGCTTCATTAGCCGAAGCACTCGTACGTTGACAAGAAAGTGATTCACTCTGACAAGGAAGAGTGAAGCGCCTACACTGAGACCATAGAGTGATGCGCCTAGCTGTAGTTTAAGCTTTTTCTTGGTAGTAGACTTTTTGTTGTAACAAAGAGTTTGGACATATAATAGACTTTTATGTGAATAAAAAAATTCTAATCATTATGTGCCTATTTTCTTTGCTATCTTTTGATGTGTCCACCTTCTGTCTTTGGCGCATGATGTTTGGGGACGCATATGTTGGCCCAATGATTGTATCATGTTTTTGAATATGGTTAATCTGTTAAGTTTAGCATTTCATTATCACTAATTTTCATACTATCACTATAGCATTTCTACTTAAATTTAATTGAGTTTTTATTATATATGTCTTAAATTTAATTGAGTTACCAAAATCAAAATTATGTTTTGATTATGGTTATTCAATTAAGTTTAACATTATGATATCACTAATATTTATGTTATCACTATATCTCTTATACTTAACCTTACCATTATCCTACTGTACTTTATCTTATCATATTTGCTACATGTATATTACTTTGTTCGTCTAACTTGTACATGCAGAAAAGCAATAAGCAAAATCAATGTGGACATATGAAATGAAAAAATCATGGTAGGCCAAAGATGACGGATCCCACAAGATTTCTCTGAACCACCCGACGACATCTCCGGAGCCACGCACTCGGGGATTCCACTGTTGGTCAGCGGATGGGGGTCGAGGGGGCAGCGCCCCTCGTTGAGGGTTCGGGGGCGAAGCTCCCGAAAGGTATTCAGTTTTCACAAATTGGATATCTTTGGACAGCTGACGTCAAGGAAGAAGCCAACATCTATCAAGGAAAGAAGCCATGCCTTGCCATCATTATTTCAAGACTCTGAAGAAGCCTGCACCTACTACAGTATATCTCGAGTCTGTAATGAGTCTTAGGAATAATTGTAAATACAAGAAATGGATGGCAAAATCGAAAGCTAGGGTAGAAATTAGCCCAGGATCATTTTCAGTGGAAAATCGGCAATACCGACGGTATACCGGTCTATACCGATGGTATACCGATTTCTGTTCACAGAAAGTTTCTGTCTACAAAATCGGCATACCGACGGAATATCGATCTATACCGACGGTATACAGATTTAGTAACGTTGAAAATCCAACGGTAGAATTTCGAACATTTAATGATCCCAACGACTATATCTCTAGCCGTTGTAATTCCAGACCGGTATTCCGACGGTATACCGATCGCTGACTGAAAAGTTTCCTTTGAGCTTTTTTCAATGCTTTGGTTATAAATAGCCTTGAACCCCTTCATTCAAGGTTGATGCTTTGAGCCTAAAAATTTCTAAACCACCAATGCCTACCCACAAACAACTCTACAAAGCTTTTATTTGCCATCAACAAATTGTGTTAGAGTTATTAAGTTGAAAAGTAAGATCTTCATCTTGTTGTACAAGGAGATCAAAACCTATTATGAAAGGTTAAAGTTGGAGAGTCTTCAGATCCAAACTCTCGGTTGAAGTTGGAGAGTCTTCGTATCCAAACTCTCGGTTGAAGTCGGAGAGGCATTCGGACTAAAGCTTTCGTGTAAGAAGTTGGCGAGTTTTTCGAATCCAAACTCGTGTTGAAGTTGATGAGTTCTTCGGATCCAAACTCGTGTGTAAATATTTACTCAAATAGTGGATTAAGGCCGGAGAGAGTTCCGGGACTGGAGTGCCCCTTGGAAGGATACCAGGATATATCGTGTGTCGATATTGTTGTTGCTTCTTCTCTTGCACTTATATTTTTAAATTTCTCATTAGCTTGTGCTAAGTGCTTGATTAGTTAGCTTGACCCTATTCACCCCCCTCTAGCGTTACTACAATATAGTGCTTTGGGGCGCATAAGAGTTTCTGATCTTGGATGTGCCTGAAATTCCATGCTTCAACAGTTCTGAACAACTTATAGTCTGAGAGAGAAGAGAGGGACTTATATAGGCGTGTAGTATCCGCCCAGTATACGAAACGTTCTGGATGTGGAAAGAAACATTTTTGAATGTTTCGTAACCGTTCAAAACGTGCATAGACACGATTGTGCTAATTGTCGCACAGCGTACGCCACTTGCGCTAACTGTGCCAACTTTTCCAACTCTGCCAACTGCGCCCGTACGCATAAGCGCAGAACGAGCACAACAAGCACTGTGCAAAAACTGTTATGCTAACTGGCAGCACCATCTGGTCGCACCAACTAACGCGCCATCTGGTCGCGCTAACTGGCATACATTTGGCCGTGCCATCTGGTCTTACGATCGGGCCACACGAACAGGCGTACGGCCGACAGCACACAGGCTCGTACAACATAAGCGCACTACGTGCCTAAGTACAAAGTGTGCTAACAAAATGCCACCCATGAGCCCGAGTTCGAGTCCGAGTCGCTAAGCCCCTATGGGGCTTAGCTCCAAAGGAATAAATTTCAAGAGCATGACAAAAAGCATTTATGCTTCATAGATGAGTTAGCCTTCTTTTCACTACAAAAATACTCCCACATGGCACCCATGTTCCACTCCACACCTCATGTACATCTCTCCACAAGCAAAGCTATATAAAGGGATGAATTTCATTTAGCCTAGGCAATATGGGACTATTTTTCTATTACCTAAGGATAAACACCAACAATCCCCGACATAGCTCTTTATATGGGTTTGAGTGTTCCCACAGTGACTATCCATCATGCATTAGAATATATATCGCTGACGACTTGAATCTTCCCGAATGGGTCAAACAATAGTATGATACAAGAATGGACTATCCTTGAATTATGCACCATAGTTGCAATTCTTCTCACTCATACAATGTAGTCACATGTGCTTCTGGATGCACATTAAAGGCCCTGTGTCAGTCTGGTTTTAGGGTATGTATTTTGGACGTCTACAAGTTTACCCTCAAGAGACGGCCTTCTATCTATGTTCATACACTCTAGGCGGGTTCTTTATTAAAGAGACATGGCATGAAGTCTTATGCTTCCTTGCGGTGCTACGCCACTATGATATGGCTTAAAGTTAAGACATTACCCCTACCCGGGAACCTCATCGTAGTGTTATACTACTATAGCATGAGGTCATAAGCCTCTCTGTAGTGCCAAACTACCCAACATGAAGCCTTGTGCTTCCTTGCAGTGTTACGCCACAACGACATGGCTTACGAGGTCGAGGCTTTACCCTTACCTAGGTACCTCTTCATGGTGTCGTGCCACTGTAATATGAGGACTTCGTCCCCTTTGTAGTGCAGTCTACAACTCTTTAGTTTCATCATACAACATTAGGCTACTTATTTATTTGTGGTGCTACGCCGCTGTGACTTGGCTCGTAAAGCTGATGCATTAATCCTACGTGGGAACCTCATGGTGGTGTCACCCCACTATAGCATGGAGTTGTAACACTCCTGGTAGTGTTGTGCTACCGTGCTTCCTGTAAAGCACAACAGGCATTCACTCTGTCTGAGAACTCATTAAGGCGTTTAAGCCATCTTTACCACAAGAACTGTTCTCCACAAAAAACATATAGTAGTGAATTATGGTTGTGTATCCGTACCCTTCTGTGTCGCAGAGGATATGTACCCATCATTCCTGATATTTTTTCAGTTAGTGGTCCTCCCTTGAACCAAATGCTAGATGCCTAGTAGATTTCTCTTTGAACTAATAGCATAAAACTTTATGATAGAGTTATAATAATACAATATCAGAATGCATGCAAGCCCATTTTACTTGCTGTGACTTCGATCAGCTGGCGATTGAGGCCCTTTGTGAACGGATCCGCCAGATTCTTCTGACTTCGAACATCAATCACTACAATGACACCTATCTTGATGAGATCGTGCACTGCCCTGTGCTTTAACCGTACAGTTCCTTTCTTCTTGTTGAAGAGGTCATTTTTCGCCTAGTTTTCGAAGTATATAGGTATCGTCGGTATCTACGCCCCAACCATTGGAAGATCATACATGAGCTCCTGAAGCCATTCTACTTCTTCTGCTGCAAAAGTAAGTGCAAAGAACTCAGATTCTATGGAGGAACGAGAGAGAATATTCTGCTTATTTAACTTCCACGATATAGCAGCTCCACCGATGGTAAAAATTATGGATCTCTCGCTCTCCACCTCTGAGTACCAGCTTGCATCACTGAAACCTTCTACTAATGGCGGATCTCTGCTGTAGTGTAGTGTATATGTCTGAGTCTTCTTGAGATATCTTATTATTCGTTTTATAGCTTTCCACTGGTCAACACCTAGGTTGCTCGTGAACCTACTCAGCATTCCTATGGCAAAAGATATGTCAGGCCTAGTGGCAGTAGTAGCATATATTAAACTCCCGATGACGCTTGGATACTCCAGCTGCCTAACACTTTTCTTCAAATTTGGCTTCAGTTTCATGTCACACCTGTACGACATATCGATCACTGGAAGATCCTGATACCCGTAGCATGTGATCATCTTCTCAATATAATGAGACTCTGACAGCGCTAGTCCAGTATCAGCCGAATGATCTTAATGTCCAAGATTACATCAACTTCCCCCAAGTCCTTCATACTGAACTTGGTCGAAATAAACTTCTTTGTATCCGTGACACAGCTCATATCTGTACCTAGGTTCAGCATGTCGTCTACGTAGAGACAAATGATTACACCTCTTCCATAAAAAAACTTTGTGTAAACACACATGTCTGTTTTGCTAACCCTGTAGCCATTTGACCTTATGACCTTGTCAAACTTCTCATGCCATATTTTAGGATCCTGCTTCAGATCGTACAAGGATTTCACCAACTTGTAGACTTTGTCTTCCAGACCTTTGACGACAAATTCTTCTGGCTGTTGCATGTAAATCTCTTTGGTCAGCTCACCATTTAGGAAAGCTGTCTTTAGATACATCTGATGTATCACCAACTTATGTATTGCTGTGTGAGAAATTAATATTATGATGGTGGTCATCCAGGCTACTGGAGCATATGTGTAGAAGTAACCAATCTACTGCTTCTGAGAGAACCCCTTGGCTACTAGCCTAGCCTTAAACTTGTCAATAGTTCCATCTACTTTCATCTTCTTCTTGAAGATCCATTTGCATCTGATGGATTTCGCTCCTTTAGGAAGATCAACCAATACACAAGTATTATTAGAGGTGATTGAATCAATTTTATTGTCTATCGCCTCTTTCCAGAAAATAGTATCTCTGGTCTTCATCGCCTCATCATAGGTAAGCGGAGCTGCTTCCACATGATAGGTGACAAAGTCATCTTCGAAGTCCTTCGGTCTCCTCATTCGCTTAGTTGACGGCTCACCGAGTTCTGGTTCAAGTGTTGTCGCTTCCACAACAACATCTTTTTGGACTATATTCTCATTGGAAACTTCAATTTCCTATGCACCATCATTATTCTCTGGAATGTCCGCAAGAACAATGTTCTTGTGCCTTACAAATTTATCTTCAAAGTATCATGCGTTGCGAGATTCAATGATGAGATTTGATTCTATATCAAGAAATCTCTGAGCATCACTCTTCTCAGCAAATTTCAAGAAGATCGTCTTCGTAGTCCTTGTCCCGAGCTTCTGAATCTTCAAATCTGGGAGCTTTATATATGGCACCAGACACCCGCACACTCAAATGATATTCAAGTTAGGTCTGACTTTGAGCCAGAGTTCATATGGAGTGATGTCCAAAGTTGCATACGACACTCCATTCAGAATAAAAGTGGCCGTCAATGCAGCTGCTCTCCAATAGCAATTTGGAAGGCCCACCGTCAACAGCATTGAGTTTATCATTTATGTCAACTTATGTTCTTTCTTTCCACTACTCCATTAGATTGAAGAGAATATGGAGTAGTAGTCTCATTTATGATTCTATGTTCTTTACAGAATAATGTGAACTCATGAGACCAATACCCTCCGCCTTGATCACTTCTTATTCTCTTGAGTTGTTGTCCAGTTTGTCGTTCAGCCTCGTCCCTCAATTCTTTGAACTTCTCGAACGTTTCGTCTTTAGACTTCAGCAAGTATACGAACGTGTATTTTAAGAAGTCATCGATGAAGGTTATAAAATACTTCATCCCGACCTTTGTAGAGAATTGTTTGAAATCACAGATATCGGAGTGTACCAACTCCAGAAGATTTGTGCTATGATTAACCCGAGGGGTTTCCTTGTGATCTTTGTCTGAGCACACACTTCACATTTCTCTATCTTATCCCAATATTTGGAGATAAGTCCTAGACTAGACATTTTGTTTATTGTTTTACAATGAACATGTCCTACTCTATTGTGCCACAACTCAAGAGTATAATCAGAATGAGCGATTGTGTTAACTTTGTTAGAGTGATTTACAAGCTGAAGTTTAAACATTCTTTCGGCGTAAAATGCTTTCCTGAAGTATGTTCCTTTTATGGACATTACCAAGTGACCAGTATTGATGTCCATCCTTAGGCCTGCGTTACAGAGTAGTTCTCCAGAGATCAGGTTCTTTGCGATAGTAGGTACATGCTTCATGTCTTGAAGCGTCAGAGACTTTCCTAAAGTCAGCTTCAATACCACCATCGCGATCCCTTGTACTTTATCTTATGCCTGGTTCGCCACCGTAACACTTTCAGATGTTGGTTTGTACATGGTGAACCATTCCTTGTTTAAGCAGACATGACAGGTGGCACCAGTGTCTACCCACCAGTCAGAGTCAACCCCCACCCTAGTGACCTGAGCTATCATAGTAATTACATCAGTAACCATGGAAACCTTACAAGTTTTACCTTGCTCTAACTGCTTGGGCTTGGATTTGCATTCACTCTTGTAGTGGCCCTTCTTGCCACAGTTAAAGCAAGTCACTTTGGATTTTGGTTTCTGGTGTTTGAAAGAAGTCTCCTTCACTTTCAGATTAGTGAGGTCCTTCTTCTTATGGTAGGAAGCCGCCTGCTTTCCCTTGGATTCCTTCGTATGGACTAAATTGGCATTAGCCATCTGTTTGGATAGAGTGTCCATCTTCAGTTGAGCTTTCATCTGGTCCTCAACATATATTTCTTACAGGAGATCTTCCAGACTGATCTCCAATTTCTTCCTATGCATGTTCACATAGAATTTGCTCCATCCAACTGGAAGCTTGGAGACGGTCCCTCTAAAAACGAATTTATCGTTGAGGGGCATATCCTCATCTTCTAATTTCTAACGCAGTTTTAGGAATTCCTTCACCTGCGGCAACATCGTCTTCTCGTTTTCAAATAGCCATTTGTGATATTTCTCTACGATAAATATCTTGCCCTTGTTCTTGTCATCTTTATATAGTTTTTCTAGAGACTCCCATATCTCTCTGGAACTGGCCTTCTCAGAATATGATTTTGCCAGGAGTCCTCTATAGAATTATGTATCAGAAGTCTACAGAGGCTATTCTTCCTTTTCTATTTGGAGTATTTGGCGGTAGCAGCAGCAATCGCGTTCGCAGTCCCAGTTTATGGAAACATTGATTCTTCTTTAGTTAACACGTGATCGACGTCTATGAGTTAAAGATTGAGGCTAACCTTCCTATTCCAGATTTGGTAGTGCTCTCTATCGAATTTCTCTAACTTGTTAAAGTTGGGATCGACAAGTGAAGTACGAGAATTTTCTATCTTGTAAAATCTAGCTTTGAGATTGTTATTCCTGGGATATGATTTTAAGATAAAAATGGATTTAGGCAACACTTCGAAGAAGGCGCACAACTGAGATCCCGAAGGATTTAGAGAGACAAAATCAGATGCAGTACTTCGAGGAAGGCGCAAATGATTTCGTTGTAGCAACAACAAATAATCCATAGTATGTTTTTTGATTAGATCAGAGATGATCTCATTTAGAACGAGATACAAGTGGATGAACAGAAGAAGAAATAAACAAAAGTAGAGATGAAAAAAGAACATCATGCTGGGATGACGGATCACCGATGGAAAGCTATATTCGCCCCACATGAATAGCTTCCACGAAACCAGCAAGTTCGAAAAAGAACTTCGGAACACTCTGCTCTTCGGACTCCTAAGATGGACATAAATCACGTACAGTTTCTCTCTTCTCTGCTCTCTGGAAATTCGTAAGGAACTTGTTCTGAACAACTTGTAGTCTGAGAGAGAAGAGAGTTATAGGCGTGCACAGTAACCGTCTAGTATGCAAAACGTTCGGGACGTGGAAGGAACCGTTTCTGAACGTTTCATAATCGTTTAAATCGTGCACAGACGCGACTGCGCTAATTAGCGCACAACACGAGCCATCTGAGACAACTGCGCCCGTGCGTACTCTAAGTTCCAAGTGTGCTAACAAAATGCTACATTAGGCCTCATGATCCTGAGCCTGAGTCTGAGTCGCAGCTTAGCTCCAAAGAAATAAATACCAAGAGCATGACAAAAAGCATTAATACTTGATTATTGAGTTAGCCTTCTCTCCACTAGAAAAACACCCCCATATAGCACCCATGTGCCACTCCACACCTCATGTGCATCTCTCCACAAGCAAATCTATATAAAGAGATACATTTTATTTGGCCTAGGTAATATGGGACTATTTTTCTATTGTCTAAGGCAAAACACCAATAATAATAGCTTTTGTCCCTCTCATACAGTATGAGGTTTGCAGATAATTAACGACCAGAAGGGTGTATTCTACAGAAAAAAATAATTTAGTACTTAAAATACCATCGGGTCCGTTGACCCTACTTGCCCATTTTGTATTTGCCCCTGTTCAACATCCTACTTGTTTCTTTCTTTCAGCTACCTTGATAATGCTCCAGATATAGATTTTCATCAAGAGCCCGAGTTTCTTCCTTCATACACTTTTTTTCCAAATTGATTGGTTATTTGGCTTCTTAGAAACTAGTGGCTCATTTATTTTGTAAATATTATTTAAGAAGGCAGAACGAGGTTGAGAAGTAGTACTATAACTCTAGTGATTCTGGATTGGAAATGATGCAACATGACAGGTAAGGAAGTCTTTCTTCTTAGAAGGAGGATGATGAACTCTAGATGATCAGCGTTGAAGGAAATTCATAGCATCACTAAAAACATCGGGATGAGTGTTATCATTTTTTTGTGGAGCTTTGCTATGCCTACAACCAACTTTTTACAATTACTATACAACCATCACGTATCGGACTTCGATTGTAGGAGAAAAAAGTGGTAGGGTCGGATGGAGCTCATATAGCAGGGGATGAGAGGGGAGGTGGGACATAGTGGGACCCGTTGTGAGCCCCTAAACCAAATTAATATTATTATTTTTATTATGATTAGATTACCACATTCACTACCCTTGCTAGTACGATTATTACAATTACATATGTACAAATTTAGTTAACCCAAACATAAACCCTAGAGAGTTGAGCTAGTGATATATTGAGTTTTACTCTTATTAAAAACTCATGCAAATTTAGATTAGGAGGGGGGTTTAATTGTAAAGACCCCATATTCAAATTTAATAGGAGGATGACCCAATTCAAATCCCTGTTCAAAGCAGAACGGATAGGAATTTGAGATTCAATCTTGAAGCACTATATAAAAGCTTAGATTAATCATAGTCCAATCCCGAAACCAAATTCGATTCTATCTTGAAGCACTATATAAAAGCTTAAGGGACCGAGCAATCCCTTTCCGCAAACCCTAAACTCTTTCAGCGCCCCTGGAGTTCGAAAGGATACTGTATCGAGAGGAGCATTGCCAGGAAGTACATCCAAGTCCCTCACTGGTAATCTTTGGTCCTGTAAGCAAAACTCCCTGATCCTTCAATCATAATTAAACTTGATATTGTTCTCAATAGTAGCTTAGATGATTGTATATGTTTGTTATTGATTGTCGTAGAACAGAACAGTTTTATAGGAGGACTAAACTTTAACTCATAATTACAAACTCGCTTGTACAAAAGAGAGCCTAGGAACAAAACCTAGGAAAAGTAATCTAAGTACAATTGTTTAGTTTTGATTCTGGGGGGTGACGGTAGAGGCTCGGAAAAGTGGTATCAACTCTGCCTTACTCCTTGGACGATCGAACACAACCTCGGCTCCTGCAAAGAAATGCTCTCTCTCTCTCTCTCTCTCTGTATGTCTCTGTGTCTCTCTATGTGTGTACAAGGGAATAGCACATTGCTATTTATAGAAATTTATGAGTAATGGGGTGTACAGCCACGTGGCTAATTTTGGACCACATCCTTGTAATTGTGCCTCGAGAAGTGGGCAGTTAGGGATTGGTTAAGATTGATCATGATCTGTTTGTTGCACTAAATCTGAACTGTTAAGACTTGGCCAATTTATGCCACGTGTCTCAACTGCTACTCTGTGGCGAGCAGCATGAATGATGTATCCTGGCTGAGCCGCATGAAGGACCGCCCCATAGCCGAGCTGCATGAAGAGTGTCTCATGACCGAGCTGCATGAGAGTGGTCTCATAACTGAGCCGCATGAGGGAGGTCTCATGACCGAGCCGCATGAGTGAGGTCTCATGACCGAGCCGCATGAGAGAGGTCTCATGACCGAACAGCATGAGGGAGGTCTCATGACCGAGCCGCATGAGAGAGGTCTCATGACAGAGCCGCATGAGTGTCGCATAGGCGATCCGCATAAAGAGTTGTCTTTGGAATTTGTGAAGTTTGCCAGATATCATGATGATTTTCTCATCTTTTTAGGAGCATATCATGTCCTATCTTTATGTCAGAGCCATCATCTCTGTCAGAGCTGTCGCCTTTATGTCAGAGTAATTATAGCCAGCTGTATAGGCAGATTTTGAACCGCATAAGGCCGTATGAAGCTTCCTGAGCCGCATGAAACTTTCAGAATCGCATGAAGCTCCCAGGGATTTTGAGCCGCATGAAGCTTCCTGCATTTTGTGCCGCATGAAGCTTTCTGTGTTTTGTGAGCCGCATGAAGCCCTATAGCAAAAATTATTCTTTTCCATGCTTCTACAAGACCCCCTTCAAAGTTTTCAATTTGTAAAATTGAAATACTTTGAATAAGAAGCATGGGTCTGTCCGCATAAGCTCTTCATGCCGCATAGGTTTCTTGGGCCGCATACTGGGTCGAGCTCTTCATGCTGCATAGGTTTTTTGGGCCGCATACTGGGTCGAGCTCTTAATTCCATATAGGCTTCTCTGGCCACATAATAGCTTTCATGCCACGTGGGCATCCCGTATCTTCGGCATTAATTGCTCCTTTGATTTGCTTTAATGATTTAAAGCCGTCTTTTCGATAGAATCCCAAGAGTCAGCATTTAAAACTTTTGATTTGTTTGAGTGATTCAGAGTTGTCTTTTGCATGAAAGGGGATAGAATTCCAAGAGTTTGCCCTTATCCTTCGGCTTGCACGAAATCCAAAGCGGTGTGTTATCGATTCACATGCCTCTGACAACCTATAAATACGAGCAGCTTTGAAGCGAGGGGTTCTTTACTTACTTCTTTCTTCAGTATTTCTATTGCCCTAGTCGCCGTCTTCTTCTCCTTTCTCGATCATCAATGGCTCCCAAGGCTTCCTCAAGTGCTGCAGCGAAGGGCAAAGGACTTGCCTCCTCGTCCAACACGACGAGTTTGATTCACCCCGACGTTCATCCCTCTATTGATGGTAAGAACTTTGGGAAGAGAATGCATAACTTCAAACCCTAACCATAATGGCTATGTCGTATGTTTTATACGCAGGCCTTTCCCTACCACGCTTCGGCATAGTTAATGCAGTTTTCGGCTTCATTGGGCTGCTCAAGTTCAGTGTGTTGAATCCATATAAGTTGTGCCTTATGGGCCGCATGAACGCCTCATGACAGAGCCGCATGGGGTATGCTTCATGTTCGAGCCGCATGAGAAATGTCTCATGACTGAGCCGCATGAGGGATACTTCGTGGCCGAGCCGCATGAGAGTGGCTTCATGATCGAGCCGTATGATGGTCGCCTCATGACCGAGCCGCATGAGAGCTGCTTCATGACCGAGCCGCATGAGAGATGTCTTATGACCGAGCCGCATGAAAGTTGTCACCCGACCGCATAAGCTCCTTATGAACTGGACCGCATAAGGACCCACCTAACAGAGCCGCATAAGCTCCTTATGAACTGGACCGCATAAGGACCCACCTAACAGAGCTGCATAAGCTCAGAAGTCATTAAGTGGTTTTTCTTTGGCTATCTCTTGACTTCTTTTTTTTGCCTTTTTCAATGAAGTTGTCGGTCAATCCTTCAGGGGAGCTTTTGGTAGGTCAAGCTCAGTCTGCTGTGGGTGTGAGATTCGACCATGTGGTCGATTATATTGTCAGCCCAAATCACCAAAGATCAACCTGAGGAGAGGCTGAGGGATATCAGCAACCAATCTTTTTTCTTTCTCTCGGGTATGATGAACTCGGGAAAATTCGAGGACAAACATCTGAAACCCTCGTTCCTCTTTGGGGATGCCCTGACTGTAAAGAACCCCAACGTTCTAGATATCTCTGAAAGTTGGAGTTTTTCTTCCAACGGGTTGGCGATCCACATTCCTCAGATGGAGCGTCACTTCCCGTTGTCTTGGTTCAGCATGTTGTCGATGGACAGGAAAATGGAAGACTCCCTGACTCTTAGCTAGCAGGGGATGTTCATGGGTGATATCCACTATAATAAAACATCGAGGTTGGGGATTGCAAGCAAGCTACAGATCATCCGCTCTGTGATAGGGTTGGCCCCGGGCAGCTTCATAAATGTGCAGGGTCCCAACTTCCGGTTCTCCCAAGCTGACACTTTCATGAACCAGCTTGCTCAAAGGGGTCCTATCCCATTGATCGTTTGGCACTGATGAACTGGATGAGCCCCACCCCTTCATGGATTAACTTGACCTCGTGGGTCTTGCGGACATACAAGGATCTCCTGCTCGAGATTGGTCTGTATCATGCCATTCGGGGCACCTGTTATGGTCTGCCCATGAACAAGAAGTTGTTCACGGCTCTTCTTGAGATGTACAACAGCCGAACGGGGACCTTCTTTACACCTGGAGGGGAGATGGGGCTCGCTCTCCACGTGATGCATGAGATCTCTAAGCTGCCCTGGGGAGATGAAGTCTTTGAGGCGTGTACCCTACGAATGAAGAATTCGAGGAGTTGGAGCAACGGTTCCCGGTCTTTGTGGCTGTCTATCGGGAACTACTATGCCACCATAGTACGTGCCAGCAGATATCAAAGAAGAAGAACGATAGCTCGGAAGGGAACCTTCCTCATACCAGGACCTGGCTCAGCTATCTTTTTGAGCTAGGCGCCTCAGGCCGGGTTTCCCTCGACGTCCTCGAACCCGGAAGGAGGTGCAGAACCAGGTGTCGATCGCCAAGAGGGTAAAAACCATGGGTGACAGATTTGGGAGCCAAATTGACTCCTTTAATTACTTTTATCAGGATACGCAGAAGATGTCTGATAAGGCTCTCCTGGCGGGATTTCTGATGGTGTGGCTGCAGAACTGCATAGTTTCGGGAGGGGCTGGTGCTATCGAGAGAATCAGCCGTAACCTGATCCTTCCTGCAGTGAAGCTAGTCTTTGGGACTAGACTAGCTCTTCTCTCTGCCATGGTATGCAGCGTATATCGTGGCCTCCATGCCTTCTCGTTCAAAGTCATCGCTCGCGACACAGAGAAAGACTTTGAACGAATCGAGCTGCCCTACCATTATCTGATGGGGTGGTTGTTGATGCATTACCAGTCTCTGATGAGGTCTGGCCCCGAGGATGACGTGACTGCTGATTGTAACGCCCTAGAACCAGAATACTGGAGAGTGGGGGCAAACATAGCCAGCTACGTATAATGAAATGGAACCCACCTCACTATACGGTCATGGCTGTCTAGATATATGAGGGTTTAACTACAATCCATCAGTCTCCTATGGTCATGAACAAGCCTATTGTCTCAATCTCTAGCAAGCAATATCAGTCACAAGATGTCAGAACACCAAATATACAATAGTAAGGCATCCCATACATTACATATTCAGATGATCATGAAGCTAGTCATACAAAATGTCAGGACTAGCAAGAGTTTCAGTCATACATGATCAACCCTAGGATTTGTCAATCATGTTACAGCCCGTAGGCAACAGAAAATAAAGGTACAATACGAGCTAACATGTGCTCGTTGGCTAAACGCCTCAAAAGAATAATTTTACAATAAAGTGGGAGGACAAAAGAACCCACTCGTTGCCAGGGTTACGCCTGGTGGTCACCATCTAGCTGGAAGATAGGAAGATCCTCTGGTGCTGCTCCGATATCTGGCCATACAAAACCAGCTGGGTCAGACCCAGAAAGAGCAAGTGCCACAAAGGAGACTTCACTTAGGAACTAAAACCAGCATATAGAATATTAAAGATGATAAATAAAGAACTGATAATAATAGAGATAGCAACAGTAAACTGAGTACGAGGAAACCATTTAAGTAGCCAGGTCACAACCCTTAAACCAAACAAGGACCGGGGTTGGAACCCTTCACCTGAATAAAAACCCGTCTCAAATACTATTGGTAAGGTAACAAGACAATAAATAAAGAGAGGACACAGAACTGCTCCAGGAGCCAGGTTACAACCCTTAAACCAAACAAGGACCGGGGTTGTAACCCTTCGCCTGAAAAGAACTGGACCCCTAATCTTTATTGTTAAGGCCAGTATAAATAATCATGATATTAAAGTAAGGTAAAACATGATGAGCAGGACAAGGGGTGCAATACAACAATAAACGAAGAGAGGACACAGAACTGCTCCGGGAGCCAGGTTACAACCCTTAAACCAAACAAGGACCGGGGTTGTAACCCTTCGCTGAACAGAACTGGACTCCTGATCGTTATTGTTAAGGCCAGTATAAATAATCATGTCTTATCACCATCTTGTGCAGGATCAGGACAAGACTAAGCTGGCTAGATTCCAGCCAACCAATCACGGCCGAACAAAGAGTACGTCTTGATACTTTAACTAACTAGGGTTATCACAAACCTAGTTACTAGCAAGATGTAATGAGATTATCCCAACAGCCACAAGCCCTGCAGACCATCCAGGTTATCCAGGTCGAATGTCCATTTATGAAGGATGCAACATATGACTGTCTGCTGGAAATGTGCCCTACTCGTCGGTAGGCTACAAGTCCACTTAGTGCGCCCAGATAACAGGATTGCCTGTAGCTGGGAAATCTCTCCATAACTACTGGATTATTCTAGTTTATTAGCCTTAGTTAATTGCAGTAGGTATCCCTGACCGGGGTACTCAGGGATCCCTATCCTAGACATGATCCAAGACAATACTGGTTTATTTGTACAAACACAATCACCCACGGTGTCCGGGTCATTCATACTTGTCTTGTCGGGCTAGCTGTCATAACAGCATATCATGATATATTATGTCAGGTTTACTCGTCAAAAGTGCGCCACGGCGGACCACTATCATGTCATATCATTTGTCAAAAGTGCACCACAATGGGTCACCAGCGTGTCAGGAAACATATCTCAAATTAACAAGGCACCAACATATATGTAGCACTAAATAATCAAAAGTGGGTGCAGGGACGGCAGGGGGAGTCATACGGCAAAGGGGGCAGGACGCATGCGGCTGAGAGCCATGCGGCTGGGAAATCAAGAGAAAAATCATATGGCCACGGAAGTTCATACAGCCATGGATGTTCATGCGGCCACGGAAGTTCATGCGGCCACGGAAGTTCATACGGCCACGGAAGTTCATGCGGCTGCGGAAGTTCATGCGGCAACGAAAGTTCATGCGGCTGGGAACTGTTCTTCTTCTCTATTATTTCGAGAAGAACCATACAAGCCATGGCTTACAAGCTTCATAAAACCTTCATACAGAGTCCAAATTCGAACTTCCATAGGTCAAAATGGGACAGAATGAAATTCTCTACAACATGGAACCATCAGAACTTGATAATAATAAGATTAAATAGATCAAAACCCAAAAAATCCAAAAATGAAAAAAAGTTAGATCTACAAGCAATGAGCCATGGAAATGAAAAATGCTAAGTACTAAAGTGGATTAGAAACACATGAGGAAGACAATGGAACAATAAAAGTGGAATTCCTCCATGAAGCAAGATGTACTTGCCTAGACCTTCCTGGTAGGTGGAGAGTAATGGTGGAGGAAGAAGAAGAGTAATGAAGAGAGAGAAAGAGTTGGGCTAATAAATAGGGATGGTGGTGGTAGGTAAGGGTTCTCCCCTTGGTTCACGATGAACCAATAAGCAACCCAAGCCGAACCAAGCCAACCCAAACAAGCCGAACCAAGCCAAGAGACATGCAATACAAGTCAAAATACGTACATATATACCAAGACATGTAATACGAACCACAGGAATTATAACTCTAACTACCTTAAAAGAATTCCGTCCTCGAAATTTAATTAAGAGGCTAGAGAGACAAGGACAAGTTATATTAATCAGTCTATCATGCAGTCATTCATTCAAGCAAGGAATTGAAAGCATAAGGCATAAGAAAGATATTATACCTCACGAGTCAAACAGGTTGGGATATCACGATCGGATATCATCCTCATGCTCCCACGCTAACTCACCCAAAGAGTGATGACCCCAAACAACTCAGACTAACTTGATAGTCTTGTTCTTGAGTGTCTTCTCTCTCTGGTCCAATATAGACACGGGCCTCTCCTCGTACGAAAGGTTGGTACCAACAACCAATTCCAAATGATCCAGGATGTGGCTCGGGTCCGGGATATACCATCGTATTTGGGATACATGAAATACGTCATGCACCTCACGTAACGACGGCGGGAGAGCGAGACGATAGGATACATCTCCTACTCGCTCCAGAATGTCGAACGGACCTATATACCTAGGAGTAAGCTTTCCCTGTACGTCGAAACGAATGATGCCATGGTTAGGCAAAATCCTCAGGAATACATAGTCGCCGACCGAGAATTCAAGGGGGCGCCGATGAGAATCGGCCCAATGGCGCTGACGATCTTGTGCAACGCAAAGATGATCTCTGACTCTCCTGACCACCATAACTATCTGAGTGATCATCTCTGGACCAAGCATCTTCCGTTGTCCAACATCGTCCCATACTAGTGGGGATCTGTACTTCCTCCCATACAGTACCTCGAACGGTGCTATCTGGATACTAGCTTGGAAACTGTTATTGTACGAGAACTCCACCAGGTACAGGTGATCTTACCATGAACCACCGAAGTCGAGTGTACAAGATCTCAACATATCTTCAAGAGTCTGGATCGTGCGTTCCGACTGACCATCTGTTTGCGGGTGATAAGCTGAGCTGAACTGGAGGTGAGTTTCCAAACTCTCTTACAAGCTACGCCAAAATTGTGACATAAATCTTGAATCTCTGTCCGAGGTGATACTAACCGGTACTCTATACATCCTGACTATCTACCTGAGGTACATCTCTGCTAGTTGAGCCGTCGACTGACCAACTCTGAACGGGAGAAAGTGAGCCACCTTCGTGAGCCTGTCTACTATCACCCAGACAGCATCTCTACCAGCTGGAGATCTAGGCAATATAGTCACGAAATCCATGGTTACATGCTCCCACTTCCATTCTGGAATTGGCAAGGGCTGAAAAAGTCCAGCTGGCCTCTGATGTTCAGCCTTAACTTGTTGGCAGACCAAACACCAAGAGACGAACCGGGCTATCTCTCTCTTCATGTCGTTCCACCGAAAGTGTTGTCGGATATCACGGTACATCTTCGTACCATCGGGATGAATCGATTACTGAAAACTGTGAGCTTCCGCCATGACCTCCTGCCTGATATCGCTACTGGGTAGACAAAGACGCTTACCATGTCGAAGTGTACCATCTTCATAAATGCATAACTCTGGTCTTCGTCCTGCCTTACACTCTGCTCGGAGCCGCTAAAGCTTGGAATCTGTTGACTGTGCCATCCGGATCCTCTCGAATATAGTGGACTGAACTTGCATACTGGCCATCAATGCTACACTGGAAGGGAGAACAACCTCTATACCCATCTTCTGAAGATCTGCTAACAACTCTGGTTGTGCTGTTAGGAAATAAACTCCGGCACTCCTGCTCAATGCATCTGCTACAACGTTGGCCTTTCCTGGGTGATACTGCAGGTTGACATCGTAATCCACGAGTAGCTCTAGCCACCTCCTCTGACACATATTAAGGTCCTTCTGGGTAAAAACATACTTCAGGCTCTTATGGTCGATAAAAATCTCTACCGTATCTCCGTACAAGTAGTGACTCCATAACTTAAGTACAAACACTACGGCTGCCAGCTCCAAGTCATGGGTTGGGTAATTTCTCTCATGATCACGAAGTTGGCATGACGCATAAGCTATTACCTTCCCATGCTGCATCAGAACACATCCGAAACCCCTGCCTGAAGCATCACAATATACTGAGAATCTCCCGGTTCTATCTGGAAGTGTGAGAATGGGAGCCGTCATCAAGCCTCGCTTCAACTTCTCAAAAGAACTATGGTACTATGCTGTCCAAGCAAACTGTACATCCTTGTGGGTCAACTGGGTCAAGGGCGCTGAAATCTGAGCAAAGTCTGAAACAAATCGCCGGTAATAGCCGGCCAAGCCAAGAAAACTACGAACTTCTGCCACTGTGCTGGGTACTGGCCACGTTTTAATAGCCACGATCTTCTGGCGATCCACTTCTACTCCTCCTCTGGTGATGATATGACCCAAGTACGAAATAGGATCGAGCTATAACTCACATTTACTGAACTTGGCATATAACTGATGCTCCCTAAGAATCTGAAGAACAACTCTGAGATGCTGCTCATGCTCCATCTCACTCTTGCTGTAGACCAGGATGTCATCTAGGAACACAATCATGAACTGATCCAAATAAGCCATAAAGATGCGATTCATGAGGTCCATGAACACGACCGACGCATTGGTTGCTCCAAATGGCATAACAAGGAACTTCCAATGCCCATATCGGGATCTAAAAGCTGTCTTCGGGATGTCCTGTTCACCAATTCTGATCTGGTGATATTCTGACCACAAATCAATCTTCGAGAATACTGCTGCCCCTTGAGTTGATCAAACAAGTCATCTATCCTCGGGAGAGGATATCTGTTCTTGATTATCACTGAGTTCAAGGTACGATAATCTACACAAAATCTGGACGTACCATCCTTCTTTTTCATAAGAAGCATCGGGGCACCCCAAGGTGATCCACTAGCACTAATGAATCCCTTGGTTCTGAGTTCTTCAATCATCTTGTACAATATCTCTAGCTCTGATGGCGCCATCTTGTAGACTCTCTCTGACACTGGAGCTGATCCAGGAATCAAGTCGATGGTGAACTCGATCTCTCGTTCTGGCGGCATACCTGGAAGCTCTTCTAGGACAACATCTGGAAACTCTTCAACTATCAGGGGTAACTACACTACTGCTACTATCATCCGCAACACCGGAGGAGAAGGTTCAACTTCGCCTCGGGAAAAGGAAAACTCCGGCTTGCCTGGAATGCTAAAAATAACCCTGCCGATATGGCAGTCTATCCTAGCATACTGGTCCCTCAACCAATCCATCCCTAAGACCACATCATAATCGACCATCGAAAACTCTATCAATCTAGCGAGAAATTCTCTTCCACTAACTACGATCGGACACGAGGAAAACACTCTATCTACTCCCACAAGTCCGTTACCAGTAAGTATATTAAGCCTTACTGATAATGACTCGGGCTCCAGTCCTATTCGTGTCATGAATCATATAGACATAAGTGAATGCGAGGCACCAGAATCAAATAATACGGAAGCTGGAAAGGTGTTGACGAGAATAGTACCTGCCACTATCTCACCTGGTGCCAACCCTTCTTCTCCCATGGTCAAAGCCAGCACTTGACCTTGTCCTCTGGGTGCGGGTCCCCTCTGCTGAAAATTTCTCTGCCTGCTCTGGATCAGGGCTTGGGCTTAGGCATACTACTGCGGTCTCTACTGCTGGAACGCCTGGGCCTGCATCGACAATGGCCTCGGGAATGGGTACTGCTGCTGCTGGACTGGTGCTGGTCCTCTAACTGAAGGACTAGAGAAGGCTGATGATGAACTCCCCATGTTTGGGCAGTTTCCAACCCTGTGGTATAGGGCACCACAAACTAAGCACAAATCCTGTGCTCGGCGACACTCTGACACCACATGCCCTGGCTTCCATCAGTATGAACATCCCATTGCGAAAGACTGCTTCTGTTTCTGTAGTTGAGGGTGCGTCGGGGTTGAATATTGAACCGACGTCACTGAGGTCGTCCGCCTCGGAGCTCCAATGGTCAAGGCCCTGGCTGCTGGGGCTTGTACTGAAGACTGATTCATCTGGCCATGGGATCGCTTCCGACCCCCGTTCCTATCTACGATCCTCTGGAAGGTGTACTCATGCCTCCTAGCTGCCCTCAATACTACATCAAAAGTCTGATGCTCAAACTGTTCCACTGCTAGCAAAATCTCCAGGTGAAGCCCCTGTTGGAACTGCTGGGCTCTATCGAACTCGGTTGCTACCAAGGTGGGAGCAAACCGACTTAGTCTCA
The DNA here is from genome assembly GCA_029216955.1 of Iris pallida. Lineage (NCBI taxonomy): Eukaryota > Viridiplantae > Streptophyta > Magnoliopsida > Asparagales > Iridaceae > Iris > Iris pallida. The sequence continues at coordinate 9,592,188 of JANAVB010013397.1, forward strand.
AAAACTCAGCCACATATCCGTCGACCGTCCGGCCCATCTGCTTCAAATTGGTGAACCTCGTCTGTAGATCGTATCGAGCTACAGCATCGAAATACTTGGTCTGGAATCTCTCTCTGAATACTGCCTATACAATAGGTGCTACTAATCCAACGGCCTGCGACGCCCACCAACTGCGGGCAAGATCCAATAACTACAGGCACACCATGGCCACCTTCTCGTTCTCTGGGGTCCTGGCTGCCTCTAGAGTCACCTCTATGTCCTGAAGCCAAGCATCAGCAGTGATAGCATCTTTGCTGCCATCGAAGAATAGAGGGTTCAGGCGCTTGAAACTGTTCACTGCACTGTTACCCTGATGACCTCCTCTGGTCAGAGCATCTGCCACCGCCTGGTACAAGACATCTCCTCGCCGATCTTGGAAAGCTAATAATGACCTGATGAGACCCACCAAAGTGCCATCACCAGGCTCTACAGGCTGAACTGGCTGGATTGGTGGCTCTCCTCCAGTAGGCATGACTCTGGAGGCTACTCTCGAATGCTGGGCTTGATCTCTAGGTTGCTGCTAGTCCACGGGAGGTGCTTCGCCTTGCTGATCGGCAGGTCCAGGAACAATGCCGCTGAAGAAGATGACATAGAAAATAATAAGAAATGACCAGAACAGATCAACGATACAAGCATATGATCAGGTCATGAATCCAAGGATTTAGAAGATACGAGCAGAGATCATGGGTGGGTACTGATTGAGACATCTATTCGGTAAACCCTCATATATCTTGATTTTTAAGAACTGCATGGGCCACCACTTAAACCATGTAACGCCCCAGAACCAGAATACTGGAAAGCGGGGCATACATAGCCAGCTACGTATAAAGAAATAGAACCAATCTCACTATACGATCATGGCTGTCTAGATATATGAGGGTTTAACTACAATCCATCAGTCTCCTATGGTCGTGAACAAGCCTATTGTCTCAATCTCTAGCAAGCAATATCAGTTACAAGATATCAAAACACCAAATATACAATAGTAAGGCATCCCATACATTACATGTTCGGATGATCATGAAGCTAGTCATACAAAATGTCAGGACTAGCAAGAGTTTCAGTCATACATGATCAACCCTAGGATTTGTCAATCATGTTACAGCCCGTAGACAACAGAAAATAAAGGTGCAATATGAGCTAACATGTGCTCGCCGGCTAAACGCCTCAAAAAAATAATTTTACAATAAAGTAGGAGGACAAAAGAACCCACTCGCTGCCAGGGTTAAACCTGGTGGTCACCATCTGGCTGGAAGAAAGGTAGATCCTCTGGTGCTGCTCCGATATCTGGCCATACAAAACCAGCTAGGTCAGACCCAGAAAGAGCAAGTGCCACAAAGGAGGCTTCACTTAGGAACTAAAACTAGCATATAGAATATTAAAGATGATAAATAAAGAACTGATAATAATAGAGATAGCAATAGTAAACTGAGTACGAGAAAACCATTCAAGTAGCCAGGTCACAACACTTAAACCAAACAAGGACCGGGGTTGGAACCCTTCACCTGAATAGAAATCCGTCTTAAATACTATTGGCAAGGTAACAAGACAATAAATGAAGAGAGGACACAGAACTGCTCCGGGAGCCAGGTTACAACCCTTAAACCAAACAAGGATCGGAGTTGCAATCCTTCGCCTGAACAGAACTGGACCTCTGGTCTTTATTGTTAAGGCCAGTATAAATAATCATGATATTGAAGTAAGGTAAAACATGACGAGCAGGACAAGGGGTGCAATACGACAATAAACGAAGAGAGGACACAGAATTGCTCCGGGAGCCAGGTTACAACCCTTAAACCAAACAAGGACCGGGGTTGTAACCCTTCGCCTGAACAGAACTGGTCTCCTGATCGTTATTGTTAAGGCTAGTATAAATAATCATGTCTTGTCACCATCTTGTGCAGGATCAGGACAAGACTAAGCTGGCTAGATTCCATCCAATAAATCATGGCCAAGCAAAGAGTACGGCTTGATACTTTAACTAACTAGGGTTATCACAGACCTAGTTACTAGCAAGATGCAATAAGATTATCCTAACAGCTACAAGCCCTGCAGACCATCCAGGTTATCCAGGTCAAATGTCCGTTTATGAAGGATGCAACACGTGACTGTGTGGTGGAAATGTGCCCTACTCGTCGGTAGGATACAAGTCCACTTAGTGCGCCCAAATAACGGGATTGCCTGTAGCTGGGAAATCTCTCCATGACTACTGGATTATTCTAGTTTATTAGCCTTAGTCAATTGCAGTAGGTATCGCTGACCGTGGTACTCAGGGATCCCTTTCCTAGACATGATGCAAGATAATAAAGGTTTATTTGCACAAACATAATCACCCACGCTGTCCAGGTCATTCATACTTGCCATGTCGGGCTAGTTGTCGTAACAGCATATCATGATATATCATGTCAGGTTTACTCGTCAAAAGTGTGCCACGGCAGGCCACTATCATGTCATGTCATTTGTCAAAAGTGCACCACAACGGGTCACCATCGTGTCAGGAAACATATTTAAAATTAACAAGGCACCAACATATATGTAGCGCTAAATAATCAAAAGAGGGTGCAGGGACGGCAGGGGGAGTCATGCAGCAAAGGGGGAGGGCGTATGCGGCTGAGAGCCATGCGGCTGGAAAATCAAGAGAAAATTCATACGGCCATGGAAGTTCATGAGGCCACAGAATTTCATGCGGCCACGGAAGTTCATGCGGCTACGGAAGTTCATGCGGCTACGGAAGTTTATGCGGCTGTGGAAGTTCATGCGGCCACGAAAGTCCATGTGGCTGGGAACTGATCTTCTTCTCTATTATTTTCAGAAGAAGAACCATGCAAGCCATGGCTTCCATGCTTCAACAAACCTTCATCCATAGTTCAAATCCGAACATTCATAGGTCAAAGTGGGGCAGAATGAAATTCTCTACAACATGGAACCATCAGAACTTGATAATAACAAAATTAAATAGATCAAAATCCAAAAAATCCAAAAATGAAAGAAACTTAGATCTACAAGCAATGAGCCATGGAAATGAAAAATGCTAAGTAATAAAGTGGGTAAGAAACACATGAGAAAGATAATGGAACAATAAAAATAGAATTCCTCCATGAGCAAGATGCACTTGCCTAGACCTTCCTGGTAGGTGGAGAGTAATGGTGGGGGGAGAAGAAGAGTAATAAAAAGAGAGAAAGAGTTGGGCTAATAAATGGGGATGGTGGTGGTAGGTAAGGGTTCTCCCCTTGGTTCATGATGAACCAATAAGCAACCCAAGACGAACCAAGCCGACCCAAACAAGCCGAACCAAGCCAGGAGACATGCAATACAAGTCAAAATACGTACACATATAACAAGACACGTAATACGAACCACAGGTATTACACTGATGATGCCTTCATCTATCAGTACCGCTGTATGCCTTGGGAGTACACCACCATGCCCGCCTGTCCGATGGCACTGGCGCGAGTGGACAGATACTCCTTTTTTGTGTATGTTCCTCATTTTACCAATGAAGAAGTAAGCGTCGTGCATTTTGATGGTGTTGTGTCTCCCAAATTCTTGCCCGAGAAGATGCTCCTCTGGTTACAGAACATTCATCCTGCACATCTGGTGTATCGCAACCGTCACTCCGTCTTTTTGGAGCCTTACTTACCCAGCCGATTCTCCCGGCAATTTGGGTAGAGTCAGATGTTCTTGGACAATCCTAACTCCTGCCTGGGTTTTGAGGGTAGCGTCCTTGACGGCATCCGGGTTTGGTACTACTATAGCGCGGTTCACATCCGTGCCACCTTCTCTGTTCCTGATGTTGGAGAGTCGGGACATATTTTGTACATGGCGGCCTTATACCATGTTATAGTGAATAAGCCCCCAAGAGATTTTGACCCAAGTACCAGCTTTATTGTTCGTACTGTCTTGGAGGAGAAGCTAAGGATCAAGACGGGGAGGACAGTTGATGTATCTGACTCGGAGTCTACCAATGTGGATGAAGAGGATGACCCTGATAACTTGTCTCCTCCTTCTGCAGATGATTTGGTGGCAGGTCAGCCCTCTGTTGTGCCTAGTCCTTCCCAAAAATGTAGCAGGCGTGCACCCTCTGCTGACGGCATGACTTACTCCCGAAAATAGGTTACGGTCAAGCCTCGCGGGCCAATCATTATGGAGAGAAGTGAGGACGTCAATGCCGTTTTGGAGGTGAATCGAGTTATGATTCTCTTTTTTGTTCTTCTTTTCTGAAATAATCTGATCATCTTCCTTTTCTTTGTAGGCATCGGAAGAAGTGAACTCCTCAGAGCCGGCTACCGCCTCTGAGGTTGACCCGGCCCTAGCCGTCTTAATTAGAGATATGACAGCCGAGCTTACTTCCACCAGGGTCGTCCCAGCGACGGCTGAGATTCCTTCCGCTGTTGACATCTCAACCCGGGGCGATGTGGGCTCTACTGAACCAATCCCCGAGGTTGCTAAACCTCAGCCGGTTGATGCTGACCCAATTGTATCCACCTCCGGGGCAGCTGGAGAAGAGGAAGCGACTGCAATCGGCTCAAGTATCGTCGTTGAAGAGGAGACGATGGCTGTGAGTGAGCCTCAGCTTCAGCAACCCTCCCCTGGTAAGTTAAGTCATGTCTTGACTAGTGAGGAGGTTCATTTGCTCTATCTTCATATCCTTCGGGTTAAGTTGATCGATGGTTGCTCCGAACATATAGGTCCTGCTCCTTCGCTGTCGACGATAGACATCATCGGGGGGAAGTCGCCAGGGGGGATCTGGTGGAAGAAAGTATGCCTCCTCCTCCTCCAACTCATATAGAGGGACCTCCTGCCAGATCAAGTTTAGGAGGAGACGTGGTAGAACTGCCGGGACGGGGAGAAATGGTCCCTGCACCTTCTTTGGTTCATGTGGCTCCAACATCGGAGGTTGACCTTTCTGTCCTGTCGAGTCTCCGGATCCTTCGGGCCACGGAGGAGGATATGGCTGCTATTCAGGCGTCCTATCGTTCGAAACTTGTTTCTCTAGTGATAGGGGCATCAAGCTCTGGCGCATCTTCTTCACGACCGTCTTCAACCCTGCCAGCTACTCTTCCTTTGACATCGTCTTTTTTGGAAGTTCTGGATGAATCGTCAAAGGATGTGGTTGATAGTTTTTACCGCCAACTGAAGCGAGGAGTCGAAGCTACCTTGGAAAGGGGGACATCTTTCGCATTGGCTTGTCATTGTGCTCGTGGTCAGATTGAACTCCTCAGAACACTTCCCGACGGGACAGGGATGGTCGAGCTCCTAGATCCCAAATTAGTAGAAGCTGATCAGCTGGTGGCTCAGTTTCAAGGACTGCGACAAGTCGATCCATCTTTAGCAATAGATCAGGAGCGTGCCTTCCTTATAACAGGCAAGTAAAAGGTAAGGACGGTATGTGATACGTCCAAACCTGCTCTAGTGAAGGACCTTCGGGATCTATCTCTGAAGTACGATGAACTAAGCCGCAGAGGAGAGGATTGTATCGCTCGGAAAGAGGCCGTCTCTCGTAGGATAGCTGACACGAATGAGCAGATCCTCTAGCTTCAGAGGAAATTGGCTTATTTAAAGTCTAAGCTCCAGGCTTCCCGCAAAGATAAGGAGCTAATACTCTGGAAGACCGACCAGATCACCCGAACCTCTAATGCCTTGGAGCGTGCCCTAAAAAAACTTGAAGACGGTTGGCAGGCACATGCGCATCTAGAGGATGCAGAGAGGTTGACTCAGGAGGCTGAGTGCCGGGCCAAGCTGAGGATTGAGCAGTCAAGACCAAGCTTAGGGATCGGCTCAGAGAATTGTGTGTCGCCGAACCATGATCGGCTTTTTATTTCATTCATTATTATGTTCCTCCATTTTTTTAATAGGGATGTGGTCCCAAAAATTGTAGTACTCTTGATTTTAAATGAATGACTATGTTTACATCATCCTTTATCTGTTGTGCTTGCACCGTTTCTTTGGTATTATGGTATGTGCCCCACTAGGGAACTTTCTGTGGACCTATTACCCTTGGTATACCTTGGTTTTAGGTATGGATAATAAGTTTGATAGAGATACCTAGAATAACTCCGTGGTAAGGCGGGCATGGAAGTTCTTGGTATTGGGCGAAAGAATGCCATGGAACAGCTGGGTTCCAGAGGCATGTGATGGTAAGAAAAGAGGCGCATGTACTAGAGGACCGAGTACAGCATTTGTGGTCGACTGCGGACATTTATGGTCAACTGTGGATATTTGTGGTAAACTGTGGACATTTGTGGGCCTATTATCCTTGGCGTACCCTGGTTTTGGGTACGGATAATAAGTCGAGAGAAAACCAACATACTTACTCAGAGGTAATGAGGACGTGGTAAATATGAGGTTTGTACTATGGAGTATTCCTACTCAGAGGTAATGAGGACGTGGCAAGAGTGGACTCAATAAAGAGTACATAAAATAACTCAGAGGTAATATGGACGTAGAAGTTCTATGCAAGGGGTAATTTGTTTGTGATGGAAGAGAAACAACTCAGTGGTGACATCGACGTGGTTGTTTCTGGAATTTTGTGGACCTGTTACCCTTTTTATGCTCTGAAAGTGCGGGTAATAGATTATGAGAAAGATATTGTTTTAGGGAGGAAGTTCAGAGGTATGATTATACATGACTCACTACCCAGAAGATGCGATATGGATTCATTTGGAATGACCGGAGTGTAAGTTCAGCGGTACTTAAGGGAACATAACTCAACAATCCGGTTGATTCAACGGATGTCGTTTAGAGATAATATTTCTTCAGGAACTTGCCGTTGATGGGCATCATAAGCAAGTCTCCATTTTGCTTCATGAGACGGTATACACTATTGAAGAATACAGCCTCAATGATAAATGGGCCTTCCCACTTTGGTTGGAACTTGTCGGCGGTTTTGTGAGTCATAACCATCGGACTCCGAACTGCCAAGACGAGATTGCTTACTTGGAATGTTCTCAGCTTGACCTTCTTGTTGAAGGCTCCAGAGATGCGGGCTTGATAAAGCTCGATTCGTTGTTGAGCTAGCAGGTGCTTTTCATCTAAGGCCTCCAACTCTTGTTGCCGACGACGGTAATTATCATCCGTCGTCAATCGGTAGGTGAGGGTGACACGGAGCGAGGGGATTTGAGTCTCCAATGGGAGAACTGCCTCACTTTCGTATACCAGAGAGAATGGTGTATTCCCAGTGGCAGTCCAGATTGTAGTACGGTATGCCCATAAGCATTCGCCAAGCTTTTTATTCCAGTCGTGTTTGTTTGAGGACACGAACTTCTTGAGAAGCTTGATTATAGTTTTGTTGAACGCTTCAGCCAGACCGTTAGCCGCCGGTTGTACGATATTGAAGCAACATTCTGGATTCGATGTTTGTCGTAAAACCTATAGAAGGCATGGCTTACGAACTGCGGACCATTGTCATGGATGATCCTTCGAGGCAGTCCAAAGCGATAGATGATGTGGTGCTTGACGAAGTCGATCATGTTTGATGTCTTTACTTCTGCAAGAGGAACAGCTTTCGCCTATTTGGAGAAGTAGTCTGAAATTGTCAGTATAATACTGTGTCCTTTGGACGAAGGCAGGGTGATTGGACCGATGATATCCATTTCCCATGTCCCAAAAGGCCAGGATGCTACCGTCGGATATAAGAATTTGGATGGTTGGTGTATGAAATCTGCATGGACTTGACAAGTTTTATATTTCTTGCATAGTCTATCGCATGTGCTACCATCGTAGGCCAGTAATAGCCCATCCGGGGAAGGCGGTCTTGCAATTTTGGACCAGGTTGATGGGCCCCACAAATGCCGTTGTAAGCTTCGCATACAGCTTCTTTGGCTTCTGTATTTGACAAACACCAGAGCAACAAACCATCATAGGATCGTCGATACAGTATTTTTGTCTCTGTATCGTAGAAGAATATGAGAGAACGTCTTTGATAGAAGTGGATTCCTTCAGATTCTCCGACAAGATGCCGTAGACTACGAAGTCAATAAATAGGAGTCTCCAGTCCTGTATTTCGTCGACCGCCTGGGCAGAGTAACTCACAGCAAATTGTACGTTGTTCTTAGGACAAATTAATTCATGGCCTATTACGTCCACCAAATGATGAGTATGATTTGGAACCGCCAGAGAAGCGACAAGTCCTGCTAGGGCATCGGCTTCAATATTTCGGAGTCTTGGAACATGTTCTATAAAGAACCCTTTCAAGGACGTGATGATGGTGATTGCTATCTGATGATAGGGGATCATGTCTTCAAGGCAAACTTCATATGAGTCCCATATCTGATTGACGATTAACTGTGAATCGCCATATGCTTCCAGGTACTCTACTCCAGTTCCTTCGTAAGTCGGAGGCCGAAGACCAAGGCGTTGTAGTCGGCCACATTGTTTGAACAAGGTTCCGTGAGTGAGTATGCCCGATTGATCACCAAGCCAGAGGAAGAAATCAGTAACACTCTGACCCCAACGACGATGTTGCCCTTGGGCCCGGTTCTTGAGGTACCGTCGAAGAATATTCGTCAGACGGTATCATGGAAAGCCATATTTAAATTGGCGACCTTGTCTGGGATCTCTTTATATATTCTGGTTCACTCCGAACCTGGATGGGACGCTAAAATGTCTTCCAGAGCTTGACCTTTAACAGCCTTTTACGAGACGAAGATCATGTGGTAGGGAGACAATAATATCGGCCAGGTGGCAAGGCGAGAGCTGAGTGCGCCTGGTCTGGTCATGGGGACCCTGAGGGGGTTAACTCGTGATATAACATGGATGGTTTATCCTATAACATAGTGTCGCATTTTCTGAATAGTGAACACCAAGGCGAGACATTCCTTTTCTATGGCATTGTATCTATGCTCGGGCCTGTTTGCCATTGATTGTAAAAGTACAGAACAATTATCGAAGGACTGAACTTAGACTCACAATACAAACTCGCTCGTACAAAGAAAGCCTAGGGACGAAAACCTAGGTACAGCAGTCTAAGTACGATTGTTTATTTTAGATTCTGGGGGGTGACGATAGAGGCTCGGGAAAGCGACGGCCGCTCTGCCTTACTCCTTGGACGATCGGTACGCAGCCTTGACTCGGGGAAGATCTGCTTGGTCGTTGACGAAGAAATACCTTCTTGCTCTCTCTCTGATTGCTCTCCGGGCTTCTCTCCCTCTATGTATATTCTCTCTCTGACTATGGGGGAAGTCTCTCTGTGTATACGTATTCTTCTCTGGCTTCTTTTTTTGTATATCTCTCTATATCACAAGGGAATGGCACCTTGCTATTTATAATAGTGGGATGTGATCGCTAGGGTTGCCAATAATTAGCTCTTGGAGATGGTGGCGGCTAGGGGATTGATCAATCCAGGCCGTTCGTTTCTGATTGTGACGAATCAGAACTATTAAGGATAGATTACACCAAATCCCCATTAGCAATTAATGCTGATTGGCATAAATCTTCCTTATAATGATTCTCTTATATCTGCGAATAAATCAAATTTATTCTCCTGCCACGTGCCCCAGATCATTGGGATTCGACCCGATCTTGGATTGCCATAAATCTGGAAGATTGATCGGCTAAGGACACGTATCCTGAGAGCCAATGGTGAGACTTGAACCGTATGCAAATTGGGCCGCATGAGATTTGGGCCGTATGGATTTTGGGCCGCATAAGACTTGGGACACGTGTCAGGGCTGTCTGGGCAGTGGCCCCCTCCTTCAGACTTCTAAACCATATGATGAGCCGCATGGACCGCATAATGGTGTGTCTGCTTGAGCCGCATGGGCATGATCTTCTTGAGCCGCATAGGGATGATTCCACTCAAGCCGCATGGGACAGCTTCACTCTGAACCGCATGGAAAGTCTTCACTTTGAGCCGTATAAGCACACCCACGTGGCAGGGCCACGTGGTATTTTATTGTTCTCGGGGGATCGTGTCAGAGATTTCTTTCTCTTTCCTAGAGATTCATCATCATGATAGAGTCATAATTACCTGCTTTGGTGTCAGGTCTATCAACTTTTCAGAGGGGTCAGCCGTCAAAGCAATTAATGCAGCATGGATCGGAGGGGAGCACTGTCACACCACGTATCTTCTGAGCCGCATGGAATACCTCCGGCCGCATAGCTCCTTATGCCGCATGACTCCCTGAGCCGCATGCATTTTCTGAGCCGCATGGGTCTTTCTTGGCCGCATGAGTCAATTTCTTTAGTATTTTCTATGCTTCTACAGGACCCCCTTCAAAGTTTTCAATTTGTAAAATTGAAATACTTTGAATCAAGAAGCATGGCTGTATTGGCCGCATATGCAATCCCGACCGCATAAGAGTTCTAGCCGCATGAATTATTCAGTCGCATAGGTGATTCAGCCACATGAGACTTTCAACCGCATGGCCTCTAGCCACGTCATCATTTGCCACGTATGGCAATCTTTAGCACTTAAGTGTTGTCGATCTTTAAAGTGCACTTTTTGGTGCGGGATCCGAGGAGCTTAGCCTTCATTTTCGGCGGCTTATTTTGATAACCGAAGGGTCGGTTTATGTATATGCACGGGAATCGAAACGCTCCATCTCTGTTTATAAATACGGGTAACTTTAACCGGAGGGACTTCTTTACCTTCTCTTTCGTTCACTCTTTTTCCTGTCTTCTCCTTCCGATCTTCATTGTCGAAGCAATGGCTCCTAAGTCTTCTAAAGCCATTTCCACCGCCGCGAAGGGTAAGAGGGTGACGTCCTCGTCAGCCGTCGAACCTGACGCACCCGAAGTGCCCTCTGACGTTCGTCCTGCTTTTGAGGGTAAGGGTTGCTTTTAGATCTTTAGTACTCATGGCTCTGTTGCATATTTATGCACAAGCCCCCTCTCCAATCTTGATGGCAGAGCCACATATGCTGTGTGAGCCGCATATGCTGTGTGAGCCGCATGACTGTTTCATGCCCGAGCCGTATAGATAAAGCCCCATGTTTGAATCGCAGAAGACTGATCTAAACTACATACAATCTCCTCTGAACGGAGCTGCCTATGTGTTTTAACAGGCTGAACCGCATAGCGCTTTATGCCGCATGAATTCTTCTGTTTAAAAAATGTGTTCACTCGTCCAACCCGCAGAAGCTATCGAGCTAGAGTCATATGGAACTCGCATCTGAGTTAGGCCGCATGTGACTGCATTGACTCGAACCTCATATGCTTCCCCAAAACTACATTTCTTGGGACCCAACTGGATTGGAGCCGCATAAGTTGGGACCCCACTGGACTGGAGCCACATAAGACCTTATTGACCTGAACCGCATAGGCTCGTGAGAGCTTCTTTATTCAGTAAATTTTTATTTTAGCCTTTTTTTAATCCTGTTTCTTCTTTTGTCCTTTCTTCAGTGAATCTTCCAACCAACCCAGCAGGAGAGCTCCTTGTGGGTCCAACTCGGTGCACCGTGGGCGTGCAACTTGATGACTTAATCCGTCGTATAGTGGATCAGCTTCCCACTAATGAGCCTAAGGATAGGGTGGCTGCTATCAACAAACAACCTTTCAGCTTTCTTTGTTCCATGATGAATTCGGGGCAGTTGGATAGGGAATATGTGAAACCGGCCTTTCTCTTCGGGGATGCCTTTTTCATAAAGAACTCCCGATTGCTGGATGTCTCAGAGCACTGGGATTTTTCTGTAGACGGGGTAGAGATTCATATTCCCGAGATGGAGCGACATTATCCTCTCTCGTGGTTTAACATGGTGCCGCTAAATAGGACGATGGTGAGCTCTTTGACTCCTACCCAACAGGGAATATTTGTGGGCAAAATTCACCACAACGGACGCACGGGTTTAATATGTGCGGGCAAGGATTCCGTGAGTCGGACTTTGATAGGGCTGCTCCCGGGTACTTTTGTGAACACAACCGGCCCTAATTTTTCCTTCACCCTAGCTGATACTTTTCTGAATCAGCTTGCTCGCAAGGGGTCTTATCCCATAGGCAGGTTGTCACTGCTGAATTGGATTAACCCTATTCCCACATGGACTAATCTTACCTCCTGGATTCTGAGGACGTACGGGGACTTCCTTCAAGAAATTGATCTTTACTATGCCGTCAGGGGTACCTGCTACGGATTGCCCATTAACAAGCCCTTGTTTATGGCTCTATTGGAGTCGTATAACCGGCGTACTGGGACTTTCTTTACCCCCGGAGGAGAACTGGGGCTCGCTCTTCACGAAATGGCCACTGTATCCAGATTGCCGTGGGGAGACGAAGCTTTTGAAGTATACACGCCGACAAACGAAGAGCTCGGGGATTTGGATCAGCGGTTTCCTGGCTTTGCGCCGTGTACCAAGAACTGTTGTGTCATCATAGCGCCTGCCATCAGATGGCTATTAAGAAGATAAATAGTTCAGAAGGGAACGCCCCTCATACCAGGGACTGGATTTTGTATCTTTTTAAGTTGCGTCCTTCTGGTCACGTTTCGTCTCGAGCTTCCCAAACCTCAGAGGAGGTTAAGGATATGATGTCGAAGGTTAAGAAGTCGAAGTCTACTCGTGACCGGTTTGGGAGTAGCACCGACTCCCTCAGTTATTTCCACTATGGTACCCGGGAGATGTCCAATAAAGCAATCTTGGCTGGGTTTTTAATGGTGTGGCTACGCAACTGTGTAGTCTCGGGCGGCGCGGGTTCTATAGAAAGGATCAGCCGCCATTTCATTCTTCCTGCTGTAAAATTGGTCTTCAAAGTGAGGCTGGCGCTTCTCCCGGCCATGGTGTGTAGCATACACCACGGCCTTCGTGCCTTTACATCCAAAGTTATTGCTCGTGATGTGTCGGCGGACTTTAACCGGATATAAGTACCATACCACTACCTCATGGGGTGGTTATTGATGCACTATCGGTCATTGATGAGGCCGGGACCCGATGAAAATGTCTCTGTTGATGACGCCTTTATTTTTTGATATCGTCATCAGCCTTGGGAACATGATACCATGCCGGCCTGCCGGAGGACATTGGCGAGAATTGACGAGCTCGAATTCTTCGTATCTCTCCCTGAGTTCACCCCTGGAGAAGTGAGGAGGGTACACGTTGACGGCGTTGATCCTCCCCAACTTTTAACTGAGAAGATGCTTCTTTGGTTACGCAACATCCGTCCCGCGCACCTGGTGTATCGTTACCGGAACAGGGTATACTTGGAGCCTTATCTGCCCAGTAGATTTTCCCGTCAATTTGGGTATAGTCAATTGTTCCTGGATCGCCCTAGCGCTTGCTTGAGCTTCGAGGGCAGTGTACTTGATGGCATTCGGGCTTGGCATTATTATAATGCGACCCATACCCGAGCCAGCTTCTCACTCCCTGACGCCAAGGTGGAGGGTGATATTTTGTATATAGCAGCTCTTTATCATGTTGCAGCGAGCAAACCTCCTGTTGGTTTTGATACGAATACTAGCTTCATTGTTGGCACCCATCTGGCCGAGAAGCCAGAAGGGTCCACGAAGAGGAAAAAAAAGGCGGATAGAGTTCCTGTGTCGGATTCAGAGTCCAATAGGGCGGATGAGGGGGACGACGAACAGGACACTGATGACTTGTCCTATTCTACGGGTGAGGAGGTTGGGACTAAACCTCCAGTCGTGCAAGCTGAAAGGGACGTGGGTCAATCGTCTAGTCTGTCTGACGAGGTAGTGAAGGATCAACCATCTGCGATACCCGGCCCCTCGCGTAAACGAAGCAGGCGCGTGACTACCACTGACGACCGAACTTATTCTACGAAGCACGCTGCGGTAAGATGTCGCAGGCTGCTTATTGATGATGTGGAGGATGTTCCTGAGGTGACTTGGGCTCCAGCTGTTTCCTTTATTCTTCTTTTATGTTGTGACCTAATTATTTGTTTCTTCTGCTCTTTATAGGCGTCGGACGAGCTCGCCCCTTAGGACCCGATTACGGAGGCTAATCCAGTCCTGTCTCATTTAGTCAGTGGGGTGTGCACCGCTATCATTGCTGCTGGGGTGCTTCCGGTTGCGACCGAGGATTCTTGCCCTGCTGGAACCTCAACTCAGGAGGATGGGAGCTTTACTGCGCCCGTTCCTGAAACCTCTGAGCCCCCTCATGATGGCTTTGTGGGTGAGGAAACTATGCCGGTAGTGAACGAGCCGTCGCCCCCACGCTCTTCCCCTGGTAATGCAAATTGAACTATAATTCGTGAATCAGCATACGTGTTCCTGTCATTCTTCAAATTCTTCGTCTAACGGTTGTTTTGGATGTTCAGATCCCAACCCGTCATTCCAGTGACTGATATTGCTGGATCACACCCTACCGGAGAGGGCCTAACGAAATCTCCGTGTGTCGAGGGTCCTTCATCTGGGTCGAGCTTGGGGCCTCAGGCAGCGGTACTGCCGGGACAAGGGACGATACCCCCCGTGTCCTCCCTTGCGAATGTGATTTCGGGGGTCAACCTTTCCTCCCTGCCGAGCATTCACGCTATTCGGGCGGCGGAAGGGGAGTTAGCCACCATTCAAGCCTCTTTTCGTACGGAATTTACTTCTTTGGTTGCGGGTGCGGTAACTTCTGAAACTGCCCCTCTGGTACCATCTGCCACTCTCCCTCTGACGCCGTCATCCACAGAAGTCTTGGATGATGCGTTATAGGACATAGTTGCTAGTTTCCATCGTCATCTGAAGAGGGGGATCGAAGCAGCGGTGGAAAGGGAGACTCCCTTCACTCTGGCCCGTCGATGTGCTGGCGGCCAGATTAATACCCTTAAAACACTCCCTGGGAGAGAGGAACTGGCTGCGCTTTTGGAGCCTAAGCTATTAGAGGCTGACCGTCTCGTTGCCCAGTTTCGCTCGTTGCAACAGACTGATTTACCTGCGGCCATAAATCGAGAACGCAACTTCCTTACTACCGTGGTGGAGAAGGTGATGGCTGCCCGGGAATCACTCAAACCTGCTATATTATAGGACCATCGGAATCTGACTCAGTTGCATGACCAGTGGAGCCGTCGGACTAAAAATTATACGACTCGGGAAGCGGATGCTTCTCGTGGGGTGGCCGATGTTCGGGAACAGATCCTCGAGCTCCAGAGAAAACTGGCTTTCCTGGAGTCAGAGCTTGAGGCCGCTCGTGTTGAGAAAGAGATTGCTATTCAGGAGGCTGGCAAGTATAGTAGGGCTTCTGCTAATCTAGAGCTTGCCCTAAAGAAGGTGGAGGACAACTGGCAGGCTTATTCACATTTGAATGACGCAGAGCAGCTATCTCAAGAGGCCGAGCGTCGAGCTAAGTAAAGGCTTGATCGGGGGACTGCCTTGGTAAAGGACCGTCTTTTGGAGTTGTGCAATGCCGAGCTATAATCGGCCTCTTGTTTAATTTGTCCCCGTTTTCCCCTTCTTCTCTTTTTTTTGAAAGGGACGTGGTCCCGAGATATACAGTACTTCTTTTCTTCCTTCAAATAAAGAGTATTTTCTATTCTACCCTTCATTTGTATTGCCTGTTGTGCCTGTAATATTGTGGTGATGTTCTCCCCCGCATAGGGGATATATTTGTGGACCTGTTACCCACGGCGTACCTTGGTTTTAGGTAGAGATAACAAGTTTCGGTCAGGATACCTGAAGCAGCCATAGCAAAGTGGTCATGGGTGCTCTTGGTATTATTAAAAAAAGAATTGTCGTAGAGCAACTGGGCTCCTGGGGCATGATGAGGTGATAGGTATGTGTTAAGAAATTTAGCTGAGGATATTTGTGGGCCTATTATCCTTGGCATACCCTGGTTTAGGATACGGATAATAGGAGGAAGGGGAACTGGCATACTTGCTCAGAGGTAACGAGGGCATGGCAAGTAGGAAAGTTTTTCTGAACGTAGAGTCTTCCTACTCAGAGGTAATGAGTACATGGCAGGAGCGAACTCGACGGAGGGTATTGGTGGTCAACAGAGGACATTTGTGGTCAACAGAGGACATTTGTGGTCAACAGAGGACATTTGTGGTCAACAGAGGACATTTGTGGACCCATTACCCTTGGCGTACTCCGGTTGTGGGTACAGGTAATAGATCAAAAGGGGATCATCATACTTACTCAGAGGTAATGAGGACATGGCAAGTATGAAAGTTTTTTCGACGGAGCCTTCCCATTCAGAGGTAATGAGGACATGACAGGAGTGGGCTCAATGAAGGGGGGTACGTAGAATAACTCAGAGGTAATAAGGACATGGAAATTCTATGTAGGGGTGATTTGTTTTTGGCGGAAATGGGATGACTCAGAGGTGATGAGGTCATGGTCGTCTTGGAAATTTGTGGATCCGTTAACTTTGTTGTGCACTGGGAGTGCAGGTATTAGATCATGAGGGAGGATCTCTTGTAGGAAGAAAGTTCAGCGGTATGATTATACATGACTTTCTTTCAAAAGAGTGACCGAGATGTGAGTTCAGAGGCACCATCGGGTACATGACTCGAGAATCCATGAATGTTGGAATCAAAGTGTAAGTTCAGAGGTACCAGCAGGTACATGACTTAGGAATTTGGGATATGTTTATGGAAGAAAGGCATGAGTTCAGCGGTACACGCGGGTACATGACTCGAAAATCTGTGAATGTTGGCATCAAAGTGTAAGTTCAGGGGTACCAGCAGGTACATGACTTGGGAATTTGGGATATGAGTTCAGCGGTACAAGAGGGTACGTGACTCAATAAGTTGGAAAATTAGGGGATTGAGTTCAGAGGTACCAGCGGGCACATAACTCGAAACTCTAGAAAATGTTGTTTAAACATAGTATTTCTTCAGGAACTTGCCATTGATGGGCAATATGAGCAAGTCTCCGTTCTTCTTGGCGAGGCGGTAAGCACCATTGGAGAACACGGCCTCGATGATAAATGGGCCTTCCTATTTTGGCTGGAACTTGCCGGTGGTCTTGTGAGTCATGACCATTGGCCTCCTGACTGCCAAAACAAGATCGCCTACTTGGAATATTCTGATTTTGACCCCTTTGTTGAAGGCTCCTGAGATGCGTGATTGGTATAATTCGATCCTTTGCTGAGCTAGGAGGCGTTTTTCATCTAAGGCCTCTAATTCTTGTAGTCGACGTCGGTAGTTATCATCCGTTGTCAATTGATAAGTGAGGGCGACTCGGAGTGAAGGAATCTGAGTCTCTAATGGGAGAACTGCCTCACTCCCGTACACCAGAGAGAATGGTGTATTCCCGGTGGCTGTTCGAACCGTGGTGCGATAAGCCCATAAGCACTCGCCGAGCTTCTCGTTCCAGTCGCGTTTGTTGGAGGAGACACATTTCTTGAGGAGTTTGATGATTGTTTTGTTGAATGCCTCTGCTAACTCGTTTGCTGTCGGGTTGTATGGTGTCGAAGCGACATTCTGAATGCGGTGTTTGTCGCAGAATCGGTAGAATGCGTGGCTTATAAACTGCGAACCATTATCATGGATGATCCTTCGGGACAGTCCAAAGCGGTAGATGACGTGGTGCTTCAGGAAGCTGATTACGTTCGAAGTCTTGACTTCGGCGAGTGGGACAGCTTCTGCCCACTTTGAGAAGTAATCAGTGATCGCCAGTATGAAGCGATGTCCTCGGGAGGAAGATGGGGTGATTGGACCAATGATATCCATTCCCCATGCTTCGAATGGCCAGGATGCCACTGTCGGATGTAGGAATTCGGATGGTTGGTGAATGAAGTCTGCGTGGACTTGGCAGGCCTTGTATTTTTGGGCATAATCTATTGCATCAGCCACCATCGTGGGCCAATAGTAGCCTATCCGGCGAAGGCGGTCTTGCAGCTTAGGGCCAGGCTGATGGGCCCCGCAGACACCGTCATGAGCCTCTCGTACGGCTTCTTCGGCTTCTGCGTTCGACAAGCACCGAAGTAGTAATCCGTTGTAGGAGCGGCGATACAGCATTTTCGTCTCTGTATCGTAGAAGAATCTGAGAGAACGCCGTCTGATAGAAGTAGCCTACTTCGGGTTCTCGGGCAGGATGTCGTAGACCACGAAGTCTATGAATGGTTGTCTCCAGTCTGGCGCTTCGTCGATCATCTGAGCAGAATAACTCGCCATGGCTTGAACGTTGTTTTTGGGGCAGACCAGCTCACGGCCGATTACATCGACCGAATGATGAGAGTGGTTTGGCACTGCTAGGGAAGCAGCCAGGCCCGCTAGGGTATCAGCTTCGATATTTTGGAGTCTGGGGACGTGTTCAATGAAGAATCCCTCGAATAATGAGATAATGTTGATCGCTATTTGGTGGTAGGGGATCATGTCTTCATGGCGGACTTCGTACGTCCCCCGAATCTGGTTGACGATTAATTGCGAATCACTGTATGCTTCAAGGTATTCTACCCCCAGTTCTCTTACGAGTTGGAGGCCAATGACCAAAGCGTTGTACTCGGCCACATTGTTAGAGCAGGGTTTCGTGAGAGAGTAGGCGCGATTGATCACTAGCCCGGTAGGAGAGACCAATACTACTCCGACTTCGACGACGATGTTTCCCTTGGGTCCGGTTCTTGAAGCGCCATCGAAGAACATCCGCCATATGTTATCGTGGGTGGTTGTATTTGAATCGGCGACCTCATCTGGGATTTCTTCGTATATTCTGGATGATTTTGATCCTGGATGGGCCGCCAAAAAGTCTGCCAGGGCTTGACCTTTGACAGCCTTCTGCGGAACGAAGATCATATGATAGGGGGACAGCAATATCGCCCATGTAGCGAGGCGGGAGCTGAGTGCCCCTGGTTTGGTCATGAGGACCCTGAGAGGGTTGATTCGTGAGATCACATGTATGGTTTGCCCCGTGACATAGTGCCGCGTCTTTTGAATGGCGAATACCAGAGCGAGGCATTCTTTCTCCACAGTGGTGTATCGGTGTTCGGGCCCGACCATCATTCGGCTGAGATAGTAAATGGCCTGCTCGTGGCCTGCGTCGTTGTTTTGTGCCAGCAGGGCACCGAGGGAGTGTTCCATTGCTCGTACATAGAGCAGGAATGGTTTTCCAGGGACCGGGGCCACCAGGACTGGAGGATTTGATAAATATTCTTTGATGTCATCGAAAGCGCGATGGCATTCCTTGTCCCATACGAATGAGACTCCCTTCTTCATGAGGTGGGTGAACGGTCCGCATCGCCTGGAGAGGTTGGAAATGAACCTCCTGATATAAGCTAGCCTCCCTTGGAGGCCTCTAAGTTCACGAAGATTTCTCGGGGGACCCATCTCCATGATTGCCCTCATTTTCTCGGGGTCTACATGGATACCCCGTGCAGTGATAATGAAGCCCAAGAACTTCCCGCTGGATACGCCCAAGAACGATTTTGTAGGGTTCATCTTTAGATTGTGGGCTCGCATTAAGTTGAACACCGTTCTCAGGTCTTGCAGATGATCCTCCTTACGGCGACTCTTGACGGCGATGTCGTCGACATAGCATTCCACTGTCTTGCGCAAATGTTCTCTGAAAATGATACTCATGGCCCGCTGATATGTAGCGCCAGCATTCTTTAGACCGAATGGCATGACTGTGTAGCAGTATATGCCAATCGGGGTTCGGAATGAAGTATGCTTTTCGTCGTCGGGAGACATCTTGATTTGATTGTACCCCGAGAATCCATCCATGAATGACATACGTTCAAAGCCGCATGTATTGTCGATCATGATGTCTGTGATAGGAAGGGGAAATTCATCTTTGGGGCATGCCTCGTTCAGGTTGCGGAAGTCGATGCAGATTCGAATCTTTCCATTCTTCTTGAGGACGGGTACTATATTGGCGACCCAATCAGGATGTTGCTCTTCACGAATGAAGCCGCTGGCTATTAGCTTGTTGACTTCGGCTTCGATCGTGTCCATGACGCCTGGGCGGAAGCGTCGTTGTTGCTGCTTGACTGGCTTTGCATCTGGCCGTATATTGAGTTTGTGGAGAGCGATGTCAGGAATTAACCCCGACATGTCTTCATAGCTCCAGGCGAACACATCAATGTATTCTCTGACAAGTTTTAACAGCGACTCTCATTCTTCGTCAGTTAGGCTTCTACTGATAAAGATCGGTTTTGGAGAAGATTTGCTGCCGAGATCCATTTGTATGACTTCATCTTCAGTAGGAGGTTCTCTCAGTTTGAACTGCTTTTCCCATTGTGCATCTAATTACTGGGCCCATAGCTCTAGCTCAAGGATTTCGGGGATGTCTTCGTCTTCCTCGTAAGCGTCGGCGAATGCCTTGTTGACTGACATGACTTGTCTGAACACATCTCCGATGCTAGTATATGAGTCGAAAGTCGGTGATCCGGTTGAATGTGACTGCCAGTCGCATTCTTCATCTGAGCTTTCAGGGGTCGTAGTAGGCATTACATACCCTAAACCGCATCGGGTTTTGTTATAGTAGTTCCGTGGTTTGCCCGCCGGGGCTGGCGTCTTCAAAGGTAATCGTCGTCCAGTGCCGTAGTTCAGTCCTGGCGTTGTCTCTAGATCATACCCCTGTTTCTGCATGAGATATTTGGATTGAGGGCTATAGAGATACAGAGGCAGTCTTCTAGCATCTGACCCGAAGTCGACTTCTTCCATGGCGAGGGGATGCGGGTTGTTCGTCCGGCCGAAGATGATTGGGTGGTCCCCTCCCTCGATTATTCGGTAAGCATCTTCTACTGGAGTAAGTTGGATAGCGGTGTACACATTTGTCACCTGTGTATGTAGGTGAGTGCCTAGACCGTGTTCCATAGCATACATTGTACATAGCTTATTGAGCTCGGTGTAGTTCAAAGATAACCCTTTATTGATGAAGTAAGGTATCTTTTCTAGAGGGATTACATTATCTGCGGAGGGAGCGTCAGTGTGGGCAGCCACATACTTGGCTAGCTCTGGTTCCTCTTCGGCTACCCCCTGTGTGAATGAAGATTGAGAGGGCGTCCTAGTCAGCTTGATCTTCAGAGGTTCAACTGACGGAGCGGAGCGTGGGGTTGTTGGTAGACTAGCAACCCCCAGTCCGGCACTTGATGTGGAGCGAAGGGTGGCTGGTTCGCTTGAAGTGTCAGACCTCGCATTGGGGTGACGACCTTTCTTAGGCAGGCGTATCGTCAGAGGTCCATCGGAGGGATTGAGCTTCTCTGTTTGGGATTGACCGACTCTCGGCAATCTGATGGTAAGTGGCCCTGTCGTGGGTCTCGGTACCTGGCCGGACCTTGGCAGCCGGATTCTCAACTGCTCTTCCTGTGCCGAGAGGCTGATCACGTCCTTACGCAGTGTGGCCGTAAGGGGTGTGGAATTGTCTGGTTTGCGAGCCTGGAGGTGGATTGTCCGAGGTTCTGCTGATCCCGTGGTTGCTTCAATATCAGTTTGTTTATTTCCTCCTTCAAGGTACCTCTTCGACTTTTCGTATAGGCAGGAGTCCGAGTAATAAGATTCGACCCCTTTGAAGGGATCGATGTCAGCAAATTCTGTCCTCACGAAGCCGTGCTTGTCGATATATTTGAAGCATTGGTGTAGCGTGGAAGGCACGATCATGTAATCGTGTATCCAAGGGCTCCCCAAAAGGATGTTGTATGAAGTGTCAGCATCTATGACGTAGCAAGTGACTTCTGATTGGAGATCGCCAATCTGACATTTCAGACGAATCTTCCCGATTGGGTAGCTCCTGCCCGAATTGAACCCACTGATGGCGGTGTTTGTAGGGGTCAGGCGATGCATCGGGATGCGAAGATGATGCAGTAATCCTTTTGGAATGATGCTTATGGAAGACCCAGGGTCAATGTGTATCCTGTCCACCTTTATGTCGCCGATGTAGCCTGTGTAGTATAATGGGCGATCGTGTAGATTAGTCTTGATAAGCATGTCTTGTGGAGTGAAGACGATGTTGGGTATTGCTCCCGTACAGGCGCTGTCTTGGAGGTCTGCGGGCTGATTTTCTCTCGTGAGGTTGACCTGAGCTAGGTACGCATCGGCATTTTGAAGTGCATCGCTCAAAGCTGTGCGGACATCCTTCGAGAGCCTCAGGAGTTCATATAAGGACAAGTTGGCCGGTGTATTGGCCAATTGCGCCAAGATGTCGAAGTTGTAGGGCCTCTCCAGCCCCTGAGATGTTTCCTTTCAGAGGGATTTGTCGAAGCGAGTCTCCTTCGGCCTAAGCTTGTCGGTCGTCGAAGGCTGAGCCGGTCCCGGAGCATCCATGGTAATGGGCGGATGATCATCAGTCGAGTTTTCAACCACAGGTTGAGATTGTGCTCCGAATCGAGTAACAACGGCCGTGACTTCCTCTTCATCTGCTGAGGTGGTGCGACAGGATCTGACTTTTCCACTTTTCTTTTTAGAAGATGGAGTGGACTGAGTTACCTCGTGGACTAGGTCCGGATGGACCCACATAATTTTCCCTCGTGATGTGGTGAGGGGTACTAGACCAGCAGCTTGAGCAGGCGGGAGATTAGCAATCTCCATCGTTGCCAGAGGAATGGGTATAACCCCGTCCTGGGTCTCTGTTGGAGGGAAGCTGCCGAATTGTACGGACACCATGTTGGCTGCCACGGTTACCTCCTCGAAATCGATGGCCAGAGCGTTTGAATCGATGAGGTTCTGGATATATCGTTTCAGTTGGTAGCAGTCGTGCGTAGCATAGTAGACGTAGCGGTGGTAATGGCAGAACTTTGGGTTCTCCAGATCAGCCGGCCGAGGCTCCCGTCTTGGTGGAGGAAGCTGAATCCTATCTCCTTGTATGAGCATGTCCAAGATAGGCTTGACGTGACCGTCTTCAAAAGAGTAAGTGATTTGAGGCCATTGTTTGTCCGCAAGTTACGACTCAGGCTTTTGGGCTGTATCGGCCACCATAGCCTGCTTGTCTCTGTTGTCCCGGTTGTTGGAGGGGCTACCCCCATTGTCGTTGGTGGTGCTGGGACGCTTGCTCTTGTTCTCTTCCTCTGAGATATGTAATCCCAGTTGGCGAGCCTTCTTTAATCGTTCTTCGGCACTTGTAGCACTAATGATAAAAGCCTTCCAGTCCTTGAATTGACTCTCGCCCATCCAGAGACTGATTGTTGGGAGTAGTCTCTTTTGGCAAATTTCGATCAAGGAGGAGTCCGGGTTGCCAGATGGTAACTTCATTGCGGTTTGACGAAACCGCTCAATGTAATTCCTCGTCAGCTCTTTCTCTCCTTGAATGACGTCCATGAGGGTAGACATCGTGACGTCCTGCCCTACCTCATAGAACCTCTCCAAGAACAGGCGTTTGAAGCCAGCGAAGGAATGGATACAATTGTCCGACAGGTTGCGGTACCAATCGAAGGCGACTCCTTCCAATGCCCCAATGAATAACCGTGTCAGGATAGCGTCATCATGGGGCAGATGGTCGGTAGTGACCTCGAAGTAAGTGATGTACCGACTTGCTGAGGTCTTGCCATCATAAGGGTTGATATTGAACGGCT
This sequence comes from Iris pallida, assembly GCA_029216955.1. Lineage (NCBI taxonomy): Eukaryota > Viridiplantae > Streptophyta > Magnoliopsida > Asparagales > Iridaceae > Iris > Iris pallida. Next base: position 9,615,539 of record JANAVB010013397.1, read on the forward strand.
TATATCTTGGTGGGAATGGAACATCCCTCCATTCAGCAGGATATGGTTGCCGTATTCTGAAGTCTTGAGAGTTTTCTCTGGAGTGGAACATGGCTCGGAGCTCTTGAACTTCTTTCCTTACTTCTCGGGTCTCATCTGTCGCAGTCGGAGCCGTTACTTCGGGAGGATTATTGCCCGGGTTCGGTGTCGTCGAATTTGAATCTACGTTGATTGGGGGACCCGTACTTGTCTGGCCAGGTGTTACCCCCTGCAGATTAGGAAGCGCCGCTTTGATCTCGTCTACAGACTTGACCAAGACGTGCAATATGGCCTCCAAAGTGTCGATGCGCTGGCGATCACCGGAACCGCCTTGATTGCTGTCTGTCATGAATACCGTCTTCACATGAGGAGTGACGGAAGGAGTGGTAGAGGATGTACCCTCCGAGTCGTACCCGTGCATCGAGAAATCATCAGGATATGTAGGGATGTTCTCTTCAGGTTCAGACTCGGAAGGAACACTACCCCCGGCTTCGGAGCTTGCTTCGTCTAGGATGTCCTTAGGGACGTCGGTATCTGTTGTATCCGTCGGAGGATTTGCTTCCTCCAGTCCGTATTTCTGGAATGTCGGATTGTCGTAGATGTTTGGAGGAGTGCTACCCCCAGTTCCGACGACCCCCAATGTTGCAGACGACGAACTTTCTACTGCAGCAGTTTTCGTCTTCGAACGGGTGTGTTGAAATACTCCAGTGGAGGATAACCCTTTAGACAACAGTTTCTTAGCTGCAGTAGTTGACACCTTTGGACTGGAGATGCTCGTTTTCTTCCCTCTTCCCTTGGCGAGAACTTTCTGCGCGGACTTGTAGGAGACAACAGGAGGTGCCTCGTCTTTTGAGCTCGGGTGATGTAGTCTTTGGAAGACGGATGGCCAGTCTTCCGTCACCGCCGCGTTGCTGCAACAGCAGTTGACGATGATCTGGGTGCATTGATGTCCGTGTGAGGGCTCTTTACACCCCGAAGCTCCTTCTCTTTCCTTGCGTTTGTGGAGGATAACCTCACGCAGGTCAGAGCAACCACTTTGTCTGTTTGCCGCCGGAGGCTGGACTTGAGTGGTCTTATACAACTTCCCATCAGAGGCCCGCGTGATAATCAGCGGGATGCCCCGATAGTCAGAGGTTGGGGCAGTCGTCTGGACTTGATGAGCCCGCGCTGCCCTAGACTTCCTCCTTTTAGCACTTGTGGGTGCATAATAGGAGGAGTCTAAGTCGAATACCACAGAGTCTGGATTATCATCCAGATAATGATCAGAGTCAGGACCGCATGAGAGTCGGTCGAAGACTGATCGAGAGAAGCGTGGGACGGATGCTATGCGGCTAGCATTGGGTACCGTGCAGGCTGTCTGCATGCGGCTGTCTTTTGTTGTAGGATGAGTCTTTATGTGGTTAGGAGTCACGACCGTGCAGGCTGACCGTATGCGGTTGGCATCTGTGGCCGCATGGGTTTTCTGCAAGCGATTGACTTTAATAGCCGCATGAGTCTCATCCGTGCGGTTGGCAACTGTAGCCGCATAAGTTATGCGGCTGACAGATGTGGCCGCATGAGTTTTCTTTATGCGGTCGGCGGTTGTAGCTGCATGGGTTTTCTCCCTGCGGTTAATACTCTTCTGCGGCTCGGATCGCGTAGAGTTCCTCTTTGCCCCTGCAAGTCCAGCATCATAGTATTTTCTTCTGCCGGACTTGGGGACAGCAGAGTTGTCTACGGTCTGAAGTGGGGCCGCAGGGGAGTCTTTCTCGCCATCTTGAGCAATAGAGAGCACCTCATCAAGGGCTTGTGGAGGAGCAAATGATTTTGGCCTCCACTCTTTGCGAGCCTTTATGGTGTGGGTGCGCTTCTGGACCGGGCCAGTGCTACCTTCAGAGAGCATCTCTTCGAACGCCTGTTGGTCGAAGCGTACGACCATCTTCTGTTGTGTAGAGCCAAGTTTGGCTGCGTCCGATTGCGTCACCAACTCCTCAGCCGTGGAGAAGTTAGTCCCCAGCAGAGTCGCCATCGTGTTTGCTATTAGTTGTAAAAGTACAGAACAATTATCGGAGGACTGAACTTGGACTCACAATACAAACTCGCTCGTACAAAGAAAGCCTAGAGACGAAAACCTAGGTACAGCAGTCTAAGTACGATTGTTTATTTTAGATTCTGGGGGGTGACGATAGAGGCTCGGGAAAGCGACGGCCGCTCTGCCTTACTCCTTGGACGATCGGTACACAGCCTTGACTCGGGGAAGATCTGCTTGGTCGTTGACGAAGAAATGCCTTCTTGCTCTCTCTCTCTCTGATTGCTCTCCTGGCTTCTCTCTCTCTGTGTATATTCTCTCTCTGACTATGGAGGAAGTCTCTCTGTGTATACGTATTCTTCTCTGGCTTCTTTTTTTGTATATCTCTATATATCACAAGGGAATGGCACCTTGCTATTTATAATAGTGGGATGTGATCGCTAGGGTTGCCAATGATTAGCTCTTGGAGATGGCGGCGGCTAGGGGATTGATCAATCCAGGCCGTTCGTTTCTGATTGTGACGAATCAGAACCATTAAGGATAGATTATACCAAATCCCCATTAGCAATTAATGCTGATTGGCATAAATCTTCCTTATAATGATTCTCTCATATCTGCGAATAAATCAAATTTATTCTTCTGCCACGTGCCCCAGATCATTGGGATTCGACCCGATCTTGGATTGCCATAAATCTGGAAGATTGATCGGCTAAGGACACGTGTCCTGAGAGCCAATGGTGAGACTTGAACCGCATGCAAATTAGGCCGCATGAGATTTGGGCCGCATGGATTTTGGGCCGCATAAGACTTGGGACACGTGTCAGGGCTGTCTGGGCAGTGGCCCCCTCCTTCAGACTTCTAAACCATATGATGAGCCGCATGGACCGCATAATGGTGTGTCTGCTTGAGCCGCATGGGCATGATCTTCTTGAGCCGCATAGGGATGATTCCACTCAAGCCGCATGGGACAGCTTCACTCTGAACCGCATGGGAAGTCTTCACTTCGAGCCGCATAAGCACACCCACGTGGCAGGGCCACGTGGCATTTTGTTGTTCTCGGGGGATCGTGTCAGAGATTTCTTTCTCTTCCCCAGAGATTCATCATGACAGAGTCATAATTACCTGCTTTGGTGTCAGGTCTGTCAACTTTTCAGAGGGGTCAGCCGTCAAAGTAATTAATGCAGCATGGATCGGAGGGGAGCACTGTCACACCACGTGTCTTCTGAGCCGCATGGAATGCCTCCGGCCGCATAGCTCCTTATGCCGCATGACTCCCTGAGCCGCATGCGTTTTCTGAGCCGCATGGGTCTTTCTTGGCCGCATGAGTCAATTTCTTTAGTATTTTCCATGCTTCTACAGGGCCCTATCATCATTCGGCTGAGATAATAGATAGATTGTTCATGCCCCGCATCATTGTTTTGTGCTAGTAGAGCACTGAGGGAATGCTCCATCGCTCGCACATAGAGCAAAAACGGCTTTCCAGCAACCGAGGCCACCAGGACTGGAGGGTTCGACAGATATTATTTAATGTTGTCAAATGCACGTTGGCACTCCTTATCCCATACGAAGGAGACGTCTTTCTTCATGAGATGTGTGAATGGTTGACATCCCCCGGAGAGGTTAGAGATAAACCTCCTGATATAAGCTAGCCTCCCTTGAAGGCCTCTGAGTTCTCAGAGATTTCTCGGGGGACCCATCTCTATGATTGCCTTCGTCTTCTCAGGGTCTATATGGATTTCCTGGGCGGTAATGATAAACCCAAGAATTTTCTATTGGATACACCCAAAAAGGATTTGGCGGGATTCATCTTCAAGTTGTGTGCTCGCATCAGGTCGAATACTGTCCTCAGATCGTGTAGATGATCTTCCTTAGAGTGACTTTTGACGGCTACGTCATCGACATAACATTCCACTGTCTTACGCAGGTAATCTTTGAAGATGACACTCATAGCTCGTTGATATGTGGCACCGGCATTCTTTAAACCAATGGGCATGACTGTGTTGCAGTACACACCAATTGACGTTCGAAATGATGTATGCTTTTCGTCGTCAGAAAACATCTTGATTTGGTTGTATCCTGAGAAGCCATCCATGAACGACATGCCCTCAAAGCCACATGTGTTCTTAATCATTAAGTCCGTAATAGGAAGAGGGAACTCATCTTTAGGACATGCTTCGTTCAGATTCCGGAAGTTGATGCAAATTCGGACCTTTCTATTCTTCTTGAGGACTGGTACTATATTGGCGACCCAGTCTGGATGTTGTTCCTCACGGATGAAGTCGATGGCTATTAGTTTGTTGACCTCAGCTTTGATAGAATACATGATATCTGGGCAGAACCGTCGTTGCTGTTGCTTGACCGGCTTTGCGTCCAGATGAATGTTGAGCTTTTAGAGTACAACCTCGGGGTTTAGCCCTGGCATGTCTTTATAGCTCCAGGTGAACACGTCAATGTACTCTCTGACGAGTTCTAATAGCGACTCCCGCTCTTCGTTTGTCAAGCTTTTGCTGACGAAGATTGGCTTTGAAGTGGATTCGTCGCCGAGGTCAACTTGCATTACCTCATCTTCGGTAGGGGGATCTCTTCGTTCGAAACGCTTCTTCCATTGTGCATCTAGCTGTTGGACCCAAGGCTCTAACTCAAGAAGTTTGGGTACGTCTTCGTCTTCTTTGTACGTGTCAGCAAATGCCATATTGACAGACCAAGCTTGTCTGAATACGTCCCCGATGCTGACATCCAAATCGAAAGTGGGTGATCCAGTCGAATATGAATGCCATTCGCATTCCTCATCCGAGCTCTCCGGAGTTGTTGCAGGTGTAATATAGCCTAGACCACGCCTGATCTTGTTGTAATAATCCCATGGTTTTCCAGCCGGGACTGGCAATTGTAAGGGTAATCGCCGGCCGGTGCCAAAGTTCAAGCCTGGCATAGTTTCCATATCATACCCCTATTTTTGCATGAGGTACTTAGAGCGGGAGCTATATAGATAAAGTGGCAGTCTTCCGGTGTCGGGTTCGAGATCGACTTCCTCTGGCCTGAAGGACTGTTGACCATTCTTTCGGCCGAAGATGATTGGGTGATCTTCTCCCTCGACTATGAAGCAAGCGCCTTCCACGGGAGTAAGTTGGTTCGTGGTATAGACATTCGTCACTTGTGTGTGTAAGTTGGTGCTTATACCGTATTCCATAGCATACATTATACGAGCTTGTTAAGCTCGAAGTATTTCAAAGATAGCCCTTTATTGATAAAATAAGGTATCTTTTCTTGTAGGATTACATCATTAGCAGAAGGAACATCAGTGTGTGCAGCTACATACTTGGCTAGCTCTAACTCCTCTTCAGCGACCCCCTGCATTAATAAAGATTGGGAGGATGACCTGGGCAGCTTGATTGACAAGGGTTCCATTGGTGGTATTGAACGTGGGGTCGTTGGCGCACTAGCAATCCCTGGCTTAGCACTTGGTGCTGGACGTGGCGTCGTTGGCTCACTAGCGGTCCCTGCCTTAGCGTTCGGTTGTCGACTTGTCCTGGAAAGACGAATGGTCATCAGCTTAACAGAAGGATTGATCTCTTCTGATTGTTGGTGGCCGGCTCTTGGCAGTCTGATTGTCAGTGGCTCCCCCGTTGGTCTCGACGCTTGGCCAGACCTTGGCAGTCGGATAACTATCTGCTCTTTTTGTCTGGTGAGCACCGGAAGACTAGTTGTTTCTTTATGCAGAGTGGCTACAAGAGGTGCAGTTCTGCCTGGTTTGCGGGGCTGGAGATGGATCTTCAGAGGTTCTTCTGATCCCATTGCAGCCTCAGTCTGCTCTTGAGCATCCTCTTTGATCAAGTGCCTTTTCGATTTCTCGTACAGACAGGAATCCGAATAGTAGGTTTCAACCCCTTTGAAGGGATCGATGTCGGCGAATTCCGTCTTTACGAAGCCGTACTTATCGACATATTTGAAGCACTGGTACAATGTGGAAGGCACGATCATATAATCGTGTATCCACGGATGCCCCAGGAGAATGTTGTAGGATGTATCTGCGTCTAAGACATAGCAAGTCACTTTCGACTGAAGGTCACCAATTTGGTATTTCAGGCGAATCTTCCCAATAGGGTAGCTTCTTCCTGAATGAAACTGCTGATGGCTGTGCTAGTAGGTTTCAGCCGATGCATAGGGATGCGTAAGAGGTGAAGCAAGCTCTTCAGAATAATACTTATCGAAGAACCGAGATCAATGTACATCTGATCCATCTTGATGTCGTCGACGTATCGAGTGTAATACAGAGGGCGATCATGCGGGTTGGTCTGGATGAGCATATCATACGGAGTGAACACAATATCGGGTATTGCACCTATGCAAGCGCTGTCCTGGAGATCCGCAGGCGAACTCTCCCCTCTAAGCTTGACCTGAGCCAAATACGCGTCGGCATTCTGGAGTGCTTCGCTCAGTACGACGCGAACATCCTTGGACAGCCTCAAGAGCTCATATAATGATAATTTGGCTGGTGTGTTAGCCAATTGTGCCAAGATGTCAAAATTATTATGTCTCTCTGGCCCCTGAGGCGTGTATTTACGGAGCGGCTTGTCAAAGCGGGTCTCCTTCAGCTTAGACTTGTCAGCCGGCGGAGGCTGAGAGGGTCCTGAAGCATCAGCAGTAGCCGGCCGACGTTCTTCAGCCGAGTTACCCGGCAAGGGTTGAGATTGTGCACTGGACCGAGAAACGACAACTGTCGCTTCTTCGATATCGGCTGAGATCGCATGGCAGGACTTAGTCTTCCTGTCCTTCTTTTTGCTGGTAGGGGATGATGCTGACTGAGTTACTTTAGTCACCAAGTCCGAGTGGACCCACATGACCTCCCCTCTTGATGTGGTGAGGGGCACCAGCCCAGTCGTCTGGTCTCGGGGAGGTGAAAGATTAGTAACCTCTATTGTTCCCCAGGGGACGGGTACTATGCCGTCTTGAGTCCTCGTTGGAGGAAAACTGTCGAATTGGACCGACACCATGTTGGCAGACACGGTTACCTCCTCAAAATCAATGGCCAAAGCCTTGGAATCGATGAGGTTCTGGATGTACCGCTTCAATTGGAAGCAGTCTTGAGTAGCGTGGTGGACGTAGCGGTGGAAGTGACAGTGTCGAGCTCTCTATCTCTGCAGGTCGAGGTTCACGTCTCGGCGGAGGGAGTTGGATTCTATCTCCTTGCAAGAGCATGTCAAAGATGGGCTTGACATGGCTATCCTCGAAGGAGTAAGTTACCTGAGGCCACTGCTTCTCTGCCTGCTTTGGCTCAGGCTTCTGGGCTGTACCGGCCACCATAGCCTGTTTGTCTTTGGTGTCTCGATTGTTGGAGGAATTACCGCCATTGTTCTTGTTGTTGGTATTAGGGCATTTTCCCTTATCTTCTCCATCCGAGATATGCAGCCCTAGTTGGCAAGCCTTCTTCAGCTTTGCTTCTGCGCTAGTGGCGCTGATGATGAAGGTCTTCCTGTCTTTAAATTGACTTTTGCCCATCCAGATGCTGATTGTAGGAAGTAGCCTCTTTTGGCAAATCTCAATTAAAGAAGTGTTTGGGTTACCGGAGGGCAATTTCATCACAGTTTGGCGAAATCGCTCAATGTAGTTCCTCGTAGGCTCTTTTTCCCCTTGGACAACGTCCATGAGGGTTGACATTGTCACATCTTATGCCACCTCATAGAAACTCTCCAAGAACATATTTTTGAAGCCAGGAAAGGAATGGATGCAGTTATCCGGCAAGTTGCGGTACCAATCGAACGCGACCCCCTCTAATGCCCCAATGAACAACCTCGTGAGGATGGCATCGTCATGTGGAAGATGGTCTGTTGTGACCTCGAAGTAGGTCATGTACCGGCTTGCAGAGGTCTTTCCATCATATGGATTGATGTTAAATGGCTTGTATCGTGGAGGGAAGGGGACATCTCCCCATGCAGCGGGATACGACTGTCGTATCCTGAGGTCCTGAGAGGTTTCTCGGGCGTGAAACAATGCCCGGAGCTTCTGGACTTCTCTTCTCTCCTCCTTGGCCTCTTCTGCAGCAGTGGAAGCCGATACTCTGGGTGGATTGTCGCCCGGGATTGGTGCGGTCGTGTTTGAGTCCGTATTGGCGGCGGAACCCAAGCTTGTTTGACCAGGTGTCCTTGCTTGTAGAGCCGGTAGGGCCGCCTTGATCTCGTCCACTGACTTAACCACGGTATAAAGTATGGCCTCGAGAGTGTAGAGGTGCTGCCGATCACTGGGACCATCTTGATCATTCTCAGTCATGAATACTGTCTTCACGTGAGGAGAGGTGGAAGGGACTGTAGAAGATGTGCCCTCCGAATCATACCCTTGCACAGAGAAGTCATCGGGGTATATGGGAATGTTCTCCTCTGGTTCAGACTCGGAGGAGGTGCCACCCCCTGCATAGGAGGCTGCCTCATCTTGGGATTTATGGACGTCTTCAGGGACGTCAGACTCCGTTCTATCTGCTGGGGGGATTGTTTTTCCAGGTTCATCTTCTTGGAACACCGGATTGTTGTGGATGTTCCGAGGAGTGCTACCCCAGCTCCAGCTACCCCCAGAGAGGTAGATGACGAATCTCCAAGTGATGAGGCTTTCTTCTTTGAGCGGGTACCTTGATAAACCCCTTCTGTGACGGCTGTGGACAACCCCCTAGATGAGAGTTTCTTAGTCCCGCTGGTTGAGATCATCGGGTTGGAGGTATTTATTTTCTTGCCTCCTTTTCCGATAGGAACCTTTCGGTCGGAGTTACAGGAGGCGAAATGAAGTACCTCGTATCCCAAGCTTTGTTCTAGGATCGCTCATGGCTGTTGCAGTCGTTGGAAGACAGACTGTCGGTCCTCTTGTACTGCTGTCTTGTTGCAGCAGCAATTGATAATGACTTGAGTGCAGTAATGCCCATGGAAGAACTCTTTGCACACCAAGGTTTCTTCTCTTTCCTTACGCTTGTGAAGAATCACATCTCGCAAGTCAAGTATATCTTGATCAACCTTTATACTCGTTTTATGGGCCCGGGAATCCCGAGCATATGAGTGCATTGGTATCATGTTTGCTCCCTGATGTGGGGCTAGTAAAAGCACTTGCCCTCGATCAATGTTTGGAGACTCTTGGGAACCATCCTGTCTATTTGCCGCCGGAGGCTGGACACGGGCGGTTCTGTACAACTTTGCATCAGTGGCCCGTATAACAGTTAGCGGGACTCTCTGATGGTCAGAGGTTGGAACAGCTGACTGAGCTCGACGAGCCCGCGCTGTCCTAGAATTCTTCGTTCTAACACCCGAGGGTGTGTAGTATGAAGGGTGCAAACTGTGTTGCATAGAATCTGGCACATTCTTATTGGAGCTTCTGATGTTAGGACTGCATGAGAGGCGGTCGAAGACTAAACCCGAGCCGCATAGGGCAGATGGTCGGCGGCTGGGATCGGATGTCGCATAGGTCATCTCCCTGCGGCTAAGGTTGGTGGCCGCATAGGCATCTTGTATGCGGCTGAGGTTGGTGGCCGCTTGAGCCTTCTGCATGCGGTTGGAATTGGTGGCCGCATGAGGCTTCTGCATACGACTGGAATTGGTGGCCGCATGAGGCTTCTGCATGCAGCTGGAATTGGTGGCCGCATAAGCCTTCTACATGCGGTTGGCACCCTTATGCGGCTTCTTCCTGGACCGCATAGAGCTCCTATTTGCTCCCGCAAGTCTAGCATCATAGTGTTTTCCTTTGCCGGACTTGGGGACAGCAGGGTCCTCTGTGGCCTGAAGTGGGGCCACATGTGAGCCTTCTTCACCGTCTTGGGCAAGAGAGAACACTTCTTCCAAAGCTTGGAGAAGGGCAACGGTTTTGGGCCTCCACTCCCTGCGGGCCTTCTTTGGGCCGGCTCGCTTGTGGATGGGGCTAACGCTCCCCTCGGAGAGCATCTCTTCAAACACTTGCTGGTCGAAGCGAACAACCAGCATCTGTTGCGTGGAGCCGAGTTTGGCTGCGTTTGATTGCGTCACCAACTTCTCAGCAGTGGAGAAGTTAGTCTCCAGCAGAGTCGCCATCATGTTTGCCATTGATTATCGTAGAACAGAACAGTTTTATAGGAGGACTGACCTTTAACTCACAGTTACAAACTCGCTTGTACAAAAAAGAGCCTAGGAACAAAACCTAGGAAAAGCAATCTAAGTATAATTGTTTAGTTTTAATTCTGGGGGGTGACGGTAGAGGCTCGGGAAAGTGCTATCAACTCTGCCTTACTCCTTGGACGATCGAATGCAACCTCGGCTCCGGCGAAGAAATGCTCTCTCTCTTTATGTCTCTGTGTCTCTCTGTGTGTGTACAAGAGAATAGCACCTTGCTATTTATAGGAATTTAAGAGTAATGGGGTGTACAGCCACGTGGCTAATTTTGGACCACATCCTTGTGACTGTGCCTCGAGAAGTGGGCAGTTGCGGATTGGTTAAGATTGATCATGATCTGTTTGTTGTACTAAATCCGAACTATTAAGACTTGGTCAATTTCTGCCACGTGTCTCAACTGCTACTCTGTGGCGAGCCGCATGAATGATGTATCCTGGCTGAGCCGCACTAAGGACCGCCCCATAGCCGAGTCGTATGAAGAGTGTCTCATGATCGAGCCACAGTAGAGTGGTCTCATGACTGAGCCGCATGAGGGAGGTCTCATGACCGAGCCGCATGAGAGTGGCCTCATGACTGAACCGCATGAGAGTGCTCTCATGACTAAGCTGCATGAGAGAGGTCTCATGACTGAGCCGCATGAGAGAGGTCTCACGACCGAGCCGCATGAGGGAGGTCTCATGACCGAGCCGCATGAGAGAGGTCTCATGACCGAGCCGCATGAGAGTCACATAGGCGATCCGCATAAAGAGTTGTCTTTGGAATTTGTGAACTGTGCCAGATATCATGATAATTTTCTCGTTTTTTTAGGAGCATGTCATGTCTTGCCTTTATGTCAGAGCCATCATCTCTGTCAGAGCTGTCGCCTTTATGGCAGAGTAATTATGGCCAGCTGTATAGGCAGATTTTGAACCGCATAAGGCTGCATGAAGCTTCCTGAGCCGCATAAAGCTTTCAGAGCCGCATGAAGCTCCTAGGGATTTTGTGCCGCATGAAGCTTCCTGCATTTTGTGCCGCATAAAGCTTCCAGTATTTTGTTTGCCGCATGAAGCCCCATAGCAAAAATCATTCTTTTTCATGCTTCTACAGTATCAATGTTAAAAAGAAAATAGAGGAAGAAGGATTGTCTCTAGATCAGAGAAGTATGAGATGTTAAAGTAACGAATACCAAGTATACCAGGAATAAGTAAATATTGTGAACCATGGGTGTATGGGAGTGTTCGTGGTATCAGGAATTAAGGGCCAGGAACCTGGGTAGAGGATAGCCCTAAACAGTTGCATCCTAACAGTAAGTATGGGGCATTGGCATCAAGAATTAAGATAGGTCTATGATAGGACATACAGGAGGAAACCTATGATAGGTTTTCCGAGTGCCATCAATGTGTCATAGGCAGTGTGATACTTTTGGGTATCGGGAAGGCATGGATATGCCATTGCATACCTTAACCAAACTAAATAAGTGCACCAGTAGGTAACCAGAGAACAAATCCTTGGGTCGTTTGCTGTTAACTGTATATTTTAGTTGCACTGGTACCTAGAGTACATGTCAAAGTACATTGGTTATTGGTTGCATCTCTAGACGTGTAGGCGTAGAACAGGCCCATAGGGCTGATCTATACGATTCAACCATGTACAAAGTAGCAGGGGAGAGGGTACCCACAGCTCGAACCTGGGTAGGGCCAAACAGAGGGCATGGACCACATCTTATATACCTTTCCATACTCATCTCAACCCTAGCCTACATTAGGATGTTTGGGGTAGTTGCCTACAGATGATTTTCCTATGCCTACAAATATGACACTATATAAGTTAGATTGAAACGTACCTAGGTACTAGCTAGTGAAGAATTAGGATTCAAACTTGAGAGCAGAATAAGAGCCTTAGCTACTAAATATGAGTAGGTATGGGTGTCTATATAGCTTAGAATGTTCTTCACAAGAGGGTAGCAGCAGTAGCAGGTAACCATAATAGGAATAATGTAGTGCCTATGGTCGAATACAACTTAACTATACGAGGCTGAATGGGGGATGAGTCCTACTTTAGAAAAAGGGGTTAACTAAGGGATGTGAGTGTAAGGAGTCGGGATTAGTTGTATCAGAGTTATTTGTATCTGATACGTAAGGATGTACCATGCAACAAGGAGGACATCATCACAAAGGACACCCTGGACGTCGATTCTGAAACTAGGAGCCACGTACTTATGTTATATTAGTTAAGAAGGGTTAGGAACAAAGACAATATGCCAGTGTACAGTCAAGTTGAGGTATCCATCTTGTATCAGGTAACACTGACCTAGTAGTCGTTTTCCATATTAGTTTACACATATCCAGATCCCTTATTGCATTAAGTTGACTGATATGTGGAGTTACATCTTGTATCCAGTCAAAACTAGTGTGTTAGTTACCTAGCTCATATCATTGAGTCGATTACATGCCAAACCAGTCTACAAAGGTTGTGTCAGTAACATGAACCCATAACCAAATCTTAACCTGTCACCCTAGACAACTCGACCATTCATTGTTGCTACCACTGTGTTATGTTTAGGCTCTATACATACTTGTAACAGTCAGTATCAGAACCTAGGCCAATACAAGGATGTATAGGTGAAGGCATTAGACAACTGAAGGTCTTAGAGAATAATGTGACCAACTGCTACAGTATGAACTGTATTAAGGAAAGGGTGTGGTGTCCTTACACAACTTAGGGGGTTAACAGGAACATGTATCCTTGAGTATGTGTCAAACACTAGCAGAGGCAATAGTTGCAAAAGCATGCATCAGACCTTCCTTGGACCACTGGTTTTGTTGCAGGACCATGGTGGTCATGATTATGTCAGATGTGCCATCTTGGTACACTGGTCCATAGAGTATCAGGATTGTTATCCTGGGTACACACGAATAGCAGGTGTCCATAATCGTACACCATATCATGACCATAAGGAAAAGAAAATCGAGTTTAAAGTACAGACTAGACACAAGTAAAAGCCAATACATGTGCCACTCTGAACACTAGGTCATCATGATAAAAACCTCTGTGTTTAGTAGAGAACGTTAGGCTTTCTACTCGTATCAGATTGTTAATAGACTTGAGAGGTAACGATAGGATGTTGCCAACCAAATTTTGTGCCCAAGGGAAGTAGTAGGTAGCAGCCTTTTGGGGGAGTATTAGATGGTGTCAAATACTCTGGTACTTGGGGTTTCATACCATGGTGCACATTTAATAGTGTAGAGATGTCTACCCACTAATTAGTTAAGAAGGAGTAGGGACCAGTCCAAGGGAGGGGCTGAGATTGGTACCCAGCAGGAGAGAGTCCTAATGCATATCCAATCCTAGTGACAGAGGAAGAATATCAGGAATTAAGAGAAGTACCAGTTTCAATATAAACAGTGAGGTAGCACAACTATTGGAGGTTGTGCTAAGTTTGGGTGTCTAGTGTTGGGACAATAGTAGTAGGCTTGTACCAGGGTGAGTAGACCTAGAGACATGGACCAGGTATCATTATACTTGAGTGTATCAATAGATGTATAGACCTAGGTATAAGACCATGCCCCAAATTGAGGAGCAAGTTTGGGGTCAACTGGTATTGGCCTTGGCACATGGAGAGGAGCAACCCAGCAACTATCTTCGACCAACAGTAGACTTAAGGCGACTAACTTAATGTAACACAAGATGGGTTGGCATAGAGTATCAGTTAATGGTAAGGAGTATCAATAGGTTACATGGTATGTCATTGTAGGATAATTTAGGGATACCCAAAAGACTGCAGGAAATAGGAGGAGTAACCAATTTAGATAAGTTAATAAGTAATCCAACCTTGTTACTATTATAGCCTGCAATTTCCATGTAATATAGACAAGCAAGACATGGGTGGCAGTATAGTTAAACAACATAGATAGGCTTAGAGGTATCAAACAGTAAGGGAAGAGGATAAGAGGTAGACTGCCAAGCCATTAAAGACCCTTAGGGATGCAAGAGTAATTAGTCAGAATTTAACTAGCTTTATTTCGGGTCACCTCATATGTTGATATAAATTTGATATGCAATATAGGTTCTGTGGACTTTGACTCAACCCGTGACTCGTACCCACAGCTCAGGACCACAGGCAAGTGCGCTCTCTGATTGCTTTCAATTCTGATAGTTTCGTTCAGTACATATTATACATATGCTCATTTGCTTGATGACACGATGGACACACGAGATAGTATCATGGACCCCATTTATTATATTCTTGTCTTATCTTACCCTTGTGTTTCATGACTTGCCTGGGTGTAAACCCCCTAAATTTCTACTACAAAATTTTTTAAATATTTTTTATTTTGTACTTCGTATATGTACGTCGCATACGAGTTCGCTTTGTTGTATTTACGTGACGTGCGAGATTTGCGTTTCGTAATTTCTCGACGAGTGCGAATATGTGTCGAGGTATATATGTTAGAAAAATATTTTTATTATAAATTTATTTTATATAGGAAAGTACATGTTCAAACAAAGGTGATAAATATTTTTATTTTGTATAAAAAGGTTATTTTATTCGTCGTTTACAAATAAATGGTGATTTGAAAATTGTGGTTTAATATTTGCGAAATTTGAAATTTTTTTTATACATATTTCTGTTGTTATAAAAGCTATTTTTTGATTTAATATTTAAGTAATTACCTTGATTTTCAAAATTAATTAATGTTATATTTTAATATTTATGAAAAAAGATATTTAAGATTTTGTTCTATTTAATATTTAAATTATTTTCGATAATTTAAATTAGAAAAGATTTCATGTAAATTTGAATTAAATGAAGGTTTTATCTAACTTTGATTTGGATTTGAACGATTAAAGTTTAAATCAAATTTTAATTTATTATGATATTATCTATGGGGGATTTAAATCCTCCCAATCCCTATCCAACTAGGAATTCCCACCTCCTATAAAAGGAGAGGTACTCATCCATAATTTTTACCACATCCACAGATTGTGCATCGTGTCTGTGCCTCCCATCCACTATATTTTTCCTCCTTTACAAATACAATATTTTTTTCGTCCTGTCCGACATTCCCGGACGTCCATCCATGTTGTGTCGGACACACCCCCGACACGATAGAATCCTTTAACCTAATCCCGTCCCCGGTGTCCTTCAACCCAGCACCACCAAGACCACAGCTTTCACCCACCAAGCCATGTTCGCTCAACCCCGAAAACCCGTACTCCGCCAAAAATTAGCCACCATTGCCCGTCATCCTCCGTAGCACCCAACCCCATAGCCACCGCCACCACCGGCGTAGCTAACACCACCGGAGGCAGCACCCAAACCCAACAGACCATCACCGGTCATCACCACCCTGGTCGACCGCTTGTCCGCCACGACAACCACCATATTCCCCGACCACCATACCACCGGCTACCCACTCCGGCCACTCCGGCCAAGCCAGCCACCCCGGCCTCCCCTCACACAACTCCACCCCGGCCAAGTCATTGCCACACCGAAAACCCACAGAACACCAGAAGAAGAAGGGAAGGGGAACCCAAACCTTAAACCACCGCTCCTCCTCCGTCGTCGCGCCTATCGCCACCACCATGACCACTGCCTGCGCCTTCGACGAGCCGCCCCCTCTTAGATCTGAGCGGCTCTGCCCCGAACCTTGCACAGCACAGTCCTCCAGCGCGCCCATCCGCGTCCCGGCGAGCTCCACCACCGAGAATCCCTCGCCACCGCCTGTAATCCGTCGTGCCGCTCACTGCCACCACGCCGAGCCTCCGCAGGCGCCGCTCCCTCGCGTCCATCGATCCACCGGAAAACCCCTCTCCATCTTCCCTCTACTCTGCCGCGTTCCCGCCGGCTGGCCTGACTCCGCCGTTCCTCCGGAAGCTCCACCGAGCCTCGAAACCCCCGCACGGCCGTCTGCTCTGCCACTCGGGGAAGCCTCCGGCACCGGACACTGAACGCTAAACCGCCCGCCCCTTCGGCCTCCGCCGCACTTCGCCGCCGGTGACCACCGTCGAAGCCCCGCTGGTGAGCCACACTTCCCTTTCTTCCGAATCCATCTCATCTCTCCCTCTCATTGTAATCAATTGGGGAAGATGAGCTTATATTAATGTGTTTATTATTATTAATATTAATATTATTATTATTATTATTAGTATTACTATTATCATTATTAGTATTGCTAATATTATTATTATTGTCTTATTAACATTAGTATTATCATTATTATTTTGATAAAATATACCTATAATATTTACCAATATATATATTTTATGGAAAAATATATTTTATTGACCTTGGCTTATAATTGTTTTCAAACTAGATTCGGAACCCTAAAATATATGATATTATATTCTTATAGGGTTTTGCCCAAAACTCGTTTTTCCTAAAAATCAATATTTCAATTAATAAAAAGGTATTTACTATATTATACAATGAAGTCTAGTCTTTTCAAATATTTACCTTTTACTAATATAACTTTCGACCTAAAAAAAATTATCTTGATAACCTTAGAGTTATTCTGATTTTTAGATTTTTGGAAATTATAAAAATTAGTTTGACCAACAAAACATACTTTCAAGTATCATAAATAATTTTCGAAAAAATTTCTAAACAAGTATATATATAAAATATATATTTTTATTTCTTCTCAAATTCTCCCTAGATTAGGAAAATCTTGATCTGACTAATTGTACATTCCTACTTTCACGCTCGTCGGACCCTTTCACATCGAGCATGGCTATTGGACAACCGAGACATGACAGAACATCGCACCACCAGGCGACACACCAGGAAAGATACCTTACCATTATATTGTTTATTGTCGATTTGCATTTTTATTACATATCACTGCTCATTTAATTCCAGTTCTTACAGTTCTTGATTTACTGCCTGCTCAGTGATATTAGCTGTACTTTATTATTATCCATTGATTAAAAAAATATAGACTTAGAGTTAAGAGACTACCGGTTATAGTGTATTGCATATACCTTGACACAGTTGTACCATGTAGATGTCTGAGATGAGTGGCATGTAGAGGTTCTTGCATATGGGCTGATCCCTCATGTGCATGCATTAGGGCTAACTGCTGACAAAGGCATGTTAGGAGACTTAGCAGTTAGTAGAGGTATATGGTCATGGATGCGACTTAAATAAGAGCATCGGGTGGGGAGGACAATACCTGACGTATGGGCTCCGATTGCACTTCCCTTGTAACCCGGAAGCTCCGCTGGAGATACGGGTATGTTGAGCCTCTCAGGTTTTCCACTGTCGTTTTTGAACGTCATGCGTTGTGGTCACTGGTGCCCAAGTGGAGACCATACCAGATCCCATTTACAGCCAGGGCTCATGCGTCGAAGGATTGTTTCTCAAATTGCATGTTCACTTTAGTATGGTTAGATTACCTTATTGTTGTCTTGTCACTTACTTTTGTTTGTGGCATATTTTATATTCAGTATTTATATGGCATGTTTATTGTATCTTGTTACGTCCCTCTGAGGACCTGGTTATCTCGCCAGGTGTGTGTTTTTATCTTTCGCAGGTGTTCTAGCCGTGGCCATGATTGTCACTATTTCTTCGAGGATGATTGCACTTTGATCGTCTTCGCTTCGTCCGCCAAACTCATTTCATTTTCCATGTATTTTTCCTTACTTGTTGCTAGTGGATTTGTCTCCGTCCAATAAATTATATTAAGACAATTCATTATCATTATATGATATCTTTTATTCATTTATTTTGTGTGGATGAGATTAGTTATGGTTCTACTGCATTTTACAGCTTATGTATATTTATTATACGGCTGGCATGATTACGTTTTAGTCCTACGTATTTTGGGACTGGGAGGTTACATGTTTTTGTGGTGGCCCATACAGGTCTAGTTTGTCATTTCGATTACATGACTGTACCGAACGGGCCTGCAATATAGGATTAGAGTTTAGAATCTCATCCACCTACATGACATCCTTTCTTGACTTCAAATTTCGAACTCTCGTTCGACCTCCTTGATTTGCATCTTGCTTGACTCCTTCTACTGTAAATTCATAGTTTCGTGTTTAGTAAGATGACAACACTAGTATATGCCCATAGGTTAAACACATAGCTAGATGGATTGCATTGACCATTAATATGCATTAAGATTTTATTTGAGTTATAAAGGCAGTTATTTTCCTAGCAATATGATCTTAAATTCCAAGTTGGGTAGTAGCATATTACCGCTTCCAAAAGATAGTTAGAATTTTATTTTGATATTACAAGGTGATATACGCAAGAGGATAGCTAGATCGAGAAAACAAATTGATTTGATTTGCGCTTTGGTTTTTTGAAGGTCTTTGAGCATTTATGATTTATCGAGTTATAATACATCTTTTTGGAAGGATATAAATTTGATTTGGAAAAGGGTCACAAAATTTTAAATGTGAAAGTATGATTTACGATTGACCAAAATTTGAGGATGATTGATAATTTTTGGTAAATTTTTTTTGAATTAAATTACGTCACATGATCTATGATTTATAAAGTTATTTAGATTTCGAGTTTAAAGCCTTGATTATGGATATTTAAATTTTGGTGAAAAAAAATTGAAGAGTAGTTGTGACTTATTGGAAGCTAGATATACACATTTGAAGGATGTATAATTAAATTCGGGAGTTATTTAAATATTCCATTTTGTAGTATGAATTTCGGCTTATTTAAATGTTGAGTTTAAAATTTGGAAAAAAATGATTTGCGATATAAAAGAATTATTTCGAGATTGACTAGAGGTTTTAAATTTTGATTAAAGTTGACAGTCTAAGATAATTGGAAATTTTGGCGAAGTATCTTAGAAATTTTATTGAGAAACTTCGAGGAACTTGAATTTTAGATTAGATCATATTGGTAGAGGACCAAGAAGCAAGAAAGGTCACCCTAGTGAGATAGAAGTATTCTACATTAGATTGTCATGCCACCTATGATTATGAAATTGCATATACACAAGTATAGTTAGTCATCAACCAAACCGATGAACATATATTTGACTTACTCGACCTTCCCTCAAATCTAGATCTTTATTCGTGACATCTAATTGTTTGAAGCTTAGAAATGATAGAATCGTCCCCATGACCGTACCCTTATCTAGGAGACTATTTTCTCTCTAGAAACTGTGTCTCTAACTTATCTTAACTTGATCTACGAGATTTCCTAATTATCTTTATTTTGTGCTTTAACTTTTATTTTTGTGCATTAATTAGTACCTTATGAAAACCCACTTTCTATTTTGATCATTTGGCGTTCCCCATCGTTACTTTGATATTTAGAGCACAACACTAAACTTTTCCTTCCAACAAATTTCACATGCAAGACCTAGACGAGCTCACCTTCATGTAGGTATATCATGTCCCACTAAAACACGTCCCCTTGTACTCTATTTTTATGAATGCGACTTTCGAGTCAAAATAGGCTAGCTGTAAACCCTACCATGATAACATTGTCCTTTCTGACTTCATTTAGAGACCAAAACTTGACTCAAACCTTTCGACCCAATGTATGATTGTGACCTACTAAAATTTCTAAATGCTTAATTTGTGTCTTATCTCAATTGCTTAACCCTTGTCCTTTTATTTTATGCCTTATCTGTTTACTTAGACCCATACCACCTTTTCCTTCCGTGCAACATTAACGACCCTACTTTCTCCCTTCCGATTAAATTGTGTCACCCGTATTTCGCTACGATTCCTCCGTAGTTTATGCAACCTCGTTCCGTTATGATTCTCTTAGGTAAAGATGAACTGTGACAATGACATCCCTCGGTTAGTAGAGGTTAGATTAGAAAACTCATCAAGGAGAATAGTGGTAAAATTAAATAATGTGATTGAATATGCATAAGTGGAATTTTTGTGGCGAAATTGGGAAAGGTGCTATCATTTTTCGAAGGAGACAAATCGGTTCTTCAAGGTAAACCCATTATTGAAAAATTTTATGAGGTAATAAGTAGGAGGTTGATGTAGTAGATCTCGAAGCTACCCAATATTAAAAAGTAGGAATTCTGGATATTCTAAGGAAAATTTTTATGATAATTACGAATATGAAGTTTCATGACTAAGATAGAGTTTGATTGCTCGAGTAATTGATTTATTAAATTTAAATTTTAAAGAGATTATAAGGTCGGAATTTAGTTTGAATCAAAACCATATGTAGATATGATAGAAGAAGAAGAATCTAGAATCCTTGAATTCAAAACTTTAGTACTTATTGAAATTTATATTGTAAGATATTGGAATTGAGAATATATTTTAAGGAATATAAATTTTGAGAGTTAATCTTAAGGAGAAACATCAAAGGAAATAAAGAAGAAAAAGAAAGTGTCGTAAGAAAAATTGAAGTTTTATGGAATATGAATATTGAGAAGAAATAGAAGCTTTTGAAGATTTATTACTAATAAAAACCATAGTGATTACTCGAAGATCATGAGGATTTTTAAACACAACCCGAATATGGAATTTGTAGTCGTAGGATGTGATAGAGGAAGTTATTAAAAAAAATATTTGAAATTTTGGTGATTCTAGGATTGATGGCCGTATGATCCAATAAGACACAGAAGGATGTCATGCGCATGATCATTACAAAACTGCACCATTGATTTATTCTTTAAAGTTATCAAATTGTCAACTTTCGTTGAATGTCGTTTCTTCTCCTCGTCTAATGAATTAAATCGGGACTTCTCATCCTTAAATTCTTCCTATCTCCTGAAGCCTACCTACCCTAAGTTTTTCTAAATTTCGAGGACAAAATTCTTTAAGTTGGGTAGGATGTAAACCTCCTAAATTTGTACCACAAAATTTTTTAAATATTTTTTTATTTTGTACTTCATATATGTACGTCGCATACGAGTTCGCTTTGTTGTATTTACGTAACGTGCGAGATTTGCATTTCGTAATTTTTCGACGAGTGCGAATATGTGTCGAGGTACATATGTTAGAAAAATATTATTATTATAAATTTATTTTATATAGGAAAGTACATGTTCAAACAAAGGTGATAAATATTTTTATTTTGTATAAAATGGTTATTTTATTCGTCGTTTACAAATAAATGGTGATTTGAAAATTGTGGTTTAATATTTGCGAAATTTGAAATTTGTTTATACATATTTTTGTTATTATAAAAGCTATTTTTGATTTAATATTTAAGTAATTACCTTGATTTTCGAAATTAATTAATGTCATATTTTAATATTTATGAAAAAGGATATTTAAGATTTTGTTCTATTTAATATTTGAATTATTTTGGATAATTTAAATTAAAAAAGATTTCATGTAAATTTGCATTAAATGAAGGTTTTATCTAACTTTGATTTGGATTTGAACGATTAAAGTTTAAATCAAATTTTAATTTATTATGATATTATCTATGGGGGATTTAAATCCTCCCAATCCCTATCCAACTGGGAATTCCCACCTCCTATAAAAGGAGAGGTACTCTTCCATAATTTTCACCACATCCACAGATTGTGCATCATGTATGTGCCTCCCATCCACTATATTTTTTCCCCTTTACAAATACAATATTTTTTTCGTCCCGTCCGACAATCCCGGACGTCCATCCATGTTGTGTCGGACACACCCCCGACACGATAGAATCCTCTAACCTAATCCCGTCCCCGGGGTCCTTCAACCCAGCACCACCACGACCACAACCTTCACCCACCAAGCCCTGTTCGCTCAACCCCGAAAACCCGTACTCCGCCCAAAATCAGCCACCATTGCCCGTCATCCTCCGTAGCACCTAACCCCATAACCACCGCCACCACCGGCGTAGCTACCACCACCGGAGGCAGCACCCAAACCCAGCAGACCATCACCGGTCATCACCACCCTGGTCGACCGCTTGTCTGCCACGACAACCACCACAATCCCCGACCACCATACCACCGGCGACCCACTCCGGCCACTCCGGCCAAGCCAGCCACCCCGGCCTTCCCTTACACAACTCCACCCCGGCCAAGTCATTGCCACACCGAAAACCCACAGAACACCAGAAGAAGAAGGGAAGGGGAACCCAAACCTTAAACCACCGCTCCTCCTCCATCGTCGCACCTGTCGCCGCCACCATGACCGCCGGCAACGCCTCCGACGAGCCGTCCCCTTTTAGATCTGAGCGGCTCCGCCCTGAGCCTTGCACAGCACAGTCCTCCAGCGTGCCCATCCGCGTCCCTGCGAGCTCCACCACCGAGAATCCCTCACCACCGCCTGGAATCCGTCACGTCGCTCACTGCCACCGTGCCGAGCCTCCGCATGCGCCGCTCCCTCGCGTCCATCGATCCACCGGGAAAACCCCTCTCCATCTTTTCTCTACTCCGCTGCGTTCCCGCCGGCTGGCCTGACTCCGCCTTTTCTTCGGAAGCTCCGCCGAGGCTCAAAACCCCCGCACGGTCGTCCGCTCCGCCACTCAGGGAAGCCTCCGGCACCGGACACTGAACGCCAAACCGCCCGCCCCATCGGCCTCCACCGTACTTCGTCGCCGGTGACCACCGTCGAAGCCCCGCTGGTGAGCCACACTTCCCTTTCTCCCGAATCCATCTCATCTCTCCCTCTCACTGTAATCAATTGGGGAAGATGAGCTTATATTAATTTCTTTATTATTATTATTATTATTATTATTATTATTATTAGTATTACTATTATCATTATTAGTATTGTTAATATTATTATTATTATTATCTTATTAACATTAGTATTATCATTATTATTTTGATAAAATATACCTATAATATTTACCAATATATATATTTTGTGGAAAAATATATTTTATTGACCTTGGCTTATAATTGTTTTCAAACTAGATTCGGAACCCTAAAATATATGATATTATATTCTTATAGGGTTTTGCCCAAAACTCGTTTTTCCTAAAAATCATATTTCAATTAATAAAAAGGTATTTACTAAATTATACAATGAAGTCTAGTCTTTTCAAATATTAACCTTTTACTAATATAACTTTTGACCTAAAAAAATTACCTTGATAACCTTAGAGTTTTTCTGATTTTTAGTTTTTTGGAAATTATAAAAATTAGTTTGACCAACAAAACATACTTTCAAGTATCATAAATAATTTTTGAAAAAAATTTCTAGACAAGTATATATATAAAATATATATATATTTTTATTTCTTCTCAAATTCTCCCTAGATTAGGAAAATCTTGATCTGACCAATCGTACGTTCCTACTTTCACGCTCGTCGGACCCTTTCACATCGAGCATAGCTATTGGACAACCGAGACATGACAGAACATCGCACCACCAGGCGACACACCAGGCAAGATACATTGCCATTATACTGTTTATTGTCGGTTTGCATTTTTATTACATATCACTGTTCATTTAATTCCAGTTCTTACAGTTCTTGATTTACTGCCTGCTCAGTGATATTAGCTGTACTTTGTTATTATCCTTTGATTGCATATGGACTTAGAGTTAAGAGACTACTGGTTCTAGTGTATTGCATATACCTTGACACAGTTTTACCACGTAGATGTGTAAGATGAGTGGCATGTAGAGGTTCTTGCGTGTGGGCTGATCCCCCATGTGCATGCGTTAGGGCTAACTGCTGACAGAGGCATGTTAGAAAACTTAGCAGTTAGTAGAGGTATATGGTCGTGGATGCGACTTAAATATGAGCATCGGGTGGGGAGGACAATACCTGACGTATGGGCTTCGATTGCACTTCCCTTGTAACCCGAAAGCTTCGCTGGAGATACGGGTATGTTGAGCCTCTCAGGTTTGCCACTGTCGTTTTTGAACGTCACGCGCTGTGGTCACTGGTGCCTAAGTGGGGACCATACCAGATCCCATTTATAGCCAGGGCTCATGCGTCGAAGGATTGTTTCTCAAATTGCATGTTCACTTTAGTATGGTTAGATTACCTTATTGTTGTCTTGTCACTTACTTTTGTTTGTGGCATATTTTATATTCAGTACTTATATGGCATGTTTATTGTATCTTGTTACGTCCCTCTGCGGACCTGGTTATCTCGCCAGGTGTGTGTTCTTGTCTTTCGCAGGTGTTCTAGCCGTGGCCATGATTGTTAATATTTCTTCGAGGATGATTGCACTTTGATCGTCTTCACTTCTCCCGCCAAACTCATTTTATTTTTCATGTATTTTTTCTTACTTGTTGGTAGTGAATTTGTCTCCGCCCAACAAACTGTATTAAGACAATTCATTATCATTATATGATATCTTTTATTCATTTATTTTGTGTGGATGAGATTAGTTATGGTTCTTCTGCATTTTACAGCTTACGTATATTTATTATACGACTGGCATGATTACGTTTTAGTCCTACGTATTTTGGGACTGGGCGTTACACTGGGCCCATGTATACTAGTCGGGAAGGAGAAATATCTTAATAGACGTGTGAACTACCCTTTCTATCCCCCGTGTCTTTCGTGGAGAATAGCTGCTATACATTTCACGTGCAGGGTGCCTGATTTACCCCCTAGCCGTTCACATATCGAAAAAGATATTTCAACACACTTAGATAGTTGTCTTTTATTATTTTCTTTACTTTTCACCATTTGTCGTGTCATCATGTTTTCACTTTCTTTCTAGTTGACATACCATGTTCTGTGATTACTACTTTCATTCTAGATATACCCTATCACCAGCTTACTTATAGTTTCTTCCACATATGCTATTTTCATGCATTGTCAAAACTATTATGTTGCGAATGGCTTTTCAGTTTATGTGCTTGTTCCATTCCTGACTGGAAAACCAATATTTTTAGGTGATGAGTTAGAGGATTTCTGTACCACATATTATGAGCATACTGCAGATCCTGATTTTTACGTACAGGACGAACTGGAGGCTGCTTTTGTGGAGTTAATCGCTACATATGGCTTTTAATATATTTTATTTAGTATTCTCACAGATTGGTTTAGTTTGAGACTTTTAGATATTATTTCTATTTTGAGATTCATGAGTTGACTTGTGGATGTTCTCTAGTATATTTCATTTTCTTTGGAGACTATGTCACTTTAGTATGTTTTGATCTATCTTGGAGTTTTGTTAGACCATTTATTATCCTTCTCTCTAAACTGTGGTTATTTTATAAAATCCATCTTGTTTTTTCTATATGTTGATGTGTTTACATTGTGCAAATAAACTGCTTGGTTGTATTTATAAATGCGGAGATGACTAGACAGCGTACTACCGCCGACTCTGCAGCGTAGGCTGGACGTGCCTACGGCTCATGCCCAGATACCGGGTGCGGGTCGTGACACGTTTTTATGGTGGCCCATGTAGGTCAGATTTCGCAAAAACTGTGAAACTCGTGGTAGTACTCAACTTAGAGGTACTACTGCAGGCCTGCAAATAAGATTAGATTTAAGGACCATCTCCACATGTTTTAAACCGTTATTGACTTCCCTATTTGATTTCAATTACTCCTTTGATCTGTATCCTGTTTGAATCTTCATGCCGACTTACGATTTTTCTTTTATGGCAGTTAGATGGATTCTCAAGGCAGGAATACTGCTCCTTTGAACACCCCAACAATCGTCGGCGGGTCTTCCGCGAAAGGAACCCCACCGACCTATGGAGGCCAGTTCACCTATCCGGGCGAGACGCCACAGCCGCAGACTTCGAGATTTCGTCGAGATGATATTCTACCACCTCCCCAGTTCCTTTCGCCGATTGCCACTAGCACTGTTTCTCCCACCAGTACCCGTCCAGCATCCAGCACCAATTTTGCCACCATCACATGCGCTGGACAATGCTCCGCTCCTTGTGATCTTCCAACGACTCATCACTTCCCAGATGGAGCAGGCCAACGCCTTCCGCGACACCTTAAGGGAGGCTTTCCAGACTAGGGAGGCTCCTACACTGCGCCTCAGAACTTCCAAGAATTTTATGGACCTTAGTCCCAGGAAATTTAAAGGAATGGAAGGGATCCTCTACGCGAACGACTGGTTAGAGAACATGGATCACAATCTCCGAATGGCTCGAATTCCTGAAGATAAGAAGGTCTAGACAGCTAGCATGTAGCTCTATGACATCGCCTACACGTGGTATAGAGATGAGCCTCGATTCGTCGTGCCAGATGTGACTTGGAAAGAATTCAAGGAGCTGTTCAAGACGAAGTTCTACCCCGACGCTGCCAGAGAAGAGTTAGAAAATGAGTTCGAGAGCCTGGAGCAGGGCAATCTCTCCATCGACGAGTACACCGCCGAGTTCTTCCGCCTCAGTCGCTTCGCAGATGCCTTGACCCCAGAAGCCAAAGCGAAGAAGTTCAGAAAAGGGCTATCGCATGATATTCGCATCGCCATCGCCACCAGCCAGGCCACCACCTATGAAAGAATCATGAAGGTTGCGCAAGCAATAGATAAGTAGATGAAGCGCAAGCAGAAGAGGGACCGAGACGCCTACAGAGGAGGCAACAGCCAGTCCAGATCGACAAAATGATCCAATGCTCTAGGGAAGACCATAGCATAGCAGCATCAGCCAAAGCCCTATTTCCAGCAGCAAAAATACCAGCCTCCAGCTAGAGCCCCTATTTTCCAGCAGAATCAGCAGAGACAACCAGTTGGTCCTTGCACCTACTACAAGAAGCCAGGGCATGCATGGGAGGTGTACAGGAAGCGACTCGAAGTATGTCTATTCTGTGGGTCGAGTATGCACCAGCTGCAAGAGTGCACCCTAGTACTGCCCCGTTCATCACAAGGGACAGCTCCTGCCCCGGGAGCACCGACGAGGCCCACAATACCCCAGCAGCAGAGAGGGCCCCTGCCCATATAGCAGCAACGCTTTGTCCAGCACCAGCAGTAGGGCAGAGCTTATGCCATGGTGGCCGAGGAGACACTAGCATCTCCTGACGTAATAGCAGGTCTGTTCTTCGTGAGTCTTTTTCAGCTATAGCCTTATTCGATTCTGGCGCCAGTCATAGCTTTATAGCTGCAGCTTTTTTTTTAGACATAGTATTGTATCTGAGCCTTTAGACTGTACTTATAAAATCTCGACAGGCGGAGGCATCATCTTAGTAAAGGATGTTTGCGTCGGACGCGGCATTACCATAGGAGGCTGGGAAATGTGTGCTAGTTTACTCATAATACCACTCCTGAGCTTTGATATAGTGCTCGGCATGGAATGGTTGAGTAAACATTTTTCTAGCATTGATTGTCGCCGCGGATGTGTTGTGTTTAGTCTACCAGGAGAGACCGCGTTCGAGTTCGCTAGAGGAGCAGTAGAGCAGCTTAGTGATGCTATTTGTGGAGCCATGGTAGCAGAGAAGGAGCTACCTTATCCTATCATCGCGGAGTTTCTCGATGTTTTTCTCGAGGAGCTGTCGGGACTGCCGCCAAACAGAGACGTTGAGTTTTCTATTAATCTTGTGCCAGGCGCAGAGCCAGAGTCATAACGAGTATACAGGATCAATAATAAAAAGGTCGTGGAATTGAAGAAGCAGATCGATGAGCTACTTGAGAAGGGGTTCATTAGATCGAGTTCGTCGCCTTGGGGTGCACCGGTGTTGTTCGTACCAAAGAAGGATGGGACCGCGCATATGTGTATCGACTACCGGACCTTGAATAACAAGACGATCAAAAAAAAATATCCGCTACCAAGAATTGACGATCTTTTCGATCAGTTGAGCGGTGCACGGGTATTTTCAAAGATCGACTTGAGGTCGAGGTACCACCAAGTGAAAGTGAAGAAGGAGAATATTCCGAAGACAGCTTTCCAGACCAAGTACGGCCAGTACGAGTTTATAGTGATGCCGTTTGGGTTGACCAATGCCCCGGCAGTCTTCATGAATTTGATGAACAAGGTATTTCATCCATACCTTGATAAGTTCGTAGTGGTTTTCATCGATGACTTCCTTATTTATTCGAAGTCGCCGAAAGAGCACGAGGAGCATCTGAGGATCGTACTGGAGACCCTCAGGAAGGAGAAACTCTATAGGAAGCTTTTGAAGTACGAGTTTTTCCTAGACAAGGTTGAATTCCTTGGACATGTGGTGACAGAAGACGGTATATTCGTGGACCCAAAGAAGATTGTCGCTGTCGAGTCGTGGACTACTCCGACTTCTGTGGCAGAGATTCAAAGTTTCTTGGGATTGGCGGTGTACTATAGGAAGTTCGTACAAGATTTTGCTCGGATTACGGAGCCGATGACTAGGCTCACTCGGAAAGATGTAGAGTTCGTGTGGACAGAGGACTGCCAAGCTACGTTTGACGAGCTGAAGAAGAGGCTGATGACAGCTCCCATATTGACGTTGCCATGCGGTTCCGACGATTTTTCTATCTATAGAGATGCTTCAGGGAAGCGCTTAGGGTATGTTTTAGAGCAGAACAAGAAAGTAAAAGCATATGCATCCAGACAACTGCAACCATATGAGAAGAATTTTCCCACCCATGACCTAGAGTTAGCGGCAGTCATATTCGTCCTGAAGTTGTAGAAACACTACTTGTACGGAGAGCATGTGGAAATATTCACTGACCACAAAAGCTTGAAGTAAGTTTTCACGCAGAATGAGCTAAATATGAGGCAACGCAGATGGCTGGAATTGATAAAAGATTTTGACATCTCATTGTAGTACCATCCGGGGAAGGCATACGTAGTTGCGGATGCCTTGAGTCGGTATCTGGTAGCTATGTTCTTGACGAGAGATCGGCACTTGTTAGCAGACTTGGAGAGCTTAGGCATTGAGGTCGTCATTCCCGGAGTCGAGATGCAGATGATGTGCATGCAGATTCAGTCTGAACTGATGGACAGGATACGAGAGGCATAGCACCAGGACGAGCAGCTGAGGGGTATCATAGCACAGGAACAGGCTAGTTTGTTAGAGGATTTTACCGTTGTAGAGGACAGCTTATTGAGGCATGGGACGAGATTATGTGTACCTAGAGGAGAGCTGCGAGAAGAGGTTATGCAGGAGGCACACCATTCTCAGTATTCTTTGCATCCAGGAGCCAACAAGATGTACAAGAATATGAGAGCCCATGTATGGTGATACGGCATGAAGCGAGAGGTGTCACACTTCGTTTCTAGATGTCTCTTGTGTCAGCAGGTCAAAGCCGAGAGGCAGAGACCCGGAGGTTTACTTCAGCCATTGCCGATTTTCGAGTGGAAGTGGGAACATATCACTATGGATTTTTTTTGGTCTTCCACGTTCACCAGGAGGGAAGGATACGATTTGGGTCATCGTTGACAAGTTAACCAAATCGGCCCACTTTATACCATTCAAAGTGGGACTGTCCACGGAGAGGTTGGCAGAGTTGTACGTAAAGCAGATCGTCAGGTTGTACGATATTCCAGTGAGTATAGTCTTATATCGTGACAGCAGGTTCACATCTTATTTTTGGAGGAGTCTGCAGGCTAGCTTGGGCATATCGCTCAAGTTTAGCACAACCTATCACCCACAGATAGATGGACAGTCGGAGCGGACAATTCAGACGCTCGAGGATATGCTACGGACGTGTGTACTAGATTTCGGCAACTCGTAGGAGGATCACCTTCACCTCGTGGAGTTCTCCTACAACAATAGCTACTAAGCTAGTATCGAGATGTCCCCTTTCGAGGTTTTGTACGGGCGGAGATGTCATACCCCACTATCTTGGGACAATATAGGCGAGAGAGCATTGTCGGGACACGAAATGGTAGTAGATGCTACGAAAAAGGTGAAACTGATTAGAGAGTGATTGTGCGTGGCTCAGGATAGACAGAAGCACTGGGCTGACAGACACCGAAGACCGTTAGAGTTTGAGGTATAGTTCTCCCTTAAATAGAGTTTGCTAATAATGATAGGAATAGGTCGTAACCCTTGCTTAAATCTTAGTTGGCAACATGGTGTTCTTGAAGATATCATCGACATGTGGTACGATACGTTTCAGAGGAGGCGGGAAGCTCAGTCCGAGATATATCGAACCATTTAACATCCTATAGAAGAACAGAGCGGTGACATACTGTTTGGCATTACCACCCGTACTGGAGGAAGTGCACAATGTATTCTACGTGTCCCAGCTGAGAAGGTACGTGGCGGACCCCAGCCACGTGCTAAACCACTCGGAGATTAAGGTGGGACCGAGCCTTAGCTACCTGGAGCAGCCCGTGGAGATCTTGGATCGCCGAAAGAAAGTGCTGCACAACCAGAATATTCCATTGGTGCGTGTCGCAAGGAGGTACCATTCTCCGGACGAATCCACTTGGGAGAGGGAAGACGAGATGCGAGAGCTATATCCTTATCTTTTCGAGGCATGAGGTATAAATTCCAATCTTTGTGTCTATCTTTAAATTTCAAGGACGAAATTTATTTAAGGAGGGTAGGTTTGTGAGCCCCTAAACCAAATTAATATTATTATTGTTAGTATGATTGGATTACCACATTTACTACCCTTGCTAGTACCATTATTACTATTACATCTGTACAAATTTAGTTAACCCAAACACAAACCCTAGAGAGTTGAGCTAGTGATATATTGAGTTTTACTCTTATTGAAGACTCGTGCAAATTCAGATTAGGAGGGGGGTTTAATTGTAAAGACCCCACATTCAAATTTAATAGGTGGCCGACCCAATTCAAAGCAGAACGGATAGGAATTTAAGATTCCTTTAAATCCTTAGATTAATCATAGTCCAATCCCGAAACCAAATTCGATTCTATCTTGAAGCACTATATAAAAGCTTAAGGGACTGAGCAATCCCTTTCCCCAAACCCTAAACTCTTCCTGCGCCCCTGGAGTTCGAAAGGATCCTGTGTCGAGAGGAGCATTGCCAGAAAGTACATCCAAGTCCCTCACAGGTAATCTTTGGTCCTGTAAGCAAAACTCCCTGATCCTTCAATCACAATTAAACTTGATATTATTCTCAATAGTAGCTTACATGACTATGTCAATGTTAAAGAGAAAATAGAGAAAGAAGGATTGAATCTAGATCAGGGAAGTAGGAGATATTAAAGTATCGGATACCACATGAATAAGTAAATATTGTGAACCATGGGTATACGGGAGTGTTCGGGGTATCATGAATTATGGGCCAGGAACATGGGTAGAGGATAGACCCAAACAGTTGCATCCTAACAGTAAGTGTGGGGCATTGGCATCATGATTTGAGATAGGTCTATGATAGGACATATAGGAGGAAACCTATGATAGGTTTTCTGAGTACCATCAAGGTGTCATAGGCAGTGGGAAACTTTTGGGCATCGAAAAGGCATGGATATGCCATTGCATACCTTAACCAAACTAAATAAGTGCTCCAGTAGGTAACCAGAGAACAAAGCCTTGGGTCATCTGCTGTTAACTGTATATTTTAGTTGCACGGCTACCTAGAGTACATGTCAAAGTACATTGGTTATTGGTTGCATCTCTAGACGTGTAGGCGTAGAACAGGCCCATAGGGCTGATCTATACGATTAAACCTTGTACAAAGTAGCAGGGGAGAGGGTACCCACAGCTCGAACCTGGGTAGGGCCAAATAGAGGGCATGGACCACATCTTATATACCTTTCCCTACTCACCTCGACCCTAGCCTACATTAGGATGTTTGGGGTAGTTGCCTACATATGATTTCCTAAGCCTACAAATATGACACAATATAAGTTAGATTGAAACCTACCTAGGTACTAGCTAGTGAATAATTAGGATTCAAACTTGAGAGAAGGACAAGAGCCTTAGCTACTAAATGTGAGTAGGTATGGGTGTCCACATTGCTTAGAAAGTTCTTCACAAGAGGGCAACAGCAGTAGCAGGTAACCATAATAGGAATAATGTAGTGCCTATGGTCGAATACAACTTGACTATACGAGGATGAATGGGGGATGAGTCCTACATTAGAAAAAGGGGTTAACTAAGGGATGTGAGTGTAAGGAGTCGGGATTAGTTGTATCGGAGTTCTTTGTATTTGATACGTAAGGATGCACCCTGCAACAAGGTGGACATCGTCACAAGGACACCCTGGACGTCGATTATGAAACCAGGAGCCAGGCTCTTATGTAAGATTAGTTAAGAAGGGTTAGGAACAAAGGCAATATGCCAGTGTGCAGTCAAGTTGAGGTATCCATTTATCCATCTTGTGTCAGGTTATACTGACCTAATAGTCATTTTTCATATTAGTTTACACATATCCAGATCCCTCATTGCATTAAGTTGACTGATTTGTGGAGTTACATCTTGTATCCAGTCAAAACTAGTGTGTTAGTTACCTAGCTCGTATTATTGAGTCGATTAAATGTCAAACCAGTCTACAAAGGTTGTGTCGGTAACATGAACCCACAACCAACTCTTAACCTGTCACCCTAGACAACTCGACTATTCATTGCTGCTGCCACAGTGCTGTGTTTAGGCTCTATACGTACTTGTAACAATCAGTATCAGAACCTAGACTAATACAAGGATGTACAGGTGAAGGCATTAGACAATTGAAGGTCTTAGAGAATGATGTGACCAACTGCTACAGTATGAACTGTATTAAGGAAAGGCTGTGGTGTCCTTACACAACTTAGGGGTTAACAGGAACATGTATCATTGAGTATGTGTCAAACACTAGAAGAGGCAATAGTTGCAAAAGCATGCATCAGACCTTCCTTGGACCACTGGTTCTGTTGTAGGACCATGGTGGTCATGATTATGTCAGATGTGCCATCTTGGTATACTGGTCCATAGAGTATCAGGATTGGTATCCTAGATACACACGAGTAGCAGGTGTCCATAACCGTGCACCATATCATGACCATAAGGAAAGGGAAATCGAGTTTAAAGTACAGACTAGACACAAGTAAAAGCCAATACATGTGCCACTCTGAACACTAGGTCATCATGATAGAAAACTCTGTGTTTAGTAGGGAACGTTAGGCTTTCTACTCGTGTCAAATTGTTAATAGACTTGAGAGGTAACGATAGGATGTTGCCAACCAAATTTTGTGCCCAAGGGAAGTAGTAGGTAGCAGCCTTTTGGGGGAGTATCAGATGGTGTCAGATACTCTGGCACTTGGGGTTTCATACCAGGGTGTACATTTAATAGTGTAGAGATGTCTACCCACTTATCAGTTAAGGAGTAGGGACCAGTCCAAGGGAGGGGCAGAGCTTGGTACCCAGCAGGAGAGAGTCCTAATGCATATCCAATCCTAGTGACAGAGAAGGAGTATCAGGAACTTAAAGTAGTACCAGTTTCAATATAAACAGGGAGGCAACACAGCTATGGGAGGTTGTGCTAAGTTCGGGTGTCTAGTACAGGGACAATAGCAGTAGGCTTGTACTAGGGTGAGCAAACCTTGAGACATGGACCATGTATCATGATACTTGAGTATATCAATAGATGCATAGACCTAGGTATAAAACTATGCCCCAAATTCAGGAGCAAGGTTGGGGTTAACTGGTATTGGCCTTAGCACATGGAGAGGAGCAACCCAACAACTAACTCCGGCCAACAGTAGACTTAAGGCCACTAACTTAATGTAACACAAGATGGGTTGGCATAGAGTATCAGTTAGTGGTAAGGAGTATCAATAAGTTAAATGGTATGTCATTATAGGGTAATGCAGGGATACCCAAAAGACTGCAGGAAATCGGAGAAGTAACCAGTTTAGATAAGTTAATGAGTAATCCAACCTTGTTACTATTCTAGCTTGCAATTTCCATGTAATATAGACAAGCAAAACAAGGGTGGCAGTATAGTTAAACAACATAGATAGGCTTAGAGGTATCAAATAGTAAGGGAAGAGGATAAGAGGTAGACTGCCAAGCCATTAAAGACCCTTAGGGATACAAGAGTAATTAGTAAGAATTTAACTAGCTTTATTTTGGGTCACCTCATATGTTGATATAAATTTGATATGCAATATAGGTTTTGTGGACTTTGACTCAACCCGTGACTCGTACCCACAGCTCAGGACCACAGGCAAGTGCACTCTATGATTGCTTTCAATTCTGATAGTTTTATTCAGTACATATTATACATATGCTCCTTTTCTTGATAACACGATGGACACATGAGATAGTATCATGGATCCCATTTATTATATTCTTGTCTTACTCTACGCTTGTGTTTCGTGACTTGCCTGGGCCCATGTATACTGGTCGGGAAGGGGAAATATCTTAGTAGACGTATGAACTACCCTTTCTATCCTCCGTGTCTTTCATGGAGAATAGCAGCCGCACATTTCACGTGTGGGGTGCCTTATTTACCCCTAGCCGTTCACATGTCGAAATAGATATTTCAACACACTTAGATAGTTGTCTTTATTATTTTCTTTACTTTTCACCATTTGCCATGTCATCATGTTTTCACTTTCTTTTTAGTTGACATACCATGTTCTGTGATTACTACTTTCATTCTAGATATACCCTATCACCAGCTTACTTACTAGTTTCTTCTATATATGCTATTTTCATGCATTGTCAAATCTATTATGTTGCGAATGGCTTTTCAGTTTGTGTGCTTGTTCCATTCCTGACTGGAAAACTAATATTTTTAGGTGATGAGTTAGAGGATTTTTGTACCACATATTATGAGCATGCTGCAGATCCCGATTTTGGCGTACAAGACGAACTAGAGGCTGCTTTTGCGGAGTTACCTGCTACAGATGACTTTTAGTAGATTTTATTTAGTATTCTCACAGATTGGTTTAGTTTGAGACTTTTAGATATTATTTCTATTTTGAGATTCATGAGTTGACTTGTGGATGTTCTCTAGTACATTTCATTTTCTTTGGAGACTATGTCACTTTAGTATGTTTTGATCTATCTTGGAGTTTTGTCAGACCATTTATTATCCTTCTCTCCAAACTGTGGTTATTTTATAAATATTATCTTGTTTTGATCCTATCTGTTGATGTGGTTTACATTGTGCAAATAAACTGCGTGGTTGTATTTATAAATGTGGAGATGACTAGACAGCGTACTATCGCCGACTCTGCGGCGTAGGCTAGACATGCCCATGGCTCATGCCCAGATACCGGGTGCGGGTCGTGACACCCGTGTGTAAGGGGTGGGAGAGAGAGGTTGTAAAAAGGTTATAAAAATTTGGTTGTAGACTTAGCATTTTTCCTTCTTGTAGGACTTGTGATTTTGAAGTAGTACCATGTAATGTTTCCGAATTAGGCTCGACAACAACATGAATTGGAGTAGTTGTAACATTAAGAGCATCCATAGTGGGGGAAATTTTTAGTGCTACATTTTGATTTTAGTCAAATTTTGTAGCACTTAAAAGCTGAAATAGGCACTTTTCCTTACTTAAAAATTGCTAGAAAGCTAAAAGACACTCCAGATTTAGAGTGTGTTCTAGCTCCTATACATTAATTCATGGGCCCACAAATATTAACTATTTTACCAAACAATTAAGGAAGAAAAATAAAGAGAAAAAAGTTGAAGGAAAAATCTTACCAAACATTGAAGAAAAATAAAAAGGAAAAAGAGGGAGGAGGTTAATTTGTTTGGAATATATCATTGTGTGCCAATATCAAGGAGACACTCCAATAGTAATAATTTACATAATTTCTAATAATTTGGAGTATGTATTTGGAGAATATCCACTGTAGATTCTCTAATGTTTGTAGAGGAACCAAATCACTGAGATTCTCCCCTGAGGTCTTGTTTGGTTCGCGGAATGGAAAGTAAACAAAAGTAAAAAAAAAAATATTTTTAGCTTTATTTTATTTTTGAAAATTATAATTTTTATCAAATTTTTTTCGGGTTTAGAAAGATGAAAGAAATTGAAAGAAAAAGTAAATTCCTTAGATGGAAGTGTGAATCCTTTAGTGATTTGGGAGAATCATTTTTTCTCTATTTTTGAATCATTTTTTTCTTCCTCATTTCCTTTAGCTTCTAAACATAGAAAAAACAAACTTTACTTTTTCATGGACATGATTTTGCAAGCCAAATGTGACCAGGGTGTCATCAATTTATGCTTAAAACAAAGATTTTATTTCAACAAAAGGACATCATGAGAAATAAACAACTTTCGACTTTTTGTATCATAACACTCGTCTCTTTTTTGGAATAATAACCAAAAAAACACTCATTTAGTGACTCGTACTATGAAACATGAATAAATATTATTGTTAGTTTAATTAATGTTAATATTAATATTAATGTTGATTTTAATGTTAATGCTAATATTAATATTATTGTTAATGTTAACGTTAATATTAATTTTAATGTTAATTTTATGTTAATGTTAATTTTAATTTTAAAATTTTGCCACTTTAGCTGCCACGTAAGGAGGGACGATTTGGAGGTACAATTTGGAGGGACAAAAAGCATTATTCAAAACATAAACCCCCCAAACACCTTAAGTGCTAGAAAGATCATGTTTTTTTTTTTCTAAGAATCTCAAGAGGCGATTTGAAATCAAGGACGCGACTAGGAAGATTGTTTATCAAATGGGCGGCAAGTTAACTATACATAAGACCAATACATTTTCTTTCTGGAACATTTATTTGAAACATTATGGACATGAGATGAGGATTTTTTTTTTCTTTCAGCCAAACAATTCTGTTGTGGGGGTGCCAACATAACTTGTTTGATGAATTTTGAGAGGCAGAAGTAGAATAAGATGTTGAATCTTAGGGCCCCTTTGGTTATGTTTTTTAAGCCTATTTTTTGAGTTTAAACATTAACTCCACCAAAAATCATGTTTGGCAGTCCACACTTGGAGATGTTAAGTAAATTGTTCAATAGCAACTGAATTATGAGAGCATGGCATTGGCAACAATTGGCTTTGTCAATGACAGAAGCGACAACTTTATTGCTTTTGGGCTTTGAGATGAGGATTCAGAATCCAGCAACTTTCTTTAGTATGCCTACGCTTGTTGCAATCATCACACCATGGAACCTGTAACTGACCTTTAATGACCTGTTTTTTCCCCCAAAATTATTACCAGCTCTTCTATTGTCTCTTTTCTTGTCAACCACAAGTGAAAGAGATTAAGATGAATCACATTTGCAGTGTAGTGCGGAAAGACGAACACCTTTGGCTACTGCAAATGGAGTAGAATTGCCGACAATTCCAGAGAGCATGCTTTCTTCTCTGGCAGCAGCGTTCAGAAGAAGAAAGGAAGCGTCATTGTCATGTTTCGCCTGCAATTATAGAGACAGGGAGGAATGTTCTCAAGTAATGATACTTTTTTTTTCTCCTTCCGTCTTCATATTTCTTTTATTTTCTACTCATTTTAATGTGATCAACTACTGTAATAAATTCCTAATGTTATAATGCATTAAAAATCACATAACCCTTTCATGCCTCCTGCTGTGCCAGAACTAATATCTGAAGAAAATTAAACAATAGAACAACAAAGGAAGAAGAAAAAGAGTATTATTCTCGTAAGATCTAAAAGAGAAATTCTACAATCACCATTTATTAAAATTAAAATTAAAATTAACATTAAATAAATTGGGTGATGAATTTTTTGTTAAATTCTATGACAGTTGTCATGTCAAAAGTTTTGGATGATGAATAGTATATAAAATTGAAATACTAGAATAATGTTATTTAACATGTCACATCAGTTGTCACGTAAGAAGCGAAGATTTGGAAGGTCAGTTTGGAGATATGATAGAATTACTCTTATAAAAAAGAATATAAATATGCAATTATCACCACCCAACGAGAGAGGCATGCCAACGTTCAGTCAGTAACATGAGAACGAAAGAGGCTTGCAACAGCCAGAGAAGTTTTAATGAGTTCCAACAATCCTCCTGTAGTTGGTGTGAAGATGGAGTCCAATGTGGACAATATTTTTTCGAATCGCCTTGAGAATAATCCCTTGGTAAATATATCAGGAAGTTGTTCATCACTACATCGTCTTGAGGATAACCCTTTAGTTAGTATATCAGCAAGTTTTTTTTTTTGATGTAAAGTAGGATGTTTATTGTATCAAGGCAAATCCACTACATTACAAGAAGTGAGACTAAAGTCCTGAGCTAACACCTGAGCATTGCAATCAGGCGGGATTTCGAAGAACGAAGACGTAGAAGAGTCCAGGGCAAACTTGGCCAAGGAATGTGCGGCCTCGTTCTCCATTATTCTCACGAACATGAAATTTAAGTTGCAAGGAACCGGAAGCCCCTGCAGGATGTCGTTGTAGAGTTCTGCAAGTCTCCAAGAAAGCATATTCCTTTCCCCATTGAACAATCTGATGGCTGTGATGGAATCACCTTCAATCAACACCGGTCTGTCATGGAACCTTCTCACGAGGATGATCCCAGTGCGAATAGCTTCCAACTCAGCCCGCAGCCTAACCTCCGAGCTGATGTGCGAGCATGATGACCATGACTGTCCTGCAAGGAATTCACCCGTAGAGTCCCTAGCAATTGTCGCCACGGATATGGATGAGTGATCAGTTGCACCATCGACGTTGATCTCAACGATGTTATTGCTGGGTGGAGTCCATCGGATATGCTCGGTAGCTGCCTCCCTCAAGTTGAGCAACTCTGGTCCGCAGCCAATAGGATTAGCAGAGTATTTATAGAATAAACTACTGGCTTGATGTATTATAGAGTTGATGTCCGGCGGGACATGATCGAACGCACATACACATCTCGCCTTCCAGATGGTCCAAATGAGCGAAGCTCCCATCCTGAACGCCTCGTGCCTTGGGATCCTTCAGCTATTCTGCAAGTTGCGGCCGAACCTTCAGGTGAGTGTCGTCGATTCGAAGACACAATGAGCACGAGAACCAAACTTGTTTGTTTATCAGACATGTTGGAGTGGGTGGGGTTCCCAACCTATGTGGAGAATATCCCGGAGAGTGACGAGCGTCATCCGTGTGTCGGAGAAGTTCGGGGAGTGCATGGATCCTATTTCGGAATATATATGGTAAGGAAATATATGATTGGATTTTCATATTTACTTTGATCATATATTTATGATTGGACCCTTCATATAGTAGCTTTCTATATAATTGAACTTCCAATTATGGCAAGCCAATTATGATTAGATTTTTATTAAATATATGATTGATGCATATTGGAAGTTTTCATATATATTGGCCTTCCATGTATGGATTACCAAGAGCTTATAAAAGGGTGATGCATGCTAGTTGTAAAATCATCTAAAAAACAAGAGTGCTTACATTTCCATTAAATATACAGAGTTTGATGAGACATTACCCCTGGATCTCCAGCAGGATCCATTAGCAGTGGATGAGACACCATTAGTTTAGATTAGTCATTTTCAGTTGTATTTATTCTCTGGATTACTGTATTTGAGATTTGGGATGTTTCTGGATTTATGTTATCTTAGACACTTAGAACTCTCTCTGGTTGCATCTCTGTGGTTTCATTTCATTTCATTTCATATCTATCTATCTATCTTTTATCATCCTACCTTAGATGTGATTGAAACTGTATTTGCTATGTCACCTCCATTCGGAGTGTATATACTGTACAGGTACCTTATATATTGTTAGATGATTGACCTAGGACAGCGTTCTACCGCCGACACTGCGGCGTATGCTGGACGTAACCACGTACTCGTGCCCCTAATCAGGGTATGGGTCGTGACAACCTGCGATGTTTAGTAGATATGCAAATGTGCATAGGCACATATATGGGACATTTGATAAGGTACACTAACAAAGGTGAACAAGGAAGTAGAGTCTCTGGGTCAGCAATGGAAATAGAGGATTGTAAGTAATGGGGCAATATCAAGAGGATAGGCATACTGTCATATGCCACATATGGGTTATAGGTCAAGCATGTCCTTGAACAGGGTTCCATAACAGAGCTAAGACAGGAGAATAAATAATGAACCTAGAAGCTATTCAGGAAATATAAATAGTTATCGTCTAATTATATCTATTAATTTAAGTTAATTCATAAGTAGGTTTTTGGAGACAGTGACTTACTGTTTGACAGTATTCGCAGCTCAGGACTGTAAGCAAGCACACCTTGTCATTTTTTTACAGTTTTATTTACATGCATATCCTTTCATTATCCAGTTTCTTATGATTTACTGCTGACATGCGATTTTCCATATCATGTATACTAGTTGGTTGTTTCATTGATATTTAATCCTTGCTCGTGATTGGCCTTGTAGTTCATATTAGATCTATTCTCACATGTACTTGGA
Source organism: Iris pallida (assembly GCA_029216955.1). Lineage (NCBI taxonomy): Eukaryota > Viridiplantae > Streptophyta > Magnoliopsida > Asparagales > Iridaceae > Iris > Iris pallida. Next base: position 9,655,687 of record JANAVB010013397.1, read on the forward strand.
TTGAGTCATATCGTAGAATGAGTGCGCGTAACTGAACTGCTATTTTTTGTTTTCGTTTTTTCCAACCTGCGACTCCATACTAGGGGCGACACTACCAAAATACATGGATTTACCGACGGCCTTATCCGTCGGTAGTCCGTCGCCAAAAATAAATACCGACGGATTACCGACGGATATTTTGGTAAAACAGCCGTCGGGAATAATCTCGTCGCTAAAACATATCCGTCGCTACTCCGTCGCTCAGCGACGACTTAGCGACGGAATACCGTCGGCGCATTTAAATATATATAGTGACGGATTACCGACTAGCTTTCGTCAAAACATGTATCAGGATATAGGGTTAGCGACGGAAAACTCCGTCGCTAACGAGTCGGCAAAACCGTATCAGTGATTTTCTGATACCCAATATCCGTCGCTAATCCGTCGTAAATTTGTCGGCAAAAGCGTATCAGAAATTTTCTGATACCCAATTACCGACGGACATTCCGTCGCTAAACCGTCGCTCAATGTAAAATTCTCCAGGTAGCGACGGATATTACGTCGCCAATCCGTCGATACATTAAATTCCTACAGTTAGCGACGGATAGTCCGTCGGGACTTTGTCGCCAGTCCGCCGTAAGTTAGTCGCCAATCCGTCGCGAAAGCTAAAATTTATGGACATCAAACAGCATCAGTTCGACGGATCGTCCGTCGCCAATCCGTCGCTTTATTGAAATGCTCCAGGTAGCGACGGATTTTACGTCGCCACTCCGTCGCTAACCTCAGTTTCTCCAGTTAGCGACGGATAATCCGTCGCTGAGTGGTCGCCAGTCCACCGTAAGTTAGTCGCCAATCCGTCGCGAAAGCTAAAATTTTTGGACATCAAACAGCATCAGGTCGACGGATCGTCCGTCGCCAATCCGTCGCTTTATTGAAATGCTCCAGGTAGCGACGGATAGTCCGTCGCCACTCCGTCGCTAACCTCAGTTTCTCCAGTTAGCGACGGACTATCCGTCGCTGAGTGGTCGCCAGTCCGCCGTAAGTTAGTCGCCAATCCGTCGCGAAAGCTAAAATTTCTGGACATCAAACAGCATCAGGTCGACGGATCATCCGTCGCCAATCCGTCGCTTTATTGAAATGCTCCAGGTAGCGACGGATTTTACGTCGCCACTCCGTCGCTAACCTCAGTTTCTCTAGTTAGCGACGGACTATCCGTCGCTGAGTGGTCGCCAGTCCGTCGCTAACTGCTAATTTTTGAAAAAAAAAATACTGCAAACAGACTCTTTCCTGTTTATACAACACATCCAACACAATATCAAACATGCAAAATATCCATATACAACACCATATATCCATATGCAACACGAATATCCAACGTATCCAATATCCAACACCATATATCCATATACAAAATATCCATATCCGACACCAATATCCAACGTATCCAATATCCAACAAAATATTACCAACACAATATATCCAATATCCAACATTAAATTATCCAAACATAAAAAAAATATCCGAACATACAATGTATCCAAATGTCTACAAAACCAACAACATAAACAGAACCAAACCCCGTCCGTCGGATCGTCTCGTGCTCGTGCCGCCGCATCCGCTTTGCGTATGTACTCATCCACCGTGTGTGCCGGCACTTGGGACAAGACATGGTCTGGAAGCGCACGTAGCTGCTCTGGCGACATCATGTCAAGGAGCGTCAAGATGGTGTTATCCGATACGATGCGGGCGTCCGCAGAGCGGTTAAACGAAAGCCGTCCGGGGGAAGAAGGATCAGGTCGATCCGAAGCACCGGCAGCAGCAGTAGACGGACTGGGAGCAGACGGATAGCGCCCCAACACTATCGCCCGCAAATCTGACACCGCGGAGGTCAGAGTCGCAAGCTGCGCCCTCACATCGTCAACCGGGGGCGCTGGGGGAGGCGGAGGCGGTGGATATCTCGGGGATGGCTGCAACGAGGGCGCCATGGAACCTAAGCCGTAGACGCGCCCTTTCCTAACGCCGCCGACGGATTCTACGAACACGTCGTCGTAGCGAGCGGCCATAGAAGAGTGCGTCTGGGTGGGCGTCGTTTCGCCGACATTCTCGGAAGGGGGCTCGATCTCAAGCCGACTAAGTGCCTCACGATACGCAGCCTATCCAATGAATGTGTTTATACTATAAGTTTTCCTAAGTTATAATCTAAATCCTATGTTTCCCTAAGTTATAGTCTGAATCCTAAGTTTATCTAATTAACTTAACAATAATTATATTTCTAACATAAATCTCATAAACGTAAGTACTTACATCAGTCTCCTCGGCCCTCGCGTCGACGAAGCTCCCGTCCTTCCGCCTCTTGTGCGTATGCACGAATACATCGTGAGCGGTGACCGTCTCCGCCTCTTTCCCCTGCTTCACCGCCCGTTGGGCCTGCATACGTAGAATTTAATTAACTTCGTATATTAACAGTACAAAATTAAATAATAGAATGAATTTGAATTTGCGCTATCTCACCAAATCTGCACGCGTCGATGCGTGGGGCCTTGATCCCCCCGTATGCAGACCCGCGACCTGTCGATTAGCCTTAGCTTTCTCCGATTTCAGCTTGAACTGCGGAGTATCCATCTTCTCCAACATCTGCTCATAGTACTCCGCCCGGATCCAGTCCTTCCTCGTATGCGCCGTACGAAGGTCGTACACCGCATCCCGTATCTTCTTCCCGGCGGCGGCTTTGTAGGTCCTGCGGATCGCCTCCTCGCGATGGGGGGGCCACCAGAACGTCCTCTGACATACAAATTCAAATATCACGTAATAAAAAATTTAATGATTTAAAGAATAATTAATAATTCACCGACGGATTTATACCCTCATCTCGTCGAGCCAGACGTACTTCATGTCCTGAGGCACCTCAGAAAAATTGAGGTAGGGGCCATGGTAGTTATCCCGGATAATGCGCCCTAGAATCCGGGCAGCATCCCACGGGAAAAACCTATAAAGAAGCAACGACTGGATTATTAACTTGAATAAATGAAACAAATTTAATAAATTAACTTAAATTTACTTACGATTCACCAGCGGGCTATAGCTCTCGTCGGAACTCGCCCACCAGCCTCTTTGGTGGCGTCGGGGGATCCGCGGGTCCGCGCACGTACTCCCCGGTAACAGGATGAAACTGAATCCCGGGGTACTCCGAGGCCCACCCTGCAGTAATTGCTGGGCCCCCTGCTGCATCTGCTGCTGCATCCGCTGGTACATCCGGTGGCGGAACGGATCCGCTAGCGGATGGAGTCACAGGCCTCGACGACGATGTCGGTAGCACCGAGGAAGAATGACGGCGGGAAGAGCCTGTGTCCGGGCTCTCCAAGTCGGGATCGGAGGTCACATCCGGGGAATGCGGCTGGCAACCACGACCGCTACCACCACGCCCACGCCCACGCCCACGCCTACGACCACCACCACCACCACCACCGCCGTCGCCGTCGCCACTGCCACGACCACGGCCAGCATCACCAGTACGGGTGCTCGCAACCATGCCCTGTAAATAGAACACATAAACAAAATACCGACAACATAGATTTATAAATGAATATAAAACTAAACATATCCATACCAGCAGCAGGGCGATGAGTGCCGCCCAGACGAGTAGGCCTAGGAGTGCCATCTACAAAAAGAAACTCATACAATAATACGCAAATATCCCAAACTGAAATAAATATTACAATCAGAAGTGAAGTACGAATAAAAGCTAGATACACAAAATCTGATAAAATCACGCACCAATACAACAAAGTACAATTCTTGTAACTTTTGATGAAAGGGCATCTTGTGTTCCACTAGACTTGTAATTGTAAATCCAAATGTAATAGGGTAATTTAGGATTCGAGACTAGATATTGGGTGCTTCAAGATACAACTGAAATATAGCGATATTTAATCATCGTCATCGTCCTCTTCCTCGGCCTCGGCCTCATCATCATCATCATCCTCATCGTCGAATTCATCTGTGTATCTGTGTGTGTGTGTCCGTGTGTGTGTGTGTCTGTGTGTGTGTGTCCGTGTGTGTGTGTGTGTGTCCGTGTGTGTGTGTGTGTGTCTATGGGAGAGGAGGAGGAGGACTCCTGCGCGAGGACTCCAGAGTCCCTCCTACGCCCCCCCTGCCCCGACCCCCCCAACCCCTGCCCGACCCCCCCAACCCCTGCCCGACCCCCTCTCCCACCCCCCTGCCCCCCCCTGCCCCGACCCCCCCAACCCCTGCCCGACCCCCCCAACCCCTGCCCGACCCCTTCTCCCACCCCCCTGCCCCCCTCCCTACCCCGACCCCCCCAACCCCTGCCCGACCCTCCCCCAACCCCTGCCCGACCCCCTCTCCCACCCCCCTGCCCAGACCACCCCCCCACCCCTGCCCGACCCCCTCCCCGACCCCCCCCTGCCCCCTCTCCCACCCCACCCTTGCCCCGACCACCCCACCCCCTACCCGAACCCCCCCTGCCCAGACCACCCCCCCACCCCTGTCCGACCCCCTCCCCGACCCCCCTGCCCCCAACCACCCCACTCCACCGGCCTTGCCCCGACCACCCCACCCCGTACCCGAAACCCCCCTGCCCCACACCCTCTCCGACCACTACGACAGCCCCCCAACCCCCCAAATCGTAAAAGAGAGATAGAGAGAGAGAGAGAGGAAGATAGAGAGAGAGGGGGGGGAGAGAGCATACCTTAGAGAGAGAGAGGGAGATCGCCGGTCGGAGAGAGCGAGATCGTCGGAGAGAGGGAGAGGGAAGAGAGAGAGAGTGTTTTGGGGGGGAATGAAAATTTCCCCCCCGTCGGTTCAATTTAAGTTAGGGTACAGAAATTAGCGACGGAGTAGCGACGGATTATTCCGTCGCTAAGTCGTCAGTCAAATCTCGCGCCAATATTTTAGGCTTTTGCCGCCAAAATATGCGACGTTCTAGCGACGGATATAAAACCGTCGCTAATTGGCCGACGACCTATCGACGGTGTAGCGACGGATATGGACATAAAAAAATAAAAAAAAATTGTCCACTGCTTTCCGTCGGTATTTTGTCACAAATCCGTCGGTGATCCGACGGTAATAGCGACGGAAAATTTTCGTCGCTAAATGGCCGTCGCTAAAATACTGTATTTTGGTAGTGCGAGGCTTGACTGTTTGCACCTGCGAGTCCACACTAGGGACGAGGGTTATTGATTTGTCCAAACCTACGAGTCCACACTAGGGGCGAGGATTTGGTATCCGTTGATCTCTTGTTCACCAGTTTTCTTCTAGCAGTTCACTTTTGCGTAGTTATCTGCATATTCGTATATCGTACTTGCGTAGCCTTTTCCTGCTTATATCATGTATTCCTTTCATGCATGATAAACTGTTAGATATAGGCATATTTTATGTATCTTGCTAGTCCTCTGAGGACCTGATGATCTCTTCAGGTTTAGTCGTGTTTGAGCCAGGTGCAGACGAACAGTTTTGGGCCGACATCAGACCACGATACCATGCAGTAATGATGTCATTAGATGTTTAGCATAGTTTGGATTACTCAGTTTATTTATTTCATGTCTTTTACTTTATTTTCGTCTATTGGTAGAGGATTTGTATCCACCGGACGTGACTTGGATTATGAGAACTTGAAAACATTTAGTTTATATTATTCCCTATTATTCGATTCAGTGACATTCATTTTTTATCTCGATTGTATCTTTTATTTCTGTGGATGAGATATAGATTGCCATGTAATTTCAGATTTTTGTGACTTGTGTATACTAGACAGCGTTCTACCACCGACACTGCGGCGTAGGCTGGACTTGGACACAGACTTGTATCCAAAAAGCGGGTGCGGACCGTGACACCAACCCAACAAACAAAACGAGCCCTAGCCGTAGTGTCCTTTACTCATTATGGGGAAGACTCGTATTAGACCGACGGATAAAATTGTCCCAGTTCACAGTCGAAGCAGTACGATATTGTCAATGCTTCTAATACGTCTGGGCCATCTTATTGGTCTGAGACTAGTAGGTTGACAGAGGAGGGAGCTCCTTTGTCATCTCGCTTCTCCTTTCATCTTGGATATGAGGTATTCGTGTTACTGGAAATTGTATGAGTAACCTGCTTGGAAGATCAGGGAGGTTTTTCGCTCCCTAACGACTTTGATTATTTTTCACGGGCATCATCGGAGTAGACGTGAAGCCCCAACACTTATAAGTTTATGAGTCTTTTTAAGAGCGACTTACTTTTTTGATAAGTTTTCGATGACACCTACTTTTTAGGATAATTTGGAACCTTTACTAATTTTGTTGAATACTATTAATATTAACCCTCACCTCTCTTACGTTTTGATGTAGTAGTTAAAAGTTTAACAAATTTCCTATCAGCTAGTTGGTTGACGCCTAAACTTGTAGAGGCTAACTGTCACATATATCTACATCCTCCAGGATGCCAACAATCCCTTCCATATCATCCTTATTTGGACCATGTTGGTTCCAATGTGGCTCACGGGTAGGATAAGGGAGACTGGCTGATCTTTACCCAACGACAAGGGTTCCTTTTCATATTACCATGTCGTCATCCTACCACGGTTCGAAGGATTATTTCATCATTTGGGATGGAGGGCAGAAGTTGCGATAAACCAAATATAAACAGATGGTGGGTTTGGTCGGCACGGGCGGTTTATCAGTCTAACACGGTTCAATGCAAGGTCGATCCTGACCCGGGGCTGACTGGCAATCGCCCAAGGTCCAAATTTTTGAGTTGCATCCCCAAAAAAATAAGTTTTTTTATTATATAATTTTTGGTAGTATTTTAAATATTAGTGCTTACATAAATTGATAGGATGACTCACTTAGGTCATCTCCAATGGAGTTTTTGTTGGTCCCTTGACGAACAATCGATGGAAAAAACACGAGTTCAGAAACAATTGTAAAGACAATGTTTCTGGCAACAACACCCTAAAGAAGGTGAAGTTGTTTTACGAGAATCTAAAAAGATTATTTCGTAATATTTCTCGAAGGCAACAGAACCGTATAACTTCTAAAGAGAAGTGACGGTATTCTCGAAGGCAACCGAACCGTATTACTTCTAAAGAGAAGCGACGGTATTCTCGAAGGCAACAAGAGATGATCAACAACAGTTGAGTCTCAGATTTTCGAAGGCAACAGAAAGAGGGAGGAAGAAGAAGAACGGATCTCGCTGGGGTGTAGAACACCGGCGCTCAAAGCTATACCCGCAGTACGGATAAGCTCCCAGGAACCAGCAAGTTCAGGAGAACTTCTGGAACGCTCGTAAGTCAATATTTGAGACTTGAACGGGCTTCCTGGACTTAACAGACTCCCTCAACTCTCTTCTTGGTGCATATTTCAAAGGAGGCCAAGGGGCTCTATTTATAGAGTGGAGTTGAGACTTCACCTCTTCTCCTATCCGATGTGGGACTAAAATACCAATACTAAAAAATAGAGTTTGATATTTTAGATCATCCCACAATCAGCATAGAAGTGTGCCAGTCCACGCCTACCCCCCGAACACTCCCGTGCATGCACGAGACATCCTGGAGTCCGTGTCCGAGTCCGAGTCCGCATCCGCACAACAAAAATTAACTTTCATCCTTGTTGGATTTAATCCTTTTTCCTTCTAGAAAATACTTCCACATGGCACAAACTTGTGCCCCACTACACCTCATGTGCACACCTCAACACAAACAATGCATTATATTGAGATAATCACCATTTGGTGTAGCCGATGTGGGACTATCTTTTCTAGTCCAAAGGCAAAAACACCAACAATCCCCCACATATCTCAATATATGGGTTGAGCGTTCCCCACAGTGATTGTCCATCATGCATTAGGAGAGATGTCGCTACGACTTGAATCTTCCCGCATAGGTTAAATAACAGCATGATACAAGAATGGACTAAGCCTTGAATTCTGTACCATAACTGCAATTCTTCCTACTCACATAATGACATCAACTGTGCTTCTGGCTGCACATTGAAGGCCTTGTGCCAGCCTGGTTTCAGTGTATAATTTTGGGCGTCTACAAGCTTACCCTCAAGAGACGGCCTAATATCTCTTTCCATACACTATAGGTGAGTTCTTTATAAAGAGTCATGGCATGAAGCATTGCGCTTCTTTGCGGTGCTACGCCGCTATGACATGGCTTAAAGCCGAGGCTTTACCCCACCTGGGTACCTCATCGTAGTGTCATACTACTGTAGCATGAGGTCACAAGCCCCTTTGTAGTGCCAAACTACCCAGCATGAAGCCTTGCGCTTCCGTGCGGTGTTACGCCGCTATGACATGGCTTGCGAAGCCGAGGCTTTACCCTACCCGGTACCTCTTCGTGGTGTCATGCCACTGTAACATGAGGACATCGTCCTCTTTGTAGTGCTGTCTACCTCTCTTTATTACGATTATCATACAGCATTAGGCTACCTGCCTATTTGCGGTGCTACTCCGCTGTGACTTAGCTTGCAAAGCCGAGGCATTATCCCTACCTGGGAACCTCATGGTGGAGTCACCCCACTGTAGCATAGAGTTTCACTCCTTGTAGTGCTGCTCTACCGTGCTTCCTGTAAAGCACACCAGGCATTCACTCTGCCTGAGAACTCATTAAGGCGTTTAAGCCATCCTTCCCACAGGATCAATTTTCCGCAGAAAATACATAGTAGACAACAGTGGTTATGGGTCCGTAACCCTTCCATGTTCCGCAGAACAAGTACCCACTGTTAACTGATATTATTCTAGTCAATGATCCTCCTTTGAACCAAAAATTAAATGTCTAGTAGATTTCTCTTTGAACCAATAACATAAAATTTTATGGTAGGATTACAATAACACAATATCAGAAAGTCTTCAAGCCCATCTTCCTTGCTGTGTCCTCGACCAGCTGACGCTTGAGACCCTTCGTGAACGGATCCGCCAGGTTTTCCTGACTCCGAACATCGATCACTGCAATGACGCCCCTTTTGATGAGATCGTTCACTGCTCTGTGCTTCAACCGCACAGTCCTCTTCTTCCCGTTGAAGAGTTCATTTGATGCCACTGCTGCTGCCGCCTGGTTGTCACTGTATATCGGAATCGCTGGTATCTGAGCCCCAACCATTGGAAGGTCATATATGAGCTCCCGAAGCCACTCTGCTTCATCTGCAGCAGCGTCCAATGCAAAGAATTCAGATTCCATGGAGGAGCGAGATAACATAGTCTGCTTCTTCGACTTCCACGATATAGCAGCTCCACCCATGGCGAACACATATCCACCTGTGGAATATTCGCTCTCCACCTCTGAACACCAGCTAGCATCACTGAAGCCTTCCACTACTGACGGATCTCCGCTGTAGTATAGTGCATATGTCTGAGTCTTCTTGAGATATCTCATAACACGCTTCACAGCTTTCCAATGCTTTACGCCTGGATTGCTCGTAAATCGACTCAGCATTCCCACTGCAAAGGCTATGTCAGGCCTTGTGGCAGTAGTAGCGTACATCAAACTTCCGATGACGCTAGCGTACTCCAACTGCCTGACGCTCTCCTTCGAATTTAGCTCCAGTTTCAGATCACTCCTGTACGGTGTATCAATAATAGGAAGATCTTGATACCCGTAGCGAGAGAGCATCTTCTCAATGTAATGAGACTGTGACAGCGCTAATCCAGTGCCTGTCCGGATGATCTTGAGCCCCAAGATTACGTCGGCATCCCCCAAGTCCTTCATACTGAACTTGGTCGAGAGAAATTTCTTTGTCTCTGTGACGCAGCTTAAATCCGTACCTAGGATTAGCATGTCGTCCACGTATAGACAAACGATTACTCCTCTTCCGTCAGCAAACTTCGTAATAGACACACTTGTCTGTTTCACTGACCCTGTAGCCATTTGACCTTATCACCTTGTCAAACTTCTCATGCCACATTTTGGGAGCTTGCTTCAAACCATACAGAGACTTCATCAACTTGCAGACTTTGTCTTCCAGACCTCTGACGACAAAACCTTCTGGTTGTTGCATGTAGATCTCTTCGGTCAGCTCGCCATTAAGGAATGCCATTTTCACATCCATCTGATGTATCACCAGCTTGTGTATTGCTGCTAAAGCAATTAACAATCTGATAGTTGTCATCCGAGCTACTGGAGCATAAGTGTCAAAGTAGTCGATCTCCTGCTTCTGAGCAAATCCTTTGGCCACTAGCCTGGCCTTGAACTTGTCAATGGTTCCATCTGCTTTTATCTTCTTCTTGAAGATCCATTTGCATCCGATGGGTCTTGCTCCTTCTGGTAGGTCGACCAATACCCATGTTTATTGGAGGTGATTGAGTCAATCTCGTTGTCAATCGCCTCCTTCCAGAATATAGCATCTCTGGTCTTCATCGCCTCATCATAGGTAAGCGGATCTGCTTCCATATGATAGGTGACGAAGTCATCTCCGAAGTCTTTTGGCCTCCTCGCTCGCTTAGTTGACGGCTCAGCGAGTTCTGGTTCAGCTGATGTCTCCTCGACAACAGCTCCATCTTGGACTACCGGTTCGATAAAGACCTCTGTCTGCTTCGCACCCTCATTATTCTCCGGAATATCCGCGAGAACAATGTTCTTGTGCCTTGCAAACTTTTCTTCAAAATATTCAGCATCGCGAGATTCGATGATATGATTTGACTCGATATCAAGGAATCTCCGAGCATCACTCTTTTCGGCATACCCCAGGAAGATCGCCTTAGTAGTCCTTGTCCCCAGCTTCTGAATCTTCAGATCTGAGAGCTTCACATAAGCCAGGCACCCCCACACTCGAATGACATTCAGGTTGGGTCTGACTTTGAACCAGAGTTCATGAGGAGTTATGTCGGAAGTTGCATATGGCACTCTGTTCAGAATGAAAGTGGCCGTTAATGCAGCTTCTCCCCAATAGCACTTTGGGAGACCCGCAGTCAACAGCATAGAGTTCATCATCTCTGTCAACGTTCTGTTCTTCCTTTCTGCTACTCCGTTGGATTGTGGAGAATACGGAGCCGTCGTCTCGTTGATGATTCCATGTTCTTTGCAGAATGATGAGAATTCGTGAGACCTATATTCCCCACCTCGATCACTTCTCAGCCTCTTGAGTTGTTGTCCAGTTTGCCGTTCAGCCTCGGCCCTGAACTCCTTGAACTTCTCGAATGCTTCGTCTTTAGATTTGAGTAAATAGACGAAGGCATACTTGGAGAAGTCGTCTATGAAAGTAATGAAATACTTCATCCCGGCCTTTGTAGAGAATTGTTTGAAGTCACAGATATCTGAGTGAACCAACTCCAGAAGATCTGTGCTTCGATTGACCCTGTGAAAGGGTTTCCTTGTGATCTTCGTCTGAGCACATATCTCACATTTCTCTACCTTACCCCCACACTTGGAGATAAGTCCTAGACTAGACATTTTGTTTATTCGCTTACAATGAACATGTCCTAGTCTATTATGCCACAATTCAAGAGAGTAATTCAAACTAGTGATAGCATTAACATTATTATGCTGGGTTACAACAAGCTGAATTTTGTACATTCCTTCAGTCTGAAAAGCTTTTCCGAAGAAAGTACCCTTCTTGGACATCACCATTTGGCCAGCATTGATGTCCATCCTCAAGCCTGCGTTACAGAGCAGGCTCCCAGAGATCAGGTTCTTTGCGATTGCAGGAACATGCTTCACACCTTGAAGCGTCAGAATGTTCCCCGATGTAAGCTTCAGCTCCACCGTCCCGATCCCCAGTACTTCAGCTTGTGCCTGGTTCGCCATCATGACTTTCTCGGAAGTAGGCTCATAGGAGACGAACCAGTCCTTGTCTGAACAGACATGACATGTCGCGCCAGTGTCTATCCACCAGTCCAAGTCTGCTCCCACAGTTGCAACCTGTGCTATCATGGCAACCTGATTAGTAACCAAAGAAACCTTGTTAGGCTCACCTTGCTCTTTGGGCTTGGACTTGCATTCACTTTTATAGTGACCCTTCTTGCCACAGTTGAAGCAAGTCACATGGGACTTGGACTTCTGTTGCTTGAATCCTGGACCCTTCACTTTCAGATTCGAGAAGTCCTTCTTCTTGTGGTGAGAAGCCGCCTGCTTCCCTTTGTTCTCTCTGGTGGCTTGAACCAGATTTGTCGTTGCTAGTTGCTTGGATAGGGCGTCCAACTTCTGTTGAGAGCGCATTTCGTCCTCAACAAGAATCTCACTGAGGAGATTATCCAGGCTAATCTCCATCTTCTTCCTGTGCATCCTTGCATAGATGTTGCTCCATCCTGGAGGAAGTTTTGCCACGATCCCTCCAACGACGAACTTGTCGACGAGGGGCATGCTATCATCCTCCAGTTTCTGGCGCAGCTTCAGGAACTCTTTCACTTGGGGCAGCATGGTCTTCTCGTCTTCAAAGACCCATTTGTGGTATTTTTCAACCATGAACATCTTCGACCGGGCCTCGTCGTCGTCATACAGCTTCCCCACGGACTCCCAGATCTCTTTGGCAGAAGTCTTCTTTGTGTAGGACTCGGCCAGAGAGTCTTCCATGGAATTCAGGATCAGCAGCCTGCATATGCTGTTATCCTTTTTCCACTTCGTCTGCTTGCTCGTAGCAGCGGCCAGAACAGCAGCAGATCCTGTTGCTGGAACGATTGGTTCTTCCTCATCCAACACGTGATCAACATCCACGAGTTGAAGGTTCAGAGTCACCTTTCGCTTCCAGATCTGGAAGTGTTCACCGTCGAATTTCTCCAACTTGTTAAAGCCGGTATCGACAAGCGAAGCACGAGTGTTTTCCATCGAATCGTAGAGCTTTGAGATTGTTGGTCCCTTGACGAACAATCGATGGAAAAAACACGAGTTCAGAAACAATTGTAAAGACAATGTTTCTGGCAACAACACCCTAAAGAAGGTGAAGTTGTTTTACGAGAATCTAAAAAGATTATTTCGTAATATTTCTCGAAGGCAACAGAACCGTATAACTTCTAAAGAGAAGTGACGGTATTCTCGAAGGCAACCGAACCGTATTACTTCTAAAGAGAAGCGACGGTATTCTCGAAGGCAACAAGAGATGATCAACAACAGTTGAGTCTCAGATTTTCGAAGGCAACAGAAAGAGGGAGGAAGAAGAAGAACGGATCTCGCTGGGGTGTAGAACACCGGCGCTCAAAGCTATACCCGCAGTACGGATAAGCTCCTAGGAACCAGCAAGTTCAGGAGAACTTCTGGAACGCTCGTAAGTCAATATTTGAGACTTGAACGGGCTTCCTGGACTTAACAGACTCCCTCAACTCTCTTCTTGGTGCATATTTCAAAGGAGGCCAAGGGGCTCTATTTATAGAGTGGAGTTGAGACTTCACCTCTTCTCCTATCCGATGTGGGACTAAAATACCAATACTAAAAAATAGAGTTTGATATTTTAGATCATCCCACAATCAGCATAGAAGTGTGCCAGTCCACGCCTACCCCCCGAACACTCCCGTGCATGCACGAGACATCCTGGAGTCCGTGTCCGAGTCCGAGTCCGCATCCGCACAACAAAAATTAACTTTCATCCTTGTTGGATTTAATCCTTTTTCCTTCTAGAAAATACTTCCACATGGCACAAACTTGTGCCCCACTACACCTCATGTGCACACCTCAACACAAACAATGCATTATATTGAGATAATCACCATTTGGTGTAGCCGATGTGGGACTATCTTTTCTAGTCCAAAGGCAAAAACACCAACAGTTTTCTATCTTCCCTATTTCTTTGTTAGAAATCTATTTTAGAAAAAAAAAAAAAAATTTCTTCCAATGATGGTTTCCATCCCAATTTTTATTCTAGATGGTATTGATGTTGGATGGAGAATTTCTATGAGAGTTTCTATATGTAGAAACCTCCTAGAAATTTTCCATATCTCATACCAATTAATATTGGACCCCACATCATTAAAGCAATCATTTCATTTGTTGCCACATATATATGACAGAAAATGGAGAACCATTGTAGATTTTTTTTTTTTTGTTATGTACAATATCTATATAGAAACTCTACTAACTAGGATAGAAATTTCCTTAAAATGCAACGCCAAGTAGAATAAAAACTCAACTTTAGAAATCATCATTGGAGATGGCCATAGTAAGGTTGATTTTCACTCACCCTAGTGGTTGTGGTGGTTTTTTTAAACTAAATTTTTTGTTTTTATTAAATTTATCTTTTAATGAAAAACACAATTTTAATTTTTGTAATGAGCACAAAAGAAATCTCATGATCGGTCCTAGTTCAATGCACATCCTTACGAAGCCGGCAATCCAGGGGCACTTGTCGCCGAGGTTTGGATTAGTCTATCCTACTCGTTCAAATCCCAATCCAAAGCCCCGTGCACTGTTTCCATCATGACTCCCTATGGGGACAACTAACCAACAGTACCATGAATTTTGTTTTTTGGAACCAGTAAATAAACAGTATCATAAGTTAAAAAAACAGCATCAGAAGAATCAGAAAGGAAAGCAAAGGAAAGCTTTGCAAGCAAGCACGAGGCTGTGCTGTCGAGCCTTTGTCCCCGGACCCCCGTCCCTCCCATTCTCGTGCTTTGTGTGCTCCACCCCCTCCCTATATATACCACCACCAACCAGTACAAGGAATAACAGTCACTCAAAATAATAAGTTTTTGAGTTACATTACTTGCTTCTACTTTTTACTATGGAGAATGGATCATTCTGGGGGAAGAAGAAGAGGGGCCACTCACTCAGTCTCGAGGAGGTGGCCGAGGACGAGGAGGCCCTCAACATACCCGTGATTCCACCCCCGCAGACCCCGAGGGAGCCCATGGAGTTCCTGTCGCGCTCCTGGAGCGTCTCCGCCGCCGAGATATCCAAGGCATTGCTGCATAATTGTAACAAGAAGCGCAGCTTCGCCGTTGCCGACAGCCTCCCCGATGCGCTCGCAGCTCCCGCCCCCGCTCCCCCCTTGCAGTCCTTGGTAAGCACTTTCTGCAAAAGCGCGAAACCTTTTTTTTTATTAGACGAACAACGTTTGATCGATGGTTACGTAAGAATTTTTTGCAGCTAGGCCAGCCTGACAATTCCATTGTCCACCACATCCATGCCGACCACTACCACCACCACCACATGGCCATCGGCAGATGGTTCCACCACAAGGACAGGGCGGGGCACAAGGAGAAGGCCCGCGCGGAGCGGGCGCGCCTTCACGCTGCGGTGTCGGTGGCGGGAGTGGCCGCCGCGGTCGCCGCGGTGGTGGCAAGCACGAGCGCGGAGAACGGGGCCTCGAGAATGTGCGCGGCCCTGGCCTCCGCAACGGAGCTCCTGGCTTCGCACTGCGTGGAGGTCGCGGACCAGGCTGGGGCCGACCACGGGCACGTCGCTTCTGCTGTCAGGTCGGCGGTGGATGTCGGTAGCCCCGGAGATCTGATGACGCTCACAGCAGCAGCAGCTACAGGTTCGATACTAAACTAAATTGATAGTCCTACTAATCTTCGACTGGTTTGCTGATAGTAAAGAGGATTTCTTTTGGTTGTCAGCACTACGAGGAGCCGCGGCGACGAGACTGCGAGTGCAGAGGGAGGCGAGGAACAATGCTGCCGTTATCCCTTACGAGAAGAGCCACTGCGGCAGCCCGGACATCTGGTGCAAAGAAGGGGAGCTTCTCGAGCGCTCGAGCAAAGGTACTACAGAATTCAAAATCTTCTCGAGTTCCAACAATATATTCAGCAATCAATGACAAACATTGTCCCTTAACAACCACAGGAAGTTTGCAGTGGAAGAGGGTGTCAGTCTACATTAACAACAAATCACAGGTAGAGAACTTGAAATATACATTATCATATGATAAATTATTCTAATGATATTCCAACTACAGCCGTTCTAACATTTTTGACACTTTAATATTTTACTGTTCGATTTTGACATCCTATTTTAATAAATTATTCTTTTGAAATACATTTTGTCAATTTTGAAACACATTGAGACCACCCAAAAAAATATTTGCCAATATAAATATTTCATCGTACTTTTGTATTGTTATATATACTTTAAAGTGGTTTCGATGTACTTCAAAATTGACGAAAGAGTCCATTTTTGTTCACCTACCAAATCCAGAGTGTTGTTCACCCTTCAATAAATGATTTACACGTGTCAAATTCTTTAGTCAAAACCACTTTGAAATTTACAAAATCACTTCCAAAGTGGTTTATGTTGAATGAATTTGACACGTGTAAATTTTTTGTTGGAGGATGAACAAACATCCTTATTTTGGTGGGTGAACAAAAAATGGACTCATTGACGAAATACGTTGAGATGTCAAAATTGAGCATTAAAAAGTAAAAGTACCAAAGACGTCCTAACGCTATAGTTTGAATGTCATGAGTATAATTTAGCCAACATTTTTACATAGAAAGATGACAATCAGGTTCTGAACAGCAAACTGAAATTTCAGGTCATAGCGAAGATCAAAAGCAACCACATTGGAGGAGCATTCTCAAAGAAGAGAAAGAGTAAGTTCAATACTTGGCAATTAGCTCTAAACACCAAATTGTAAGAGTATCGGCATCGCTAACATATTTTCCGTCTCCTTAGGTGTCGTTTATGGAGTGCTCGACGAGGTTCGACCCCGGCCAGGCTGGAAGAATCTGGACGCAGAAGCGACGTTTCGCTTGAGAACGGCACAGGGCGTGCTGGAGTTCGAGTGCGAGAGCAGCGTCAGCAAGCAGAGTTGGGTGGGCGGAGTGCAGAACCTCCTTCGTCAAGTTAAGAATGGTAGCTATGCCGGTAAAATAGAGCAGGCTTTCGAATTGTTGGAAATGAGTTAAAACCTATCTATATAGGTAGATGAAGTTTTATTGTTCCTTTGAGAATATAAACCCGAAATGAAAAGAAAAAAATGGTTGAAGAAAGAAGAGCAGTTAGTCACTTGTAAATGATTTATTAAAGGGCCTTAAATTTCGATTACAATTACAGCCAATGGTAAAGCTGTGAGTTTCGATACAACCGGATACAATCATACAATTGCTCTGTTTCAAATCAAAGCACCTTTAGAACACGACTCTGATGGAGAAAACTTTGATACAGCCGGCTGTATCAAAGTTTTGATACAGCCGGGTGTATGACAGGTGGGCCCTCCCTATTTTTTCGTAAACCGTGTAACCAAATATATATAGGGGGGCCCACGTGTCATACACCGGCTGTATCAAAACTTTGATACAGCCGGCTGTATCAAAGTTTAACTCGACTCTGATAAACTTTAGTACAACAAAAGGAGAGATTTTACAAAGGCAAAAAGGCTCAGACAGAATGATTGATCATGCTACCAAAAGTTCGGAGCTATTTACACGGTCATGTTTGGTTGGTCAAAGTGGACGGTGAAGTAGCAAATTTTGTGCATATGCATCCATCTGTGCCCACTTTCGTTGTTTGGTTGGGAACAATAATGTTCGACGAGGTTGGGTGACAAGAAGTCTTCCACTACCCGTCTCTTGCAGCAGTAGTGGGGATTATCACTTCTCGATGAAGTAAGCGGAACTCTATCTGGACTCCAATAAAAGTGCTGTTGGAAAGCACTTCGATATCGTGTCTAAAATATTATCGTAGCAAAAATAGAGGTTAATACATTTGAAATAATTAACTCCCGTGTAACGAACATCAAATACAGATAAAGACAAGTATATGATGTTGACCATGTCCCCTGGACAAATTTCAATCTATAAACAAGATTTACAAAAATAATGTTGAACTCTTTATACTAATAGGTTCAACCCCTCACCACACTCAAGAAGAAACAACAGAGATTATAATGAAATCACTCATCAATCCGTAACAATTTTTCTAACAAAAGTTGACGACTCTTCGATCAGATCTCCTCCTTCCTTCTATCTTGTATGACGAAATCCTAACAGCAAAGTGCGAACTTTCTCTTAGATTTTTCGTGGACGAGCACCCCGAATATCAACATTGTGTTGTGCTTTGTGCCTCCACCCTAACCCTATATATATAGGATAAAAATTTCTATTTATGTCATAATAGAATTTCCTAAAGAGAAAATCCTAAGATAAGATCACATTACACCTAAAATAGTCCATCAATATCCTATTTTTAGATCATAATAGGATTTCCTAAAAAGAAAACGCTCAAATAAGAATCCTATTACATCTAAAATAGTCTAGCACCAATGGACGTCCAAATCAAATCAAATCAAATATTTAATCAGATTTGGACTCCACAAAAATGTTGCTACCAAATCCAGAATGGACTCCAACAATCTCCCTCTAGTCTAATGAGAGGGTGTTGACCCTATGGCTCCTCAACTGGACTCCGATCCCCCGACCCCCTCCTTCGGTGACCGTCGCTCCCTGACCCCCTCCTCCGGAGACCGTCAACCCCCTCCTCCCCCTCGCCATCGCCGCGCCCGATCCCTCGTTCGAGCGTCCCTCCCGTTCGCCAGAGCCAGCCCCAGCCACCTCCACCGCCGCTCCCCCTCGCCGTCGCCCCTCCCCTCCTGCCACGGTTGATCAGGTAAACCCTAACCCTAACCGGCTCGTATACACACGGATACGACACTTTGACACATGACACAACACTTTGACACACACACACACACTTTGACACATGACACAACACTGACGCGCACACACTATGACACCTATGTGCTCAAATTTTGGCTAAATTAGGGTATTCTAGATATAAGATAAATAATATGCTAAATTACTACCCAAACTTTATTCTCATATTGATACATAATATTCACAAATACCCTAGTTACAGACATTACTATTGGTGTTATTGGACTCCTAGCTTATCTTAGCCCATTAATCCCTAACCCATATCTTATACTTAGTACATGATTATGCAGAGTAACTCCTCTAATATGACTCATGTAGAGTCACAGTCTTTTTACTGAAGCTAACTCATACAAATATCCATCTTCTTTCACAGTTTAGTTAGTCTACATCTAACACCAACTGTTTGGCCCTCCACATACTAATATGGTTGTCTGAAATAAATCCAACTACCTAATGTTGATTCACCACTTCATAAACCATTCCAAACATCATTCCTACTGTTAACATTAGTGCAACCTGTCTAGGTGAGTACTCAATTGGAAACATTAAATGCTTACTCAGCTAAGGTTAACATCATTAATTTGACATGGAGAAGGATTCAGTTATGATACTTGACCATAGTGTCAGAGTCTTAATTGTAAAGGATCACTTGCTCGAACCTACCTCTATCCACTTCAATATCTGCAACTTAACATTCTAAACCAACTGATTTGCCAATATCTGATTCAATATGCCTAGGACTATAAGTCCAAAAGTTCTTTTAGTAATACTCTATACTTGACTTATAAAGTTATGTTAGTATAAAGTTGACTCGGTTTAGCTTAGATACAATATAGCTAGATACATAATATATAGACTAATATTCTAAAACTTGACTTATACAACTTAGAAAATGGCTAGTTTGACCAAGTTGGACTACTTTAGCTTAGAGTTGACGCGGTTGGACTATACATAATATATATAGACTAATATCCTAAAACTTGACTTATACAACTTAGCCTTTGAGTGATATGCCGTCGCGATCGCTACACCGATGAAGGAGGGGGTCATTGAGGGGGGAGGGGGTCGCCGAGGGGGAGGAGCTCGTCGAGGGGGAAGGAGGCGGGAGAACAAAAATTTTGGGTAAAAAAATAAAATCGATCGAGCAGCCAACCCTATATGAAATATTGTAGCGACGTCCTTATGTAGACACGGGTGATATGCCGCCGCGATAATCTCTGACCATCGCACGCACAAACACGCGAAACAAAAGTTAGCAATACGAAAAGAAGATGACCGATAATCTCTGACCATTTAACATAAAATGTCATGTGTACATATACTGCGGAAAGTGTAGACCGCATGAACTGACAAACGAGAATTTGGAGATCAAAGTTGTAACAAGTAAAGTTGTGTTTTGGATATGTTCTATTCTTGTTAAGCTCTTTGTGCACAAAGCAAGATATAACGAATGCAGAACATCTCTCGAGTTTACGACTCTTGTATGCTCTATACTTGAGTTACGAACTCGATATTTGTTCTGTATTCTCTATTTATAGCTTGCTTTATGAACAAAGAGCATGAAAGAGTTCTTTTTCCAAAGCACAATTTGACTTGTTCCAGCTTTGAGACCCTTATTTTCGTGCGTCATCAGTTCATGTCGGTCTTCACTTTCCCCAGTAACTTCCTTCAATTAACTCTATCCCTCGGTTGAGTTACTATTTCAAAGCTTTGACACTTGCATATCATTCACTACCTTGATGTATCGATCTTACAGAATTATGGAGCTGAATTACTATCTGCAGAATCGTACTTGGATGTACAACCGTCATCCTGATAAAATGTACGGTGTGCAGGATGAATTCATAGAGGGTGTACACCAGTTCCTGCAGTTTGCCAAGGCGTTCCCTCAGTACATGGACGGTACCAAAATTAAGTGTCCGTATGTGAGATGTCGCAACTTGAAATATCATCCAGAAGTGGATGTCACGTATCATTTATACTCGAAGGGTTTCACGCCGAATTACTATCAGTGGAGCGAGCACGGAGAACTTGTGTCTTTAGCATCGGAGTACAAGCCTTATGTGGATGTCCACAATAACGCTCCTTACGATGATGGGTTGGTGAACATGGTTTTTGACGCGGCCGGGCCTAGTTTCGATCCGGATGATCATGATGCACCTGAGGAGGCACCGAACCCCGATGCTGCACAGTTCATGGAGTTGCTGGAGAATGCAAGGACTCCATTATATCCTTGTTGTGAGGATCATTCACCGTTGGAGGTGGTTACAAGATTGTTGAGCATCAAGTCTGATTTTAACATGTCGCAATATTGCTACAACCGTCTTATGGAGTTGCTTATAGAAATATTGCCTGAGGGTGCGAAGTTGCCTAAAGACTTCTACCGATCTAAGAGGATGGTTAGATCGCTCTGGATGGAATACGAAAAAATCGATGCCTGTCGCAACGGGTGCATGTTGTACTACAAAGACGACAATGATGAAGATGCCTGCAAATTTTGTGGTGTCGATCGCTACAAGGCATGTGGTAGAGGAAAGTCTGTCGGTGCCAGGAAGCCTACCTCTTCGATGCACTATTTGCCGTTGATGCCACGATTGCAGCGGTTGTTTATGGTGAAGAAAACTGCATAAAACATGAGTTGGCATAAGCGGGAACATATCGAAGGAGTGTTGGATCACCCATCTGATGGAGAAGCATGGAAGCACTTTGATCGAGAGTATCCAGATTTTGCTTCTGATCCGTGTAATGTCAGATTGGGTCTCTGCTCCGACGGTTTTACCCCATTCGGAATTTCGGGATCCCAGTATTAGTGTTGGCCTGTGATCGTCACCCCGTACAATCTACCGTCTTGGATGTGCATGAAGACTCCGTATATGTTCCTCACCGTTATTATCCCAGGTCCGAACAATCCGAAAAAGAACATCGATGTGTATTTATAGCCATTGATTGATGAGTTGAATCATCTGTGGGAAGTAGGTTCCAACATGTACGATGTATCTAGAAAATAAAATTTCCAGATGCGGGAAGCACTTATGTGGACCATCAACGACTTTTCGGCCTATGGAATGTTATCTGGATGGAGCACGCATGGTCGTCTTTCATGTCCGTATTGCATGGACAGCACTAAGGCTTTCCGTTTGAAACACGGAGGCAAATCGTGCTTCTTCGATTGTCATCGACAATTTCTGCCGAAGGATCATCCGTACCGGAGGAACATGAATGATTTTCGTGCTGACGTTGTGGAGAAGGCTAATCCCCCGCCAAGGTGGCCCGGATACACGATATGGGAAGAGGTAAAAGATTTACTAAGAGCTATTGAGCAGCCTGCTACGGGCTACAAGTGTGACGGATTTGGTCGCACTCATAACTGGACGAAGAGGAGTATATTCTGAGATCTTCCATATTGGAGCACCAATCTGATTAGACATAACCTTGATGTCATGCATATCGAGAAGAATGTGTTTTACAACATAATTAATACTGTAATGGACGTAAAGGGGAAGACGAAAGACAATCCAAAGGCTAGATTGGACTTGGAAGAAAAATGTAGACGTCCTGTATTGCATTTGATAGAGGACGGGAATGGGAAGTTGAAGCAGCCTAAGGCAATTTTCTCACTGGAGAAGGAGGATAAAGTGAGGCTTTGTAGGTGGATTCAAGGTCTGAAATTTCCAGATGGGTATGTTTCGAACTTGAAAAGATGCGTCGACCTCAAGGAGAACAAACTGACAAGTATGAAGAGCCATGATTGTCACGTATTCATGGAGCGGTTAATTTCGATTGCATTTCGAGAATTCTTACCGCAGGCAGTTTGGGATCCATTGACGGATCTTAGCATATTCTTCAGGGACCTTTGTTCTAAGAAATTGCTCGTTGATCGTCTAGAAAAGCAAGAGAAGGACATTGCGGTAACACTGTGTAAGCTAGAGAGGATGTTCCCTCCTGGATTCTTCGACTCTATGGAGCATTTGTCGATTCATCTTTCATACGAGGCACGTGTTGGTGGACCCGTCGAATATCGATGGATGTACCCATTCGAGCGACATTTGAATCACCTAAAAAGAAAGTTGAAAAATAAGGCTCGGGTCGAGGGTTCTATTTGTGAAGCCTATATTCTCGACACTACAACAAAAAGACCTATTAATGACGCTTGATAAGTAGTTTTCATGACGGCTGATGTGGAAGCGTCATCAATGTTCAGCAAGACTAGAATCTATGACGGTTTACATTAAAAATATTATTGATAGTGCTCCTGTAATACGAGCGTTATAAAAGAAGCACGAAAATTTAAGTCGAAACCTCGACTCTCTCGCAATTCTTTCGCACTTAAGAAATTTTTTAAACCCTCTCTCTTTCTCCTTCTCTTTCTCCTCTCGTTCCCCAACTCCCCTCAGCCCACTCCCCGCTCCCCAACTCCCCTCAACCCACTCCCCGCTCCCCAACTTCCCTCAGCCCGTTCCTCGCTTCCCTCGGTTACAGACTCTACCGCAGAGGGAAGGTTGTCACCGGCGTAGCCTTCACCACCGGTTTGACCTAAAATCTCGATCATTGCTTATTTTATGCCCCAAATTCAAAAATATCCTAATTTTTGACAACCATACATGCACCCATCTCTCCAAAATTAGGGTTCTTAATTTTAGGGTTTTCCGACGTCTCCGTCCACGTCGGCGATGATCCGAAAAGGGCTGCATCATCGTTGACTTCTCTTGATTAAGTGAGTGATTTTGATTTGGATTTTTTCCCTAAAAAGATTTTGTTGGGAGTGTAATTTTTTTCCCTAAAAATTAGGGTTCTTAATTTTTGATTTGGATTTTTTTCCCTAAAAGGGTTTTTTGATTTTTTTTTCTGTTTGTTCTTGTTCAAGGGAGTGTAATTACATTTGGGGAGCCGAGTCCGAAGCCTCTCCACAGTCACAGCCGCGACCCGGCGAGGTGCTGTGCGTGCCTGCGAGCCGAGTTCGAAGCCTCCCTTCGTATTCTGACACTAAATTATGGGGTATAAATTCTAAACTCTTGATTGATTTTAGTTTCTGGGTTTATTTTATTTGTCGATGATATTGTTGGATCTCGATCCCTACATAAAAAGGGTTTCGATCGACTGATACGTGTTGGGTTCGATTTTGGCTTGACGATCCTACGATTGTCTTTGTTTGTAAAGCACGAATGATCTTTAGATCATGTTCGGTTCTTTACTTGCTGTTGGATCTCTATTTTAATATAATGTGCAGGTCAGTCCTTCCCAATTTGAAGCTCATGCTGGTCAAGCTGTACGGCGCAAATCGTGGGTTAATTATTGAATAATTTCCAGCCTCTTTTTTATGACTTTTATTTGAAATCCCTGCTCATAGTCCATATGAATTGTTATTTCTAGGTACAATAATATATATACTTCCAATGGAGTGTCACTACATGAGTTGTCTGTATCCCTATCAGCAGGCAGAAAAATGTCATCCAGTGAAAATGATGACCTATGTAGCATCTGTGCAGATGGTAGAGACCTTCTCTGCTGCGATCACTGTCCTAGGGCTTTCCACAAAGGTTAATATCATTACTTGTCAACTATATTGGTATTTTATTGGACTAAATATGTTTTGGACATGCTGTTTAAAAGAAGGTTTTTTAGCATGGCATCTTGAAGCAGATGTATGCACTTGAAATGTGACCATTTAAATACTTAATCTTCTAGTTTTATCACCTAGTTCATTTCTCAGTTTGGAACCATGTCAAGAATCAAAACTATCTATATAAACTAGCAAACTAGCCTTGTCAACAGCAAGGTTCAATATTTCAAATATTGCACAAACATATTTAATGAGATGAAGACTATTTGCAATTAAATGTATTGTTGGTTTTACCCTTAATTGGTTTGTTTGTGGTTCATGGTATGTTAAGCAGTTTTGATTATGCCCCTGATCCATGGATGGCTACCAGTTAATTGGATTACTTGACCAATTAATCATAATTTTGCGACACTTGGGATTTTTTTTGATTAATTGGCACTCGGTTTATCGGATGAAGAGCCATATTACTTTACTGATTACTCGTTGCTTAATCCCTTTCTTTTATAACACTATTTTTGGTTGATAATGATGTTTTCATAAGGCCTATTGGAACATTCCATAATGATGTGGGCCTATTTGATATCTTATTTTGGTCAGGCAAGAGCATTTCAGCAGAATTAGTTGTAGAAGCTTGAACCTTTATGCTTTCATGGTCATGATTATCTTCGTTGATATGCGCCATGTAGTCACTTTGAGCATATATTACTTGAAATTAATTTTCAGATGTATAAATACAGAAAGTTTGGACAGTGAACAACCTGATAATTTTTTGCAACAGTGAAACATTCGAGTCCGTTATATGAATATCTCGTATGTTTATTTGCATACAATTACATTATATCTGAAGTCCTATTTGTATTATTTTTTTATCATGAGTTGGACTCTTTGACCACTGTATGTGGTGGAACGTGGAAGGTTTATTATCGTTTACATTTCGGAAGAACTAATTGCCAACATGAATGACCATATTGTGCCCCAAAGCATCATTGATGTTTGTGGTGATGTTGGCTTTAAAGCTAGATTATGTCGTTGAAATTTGTAGTGTTGCTTGCAAACTTGGGGCACTTGAGTCTTCATTAAGGTCTTCCAAGTATTTGAATTTTTGCATGTAATAGAACACTTGTGTACAGCCTTGGACTTTCCGAGGCTTCTTAAGAGTTAAGAGCAAACTCTCAATAACTCTAGTCGCTATAACTAATTTTTAATTTGATTTCCATTAGCATGCATGCGTCGTTGATTTTGGGACTACGTCCACTATGCCATGCCTGGATGTTTTACTTTATTTATCGGTTTCGGTTTTTATTAGAGTACTCTGATACTCTTGGTGATGGTCGTTTGACCAAATGAACCAAAGCATTGTAGATCGTATCAGATACACTGGCTCCGTGTCGGGACGTGTCCTATACGTGTTATGGCATGCTAGTACAGCAGATGATGATTGATCCTTATCTGAGACATCTTATATATCTCATTTTGTTTCTTGTCGTTGGTCGTAGTTTGTATGTTGGTACTGTTGGGTTGTTCATTCTGGGTGCAGATACGCTCGTGTTTGTACGAGTCGATACTGGACATGGATGTGAGGATACCTTCGTGTCGATGATGTAGCCTCTCCACAGTTGCAGCCGCGACCCGACGAGGCGCTGTGCGTGCCTGCGAGCCGAGTCCGAAGGTTCCCTTCGGATTCCGACACCAAATTCTGGGGTATAAATTCTAAACTCTTGATTGATTTCAGTTTTTGGGTTTATTTTGTTTGTCGATGATGTTGTTGGATCTCTATCCCTACATAAAAAAGGGTTTCGATCGACTGATACGTGTTGGATTCGATTTTGGCTTGACGATCATACGATTGTCTTTGTTTGTGAAGCGGGAATGATCTTTAGATCATGTTCGGTTTCGGGTTACCTAGCTGCTGTTAGAATTATTTGTGATGCATGTATTGTTGGTTTGGGTTTCTTGTATAAATTGTTGCTTGGGTTCTCCTTCCTATACTTGTTGTGGGATGTTGGTTTAGGTTTTCCCTATTATACATGTTGGGTTGGGAAAGATTTCTTTGTTGTTGGAGATGTTTTGCTATTTGGATTAAAATTGTTGGTTGGGTATCTATTATGCATGATGGGTTTAACTTGGTACTGTGGGTGTTTTTATTGGAAGCTTTTCGATATAAATCACATGCGGGTATATATTAGTTGGGAGTATTTCTATTTCGGGAATGACATCTCCATTAGCATGCCTGTATCGTTGATTTTCGGACTACGTCCACTATGCCATGCCTAGATGTTTTACTTTATTTGTCGGTTTTGGTTTTTATTAGAGTACTCTGATACTCTCGATTTTTCGATATAAATCAGACTCTACAATTGACTTACTCTAAAAGTGAGGATTTTGCTTTCTTTTTCAGGGTTTTGCTATACGTACATGTGCTATGGACAGTCTTCATGTGACCAAGTTGAAGCGTTATAAGTGTGCTTCTTCGCTACAGTATCTGTGAAATTTTTGATGTCGATAGTTTTGATATAGCTAAAGTGTACTCTATATTGGATACTCTATATATTTTGAGAAGATGTATATAATGAAATGGAGAAATGTAGAATGGTAGCTAAAATACTCTATTTTGAGACAATGAAATGGAGAATGGTACTTTATATTACATTTCAATGCTTTGTTGTGAATATGGTTCAAAGTGGTTATTTTCGAATTGAATTGAGCGGCATTTGAAATGTATAACATGCAGTATAGAGCGTTATAAATGTGATACAACGACCATATACAACGGTTTTTCATAACTATCCATAACGCTTTGAAAATAAAACTTAGCAGAAATTCAACCTATTAATGACGGTTTTGGATGAATTATCTATAACGCTTTTAAAAACATTTATAACACCCGATTTCACAACGCTTGGACTGGAAAAAAAAGCGTCATGGTTTGCAATTAATGACACTTTTTAGCCGTCATTAAAAGGTATTTTTGTTGTAGTACGAGGAGATTACAAATTTCTGCTCCTCCTATTTCAAACCTCATGTTGCTACGAATAGAACGAGGGCACCGAGAAATAACGATGGATATCAAGAATTTAATGATGGAATACTGAAAGTATTCAATGCGTCCGGAAAGCCTTCGGGGAAAATAAAGAAGAGATATTTAAATGACGAAGAGCTAAGGACTGCTCAGTTGTATGTATTACTCAATTGCGACGAGGATGAAATGGAGAAGCTAGAGGGGTAAGTAAGGAATGATGAGTTTACGTCATCTCAATGTAATAGTATAAGCTAATATTATTGTACTAATCGGCGGTTGCTTCGTTGTTTTCCAGCACATATAATGATGAGTTGAGACTGGTTAGACCCTACCTAACAGACGAAGCATTAGAACAAGTTTTCCTTCTTGGTTGAGCGAATATGTAAGTAGCTCGGTAATTACTGGCCTCTTCTAATGCAACTGCGCAATAAATAACTTATTATCTCTTCTTTGATATTCAGGTCGATCGTCTAATTTCACCCGAGATTGAATTAATTAGAACTCTTGCCAAGGGACCAATTACTTTTGTTAAAATATGGCCAAGTTACTATGTCAATGGCTTTCGGTTCAAGTCGACAAATGCTCCGATCAGAGACAGCTTCCTGGATCTTGATTCCACGAAAAACAGTTGTTTGTGTATCAAGTCTTCGAACTACAAAGACATCGATCCAGGAAATGATTTCTTTGGCATCTTGCGAGAGATTGTGGAGTTGTCATATAATAATGGCAGAGAACCTGCAAAGATCGTGTTGTTCAAGTGTGAATGGTTCGATCCGATTGAAAATCAAGGTTGGAAAATTGACAAGCATGGTCTTGTGGATATAAACTACAAGCGTAGATATCAAGGCTACGAACCGTTTGTCCTAGCAACTCAGGCTCAGCTCGTATACTTCACAGCTTATCCGAGATGGGGAGCAACGAAGTCTGACTGGTGGGCAGTATGCAAGACTAAAGCTAGAGATACTTTTAATGTTGACGAAAAAGATTATCAGAAGGACGAGCTACCTCTTGTAACCAATATTGTCGATGTGGACTCCACGAAAGTTATGCATTGCATGACACATAATGTAGAAGATGTAGAATTATCCGAAGAGGAAGACGAAGCCGACGAAGGCGAAGATGAAAGTGAAGATGAGGAGGAAGAGGAAGATGAGGTCGAGGAAGACGAACAAGATGATTATTCTGAAGATGATTGAGAGAGATATACTTATCTGAACTTAGATTTTTTTTCTAGAATATATTATCTGGACTTAGATGTTTATTGTAGAATGTATCATCATATGATGTCTTTGTTATTATCTTATCTTTGTTGTACTTTCATATTTCTAGTCTCTATTATTTGTTGTACTTTTATATTTCTAGTCTCTATTATTTGTTGTATTATCATATGCTGTTATCAGGTATAGCAGGTCGTCGCGGATCGTTCCGAAAAGGGGGACGACGAGGTCATGATCCTCCGGTACTTCCTACAGATACTGCTAGAGGACGGGGTTTTCCTTCGGTACCTCCTACTGGTACCGGCTCTGGATCCTCATCGCCGATTACTCCTCCATATCGGACAGTAGCTGGGCCTGCTGGGACGACGTCACGTGGCATATCTCCTGGGACGAGTAGTTCCAGACCTAATGAGAGTGCTCGCCCGTCTAGCGTTCCTGCTGCTGATACGACGATGGAGACGGATGAGCAGATGGCGGAGGCTGCACCGACAGCCGAGACGGCTGTGCCGACGGCCGACCAGCATCATGCAGATGATGCGTGCGCACCTCCGGAGGAGAGGAGGACGAAGATCTGGGCCGACGGTACAAAGTAGGTATTTTGGTTTATAATTTTTTCTGTTTTTATCATAAATTAACTTTTTTCATGAATATAATATGTCTGTATAGATATCGTCCCCCAGAGGTACAGAGACGCCTAGGCCATATGCTGAGGCATAATTATGGAGGTCCTTGGATTAACTACTCTGATGCTCCAGACGAAAGGAAGAACTACTGGTTTACGCGCTTCAAGGTTAAAATAGATTTGCTTTTAATATGTATCATATAATTAATTCATATTATATATAACTGATAAATATTTGGTTTGCGCTCTTCTAGGATATATTTTTCTATCCATCGCACCGGGTCGAACTTATCGAGGGGATGTTTCCTGTCGTCGCTGCCAAGCTGATCCGTGACGCTATTAATGATCAGAAGGATCGTGATCGTGCCGGAAAGCCGATCCAAGGTTGGATCACCCCTGATCAGTGGAATGCGATGAAGGCTCGATTCGACGAGCCAAGGTACAAGGAGAAGTCGGAGAAGGCCAAGGCGGCTAGGCAACATGCCTCGAAGTGGTGCGGTGGGTCGATTCCGATGACAGAATATTTCCGTCGTCTGGTATGTCTTTCTCTTTTAGAAATATTATTTTAATACAAATCCGATAAATTATTACTAAGATAATATATTTAATTACATGTAAGGAAGGTCGGTAACGCCGACAGGGTGACCGTCTTCCTGGCCACCCATCGAAAGGGCGAAGGCCTTATTGACGAGAGGGCCGAACAGACCTATGTAAGTATTACAGTACGTTATCTTAATTTAATACTTCGTGTCAATTTTAATATAACTTAGTAAATATGATGCAAATAAATATTCATGTAGTTAGTAATAATAAGTACATTAATTAGAAATTAGAAATTATAGAGTACTATCCATACTTTCTAGGCCGAGTATCAGAGGCTGCGGGAACGGGCGGCTGCTAGTGCACCTAATGCAGGAGAGGCCGGTACTTCCTCGCAGCCCACTCAAGCTCCGTCGGCGGACGAGCTGTGGATGACCGCTGCTGGTGGACTCCATAGGGGTACGTACTATAGTACGGGATCCTATGGTGCCCAAGTTGCGACCCAGTCCTCTAGGGAATCTCCTGCTAGTGTGCATGGTCCACAGCCGTCCCAGGAGTCTGCCAGAGTCCACTAGATGATGGAGTCTCTCCGTGACGACCTGCTACGATGGATCGAGGAGCAGTCTCAGCACCCTACGGACGATCCTGTACTGCTAGCATGATTGGATGCGCTCGACCACAGCATTATAGAGCTCATGGAGATACTGAGAGGACAGAGCGCAGCGTTGGAGGGTTAGAGCGCACGGTGACGGAGCTGCAGACAGCATAGGTGACCATGACCGATAGGCTGAGATTGGTGACGGATTCGATGGTCGAGAGCAGTGATAGACTGTTATCTACCATGGATTCATACAACCAGCAACTTACAGCGTTGGAGCGTACTGGTCCTCCGGGTGCACCTTCATCGTCGTCGACTCCGTCACCTCCACCGCCTTCTTCATCGACACCGACTCCACCGACGTCACTGCCTGCTCCATCGGTATCGATTTCACTTGAGGAGTATGAGTTGTTCTTATCCCTTCATCGCGGCGGTGCCCCTCCTGCACCAGATCCCTAGTAGTCCTAGTTAGGACTGTTTATTTGTGTTTGTTTGATCCTTTGTTTGTGACTTGGATATTTGTTGGTTGTGTAGACTTGGATGTTTGGATCCTATTTGTTGGATCCTATTCTATTTGTTGGTTGTGTGTAGACTTTGGTTATTTGGTTGTAGACTTTGTTATTTGGTATAGACTTGGTTATTTGGATACTCGTTGGTTGTGCCTATTCTATTTGTTGGATCCTATTCTATTTGTTGGATCCCATTCTATTTGTTGCCTGCTACATTGTGTTATACTGTTGTTTATGTTATTATTCGTTTCAATTGGATGTTAATGTGCTTATGTGGTTTATGTTTACCGGTGTTGAGTGTTCCACCGAAGGGGTTGGCGAACCCAGGGAGAAAAGGATATCAGTTATACTGTGTCTTTATGGTTATCTTTTTAGACTGCAGGGAGAAAAGGACATTCTGTATTTTATTTTTTATATTTTTTTTTGCAGATTTACCGACGTTTATCGATGTTTACCGACGTCCACCGATGTACGTTTGCATCGGTAAACGTCGATAAATCTCTAAAATTTTTCAGGGTACCGACGTTTACCGACGTCCTTATACGTCGGAGACCGTCGGTAAAAGTCGATGAACGTCGGTAATAATCCCAGGAATTACCGACATTTAGTGACATAATAGTCGTCGCCAATCTACCGACGTAACGACGGTAAACATCGGTAAGTTCCCAGGATTTTACCGACGTGTAGCAACTTTCAACACGTCGTTAATCCACCGACGAAACGACGGTAGACGTCAGTAATATCCCAGGATATACCGACGTAATCATACGTCGGTGAACGTCGGTATTTGTGACATTCGGCGACGTTTTAAAGATCAGCGACTTACGTTTCCGCGACAAGTCCAAAACGTCGGTAATTGCGTCGGTAAATATTTTTAGCGACGTAATTTGTCATTTTAGCGACGTCTTTAGGCGTCGCTAAAACGACTTATTCTGGTAGTGAGAAGAAGCACTTAGTCACAGAACAAAGACTCATAGATATGACTGCTAAATATGAGGAGTCTTATGCAGTTTTTAAAAAGTTAGAAATCAAGTTAGGCAAAAAAGGCAATACCTGTGACACAGCCTAAGTTTAGTCCTAATGCTAAGCATACACCTAAGAGGACTAAAACACAGAAAGCACGTAAGAAATATGAATATCACCATGCTTTCACTTATAGGTTTTCAAAGAAACCACATATGCATGTCAACACAAATTCTACTAACATGTTTTCAAAACTTACTTGCACATACTGTGGTACTCATGGACACATATCGTAGTATCGTTTAGCAAGAAAACTTGTTGACAATCTCACATTATTTTGGAGATCTAAGACTAATCAATATGGACCCTTCAGTAAATGGGTATCAAAGGATTCATCTACTTGTTTTGTAGGTGGACCCTCAACCCTCTCATGCTAAAAGCAAGTGGATCCTCGATAGCAGATGTTCGCGACACATGACTGGTGATACATCTTTGTTCGCCATGCTATCGATGAAGAAAGAAGTATATGTCTCCTTCAGAAACAACCTGATAGGTGATATCATTGGAAATGGCACTGTTGGTATATCTCCTTATCCTGTAATAAAAGATGTTTGTCTAGTTACAGAATTAAAACATAACCTATTAAGCATAAGTCACTTGGCTGATAATGGTTATGGTATCAACTTTGTAAAAGACAAATGTACCATATATGATATATCGTCTAGTAATCCCGTATATGAAGGGATTAGAGAAGACAATATTTATGTTTTCTTTCTGGAGACACTACCAGAATAAGTTATTTTAGCGACGCCTAAAGGCGCCTAAAGACGTCGCTAAATTACTTTAGCGACGTCTTCCTCTTGTCGCGGAAACCTTAGTCGCTGTTTGGAAAGACGTCGCTGATTGTCGCCAACACCGACGTTTACCGACGCAAAATTATGTTGGTAATATATCGACGTTTACCGTCGTTTCGTCGATGAAATAGCGATGTTTATGATGTCGCTATACGTCGGTATTTCCTGGGAAAATTATCGACGTTTATGATGTCGCTCTACGTCGGTATATCCTGGGGAATATTACCGACGTTTTGTGATGTCGCCATACGTCGGTATATCTTGGAAAAATGAGGTAAAATCCTAGGAAAGTTACCGATGTCTACCGACGTTTACCGACGCATACCGACGAAAATAACGTCGCTATACGTCGGTATCCTGGCAATATATGCCAGTTTAGCGACGTCTACCGACGCATTTTGACGTCGGAAAGCGTCGGTAAACGTCAGTAAACGTCGATAAATTTGAAAAAAATAAAATAAATAAATTACAGTATGTAGTTTTCTCCACAGAATTATTTTCTTCCTGCAGTTTAATAAATAACACTGAAACACAATACACAAGCACATTTTATCCCTGGGTTCGCCGACCCCTTCGGTGGAAAACTCAACACCGGTAAATTAACATCCAAATGAAACGAATAACACCATAAAATAGCCAAAGTCCACAAAACATATATAAACCAATATCCAAATTGTCATGGGTCTACACAACCAATAACCAATGTATCTATGCAACCAACAAACAAGTGTCACAAACAAATAGTAAACACGAACAAGTACTCAAACACTCAATACAAACAGTCCTAACTAGGACTACTGGGGATCTGGAGCAGGAGGGGGTGCACCGCGACGAAGGGTTAAGAAAAGCTTATAGTCCTCCTGTGAAATCGACACCGATGAAGGAGGTAGTGACGTCGATGGAGTCGGTGTCGATGAAGAAGGTAGTGGTGCCGGCGGAGTCGACGACGATGAAGGCACACCCGGAGGACGATAACGCTCCAATACTGCAAGTCGCTGGTGATATGAATCCATGGTAGATAACATTCTATCACTGCTATCAGCCACCGAATCCTGCACCAATCTCAGCCTCTCGCCCATGGTCATCTGTGATGTCTGCAGATCCAATATGCTGCGCTCTGTCGACGCTCTAAGATCAGTGATGCTCCGCTCTGTCCGCTCAGGTACATTCCTGAGCTCCATAATGTGTTGGCCCATTGGTCATATGGTCAAACTGATTTTAATAATTGATCAAACTCTGTCTCGATATATGGTGCTAGTCAGGATATCTCGGACTCTTGGACATGATCAAGAACGGCTATCTACTCAGTTCAAGATCGAAGCGTTGTTTGCCTGTTCGAGTCTGTATTTCTTTGAGCAATGTAATCTTTTATTTTATTGAGTCTAGAAATATATTATACACCGAGTCGTACTGGCAAATAGGCTATTCCAAAATAATTTTAAAATGTTTTTAAAAATGTCCTTATTTTTGAAAAACATTCGTATTTACAAAAGCTCCAAAAAGGTTTTCAAAATTCCCCAAAATCTATTTTGAAAAACCCTAACCAAACCCTGACAGAACTCGGCCAGAGTTCGTCCAGAGTTCGGTTAGTGGCCGTTTTGATTTTTGAATTCCTTGGAACTTGGTCCTCCTGCAGTTGCGGATTTGACCGAGATTTGCTCATCGAGTTTTGCCCGAATTCTGCCAGAATTCTGTCTTTGGAACTCCTTTAAATAGAGAAGGATTTCGATCATTTTGACTCACTCATTCACTTTCAATCTTCTCTCTACTTAAAGCTTTCAGTCTTCCAAAGAGTTTTTCTCGAGCTTTAATTTTCAGATCCCAAGCCAGTTATAATCCTCTAGTCGATTTGCTAGTGCGGTACGGTCTAGAAGTTTCTGAGTGATTGTAATCAGAAGGCTTGATAGAAGAATACCTCTTCACAATTGAAGTTGGACGAGTTCTTCGTATCAAAGGTCGCATTGTAGAAGTTGCAAGGACTTCGTAAGAAAACTTGTGGTTTTGCAAATAGTGGATTCAACTGGTAGCAAGAGTTCTACCGACTGGACGAGTCCTCAACAGAGGGAAACCAGTATACATCGCTGTCTTTGCGTTTGCTTTCTTATCTCTGCCTTTACATTATTTAGTTGTGATTATTATTCTGTGATCTTGCTGCTAACAATTTTTAATTAGCATAATTCTGCTGCCTACTCTATTCACCCCCCCTCTAGAGTATTCTGTTTTACGATTTCGTTCCTACAATTGGTATCAGAGCGGGTGTTACAGGTAAAGCAAGGTAACATTACATTTATTTATTCATTTAATTAATTGTTATATAGATCACAGCACAACACATGGTAACTGTGAAATTCACAAGTGAAGGCCAGGCCACAAACAGACCTCCACTGTTTGATGGTACAAATTATACCTATTGGAAAGCACGGATAAGTTTCTTCTTGAAATCTCTTGACTTTCATTTATGGTCTATTATTATTGATGGCTATCAAAAGCCACCTCGTATAAATGTTGATGGAGTTTTAACTGAAAAATCCCATAACAGATATACAGAAGAAGAAAAGAAAAAGCCAGTCTTGACGCACGTGCTATTAACGCTTTATTTTGTGCTTTAGACAGAACTGAATTTAACAGGATGTCTATCTGCACAACTGCAAATGAAGTATGGAAACTTCTTGAAGTCACACATGAGGGAACAACTCAAGTCAAAGAATCAAAGGTCAGCAGACTTACTCAAGAGTATGAGGTGTTCAAGATGAAGCCCAACGAAACAGTTACTCAGATGTTCGAAAGATTCTTGGATATTGTAAATCCTTTGTCCTCCCTAGGCAAAGATTACAGTAACCATGAAAAGATTCGTAAACTCCTGCGAGCACTTACCAAGAACTGGATTCCAAAGGCTACTGCAATCATTGAAGGGAACGACCTCACAACTATGTCCCTCGAAGTACTCATGGGTAAGCTACTCACTCATGAACTGGAGCTACAAGATTTTGAAGAGCCTGCACCAAAGGAGAAGACTATCGCTATCAAGGCTCAGCACAGAAAAGCTGCTGAAGGTGATTCAGACAGCAGTAAATCTGATACTGAAGATCAAGCACTCCTAGCAAGGAAATTCAAAAGATTCATGAGATATGAGAAGAAAGCCAAAGAAAATAATAGCAGCAACAACTGGTATCAAGATGACGCTGTCTGCTACGGCTGCAAGAAGAAAGGACACATAAAGAAGGATTGTCCTACAAACTCATCATCAAGCAAATAGAGCAACATGTATGAGAAAGAGAACCTGAAGAGATCAACATCTCGAAAGTATGCCAATACCAGCATATGGCATGAAAGTGAAGCCAGCGACTCAGAAGATGAACAATCAGAAGACGCTACAAATGTATGCTTTATGGCATCCGATCAGGTACTCTCTGAACCTATAGTTGATACATATGATGACTTCACCTTTAAGCAATTAGGAGAAGCCTTCAGTGAACTGATAAGTGATTACAGGAAACTGCGTAGCAAATATCAGACCTCTAAGAAGGTACTCAAAGAGTACAAAGGTGAAATAGGAAGACTTACCGACCAACTAGCTGAGGTTAGAGATAATGTTAGTGAGTCTGGTGAGATTTCTTCTATTAAGCTCTTATTACACAAGACTACCAAGTCATCCGAAGAAAAAGACAAGGTTATTAACCAACTGAAAGAAGAACTTTCTAAAGAGAAGAAAAGTCTTCAAAGTGCACAAGTCAGAATGGAAGCACTCACTTCTGACTATACTAAGTTGTATGACACTTCCAAAAGATTGGAAATTAGGTTAGAAAAACAGCCTGAGACTGCTGCTTCCTACCCTAACACGTGTCACTTATCGAATAATCGAAACATTCCCAAACCAAACACTGTCAGACCTAACCATATCAAACCTTTACCCCAAAAGGTTAAGCCCAAGTAGGATTATAGGTATGCTTTCTTCTATACTAGAAAACCTAAACCTACCAACCATGCACTTCACTCAGCTTTCAACTCTCAACATGCTAATTGTCATTATTGTGGCTTCATTGGTCATATATCTTCTGCATGTAGAATCAGAAAGCTTGTTGATTTAAATATTTATGCATGGATACCAAAAGCTAACATTCCAGGACCCTACAAGAAATGGGTACCAAAAGTTTCATCTGCAAATTGTTTTGTAGGTGGAACACCTTTCACATGCTAAAAGCAAATGGATCCTCGACAGCGGTTGTTCACGGCATATGACCGGTAATGCTACATTATTTGTAACACTGTCGAAGAAGAAGAAGGAAGGTTATGTCTCCTTCGGTAACAACTTAAAAGGGTATATCGTTGGTATCGGTGATGTTGGTAAGTCTCCCTATCCTGTGATTAAGGATGTCTGTTTGGTTACCGAGTTGAAACATAATCTACTCAGCATAAGTCATTTAGCTGATCATGGTTATGGCATCAACTTTGGCAAAGACAAATGTACTATAGTTGATAGCTCAACTGGTAGTACTATCTTTGAAGGTATCAGGGGAGACAACATATATATTTTTTATTTGTTGGAAGAAACTAACATTTCAGGTAGATGCTTAATGGCTA
This sequence comes from Iris pallida, assembly GCA_029216955.1. NCBI lineage: Eukaryota > Viridiplantae > Streptophyta > Magnoliopsida > Asparagales > Iridaceae > Iris > Iris pallida. Next base: position 9,692,642 of record JANAVB010013397.1, read on the forward strand.
AAAGTGATGAGAGTCATCTGTGGCATATGAGACTCGGTCACACAAATATAGACACAATCTCAAGATTATCCACGAAGAAGCTAGTACGCGGTTTACCGGACATAACATTCAAGAAGGATTCAGTATGCAGCCAATGTGAAAAGAACAAAGCTACCAGATCCACATTCAAGTCAGTAAACACAGTATGTACTACTATACCTCTACAATTACTACATATGGACTTATTTGGTCCTAGCAGAGTAGCTAGCCTCGGAGGTAAGTTATATGCTTTTGTAATTGTAGATGATTACTCTAGATACACGTTGGTATACTTTTTGACACGCAAGAGTGATGCATTATCCGAATTTGTTGTCTTTTGCAAGAAAGTACAGAATGAAAAAGGTTACATGATCACTCGTATTAGAAGCGATCATTGTAGCGAATTCGAGAATGCAGAGTTTGAGCAATTTTGTGACACACACGGTTTTGTACACGAGTTCTCCTGTCCTAGGACTCCACAACAAAATGGATTTGTGAAACATAAGAACAGAACTCTATCCGAAATGGCAAGAGTAATATTAAACCAGTTTAGTCTACCCAAATATTTCTGGGCTGAAGCTGTCAGTACAGCTTGTTTTGTTCTCAATAGAGCTCTAATTCGACCCAAATCGAAGAAGACTCCATTTGAGTTATGGTTTGATAGAATTCCATCAGTTTCATATTATAGAATATTTGGTTGTAAATGCTTTATTCTTAATACAAAAGATAATTTGGAAAAGTTTGACGAAAAGGCCGATGAAGGTATATTTTTAGGTTATGCGGCCAAGAGCAAAGGATACAGAGTCTTCAACAAACGAACTATGATCATCGAAGAATCAATCAACGTCACCTTTGATGAATTGAATCAAATGACTATCGATGACAATGACGAAGATCTAATTGTACCAAGCTCAACACCAGCTGATTCTCCAAGAGAAGAACCCAAAAGCAGCTACCTTCGGAGTCTGCCGAAAAGATTAAAATTTACGGCTGATCATCCAAAGGATTTGGTAGTTGGTGATATTACCAAAGGTGTAAGTACTCGTACATCCAGTAGAGATATTGTTTCTAGTATTGCATTCATTTCACAGCTAGAACCCAAAACCATTGATGAAGCATGTAGTGATCATTTTTGGTTAGATGCTATGCATGAGGAATTAAACCAATTTGAACGGAATCAAGTTTGGGAACTTGTTCCCAAGCTTATTGATCATCCGGTCATTGGCACCCGATGGGTATTCCGAAATAAACTGAACGAGAATGGTTTAGTGACTCGCAATAAGGCTCGATTCGTAGCTCAAGGATACAATTAGGAAGAAGGTATCGACTACGATGAGACTTATGCCCCAGTTGCGAGATTAGAATCCATTCGCATGTTATGTGCATTTGCATGTTTTTATAATTTCAAATTATTTCAAATGGATGTCAAGAGTGCATTTGTAAATGGTTTTATAAAAGAAGAAGTTTTTGTAGCACAACCTCCAGGTTTCACAGATTTTAAAAACCCTGATCATGTTTTCAAGTTAAAGAAAGCTTTGTACGGTTTAAAACAAGCCCCTCGTGCTTGGTATGATCGTCTAAGCTCTTTTCAACTTGATAACGGGTTTTCAAAGGAAAAGGTTGACACTACTTTGTTTATAAAGTCTTTGAATAATAATATTCTTTTGATACAAGTCTATGTTGATGATATTATATTTGGATCTACTGATGAATCTCTTTGTCAAGAATTCTCTAAGTGTATGCAGAATGAGTTTGAGATGACCATGATGGAAGAGCTGAAATTCTTTCTCGGACTGCAAATCAAACAAACTGACAATAGAACATTCATAAATCAAGCCAAGTACACAAAAGATTTGCTAAAGAAGTTTGATCTGGACAATGTCAAACCTATTGGCACTCCGATGGCAACTTCAACAAAGCTTGATATTGATAAACAAGGCAAGCCTGTCGACACACGTAAGTATCGAGGTATGATCGGTAGTTTACTTTATTTAACTGCTAGTCGTCCAGATATTATGTTTAATGTTTGCCTGTGTGCACGTTTTCAAGCTAATCCAAAGGAATCACATCTGTGCGCAGTTAAGCGTATCTTTCGTTACCTTAAGGGCACTTCTTCTGTTGGCTTATGGTATCCCAAAACTAAGTCCTTTGACCTTATTGGTTACTCGGATGCAGATTTTGCTGGATGCAAAGTTGATAGAAAAAGTACCAGCGGCACATGTCATTTCTTAGGTAAGGCTTTAGTCTCATGGTTTAGTAAAAAGCAAAATTCTGTAGCCCTATCAATAACAGAGGCTGAGTATATCGCCACATGACGTTGTTGTGCTCAGATTTTGTGGATGAAACAAACCTTGAAAGACTATGATTTATTTTTTACACACATTCCCATTTTCTGTGACAACACGAGCACAATTAATTTGACTAAAAATCCAGTATGTCACTCTCGTACTAAGCATATCGAGATCCGACATCATTTTCTTAGAGATCATCATCAGAATGGAGATATTGACCTTGTATACATAGACACTGAGAATCAATTAGCTGACATCTTCACAAAACCTCTAGCGGAAAATCGTTTCAACTATTTACGTCGAGAATTAGGAATTTTGGACGTCAATAATGTTAATTAATTTTATTTTATGATTATATTTCAATACGCAAAAACTGTGTTAGAGACAAGCCAATAAAGAGTCTGTCTGTCACCACAACTATGGTTGAAGCGAAGCGGTACTTAAGAGTTCCCCGGTGAACCTCCGCCAGCTGGGACAGTACTCCTACATCTAATCTGAGACAGTCGCTGTATAACAAAATTTAATCTATAAAATAATATTAATTATATTAATTGAAGGTTGAAATTACTAATCTTTGAATTAAATTTTTGAAATGAGTCAATGAAATAGAAAGTGGCCCAAACCAACTAACAGAACCCCTAGGCGAATTCGGCCAGAGTTCGGACCGAATTCGGCCTGAGTTCGGTTAGTAGTATCTGGTTATATAGCCAGAACCCGAGAGCCTCTTCTTCTTCATTGCTTCTAAAAACCTCTTCCACAGCAACAGCAGCCGCACGAAGCTCTCCAAACCCTAGTTCTTTACTACTTTGTTTCTCCCAATCTATGTGGTGAAATCCATCCAAATTTTGGATTCGTATGGAGATCGTTGTCCTCTACAGCGTACTTGAATCTTGGGAGGTATAACTCCGTATTTCTCCTCCTTTCAAATTCGTGCATATTTACTTTATTTGCACAATGCCGCCTAAGGGATTCAACCCCTTCAAGAGGAAGAAGACGACCAATCCTAGTGAGGAAGGATCATCTTCACATCTACACACGGATTCCCTCTTTTTGCCAGTTCAATCGAGCGATGGCGCGTTCGATGGGTTTTATTTTCAAACCCTAGATCAAGCCCTTCTATGGTATGGAGACTTTTCTATGAGATCCATATGCACAGGCGCTCCTATCAAATGGACTGTGTTTCCAGATCACCGCCCTTATTTTGAGGCATTAGGGTTATAACACTTTGCTAAACTTTGTTTCTCGGTAGCTACTAATGCCATTAGATTTTTCTATTGCAATATCGTACTAAACGCATTTGACGTAAGTGTCACGACCCGTACCCTGAAGAGGGGCACGAGTACGTGGTTACGTCCAGCCTACGCCGCAGTATCGGCGGTAGAACGCTGTATATAGGGTCTGTAAATTCTACGACTAAAACAGATAAATGTACCTGTACAGTATATACACTTCAAATGGAGGTGACATAGCAATACAGTCTCAATCACATATATCAAACTAAGGTAGATAGCATGGAAGGGAAAATACGATAGATAAAATAGAAAATGAGTCCAAGATCCACAAGTCAGAGCTATACACAAATATCCATGTCTCAGAAAATATATAATAGATACTACAACTGACAGTGCTAGCTGGCTCGCAGGCCAGGCAAACCTAACTAGCTATACTACTCAGGGTGAGCAAAATCTAGTAGCTCTACTAATAAGCCACTGTCTAAGTCTACTCCGTCAGACTCTACCCCATAGTAGGTCGGGCAATCAGCCTCGGAATCATCTGTAATATGTCAACGGTATCCTGTCAGGAAAATGAGCAAGTAGAAACACCAACAGCAGTTCCATATGAATTGATAAATTTTATAAGAGATAGTGTAATGAAATACAAGACAAAATCAACTGGAGATATATAAAATGGTGTGAGTACTGAAAAAGGACGACAATATGAATGTATATAGGACGACTTGGGAACTGTTCGGAAAGTCGAGTTACAACCCCTAAACCAAACAAGGACTGGGGCTGTAACCCTTCTCCCGAACAGAACTTAGTCACCACAGATAATAAATATAAAAGGTGCCTTGAATTATTAGTGCGTCATGTGATCGGCTTGGGAAAAACATGTTCAGACCTTCCATCCGACCGGCTACAACAAATAACAAGTATGAAGCAACAAGTGTGAAGATAAGGCCGGTCACCATGGAAAGTTGTGAACAAGTAGCTATAGACAAGTGTTGAGTACAAGTGTGAAATAACAAGTGGGTATTTTGATCACACAACCACTAATAACTCCCCATCCCTGAATAGTATAAAAGATCCGATCATAACACGTCATGACACGAGATTTAATAGCAGGTGATCAGCCCACTCCCAAGTCCATGTCTATACAAGTACAAGTAACAAATCGAGTCATGTACCAATATACCAAGTAATCCAGGAACAACATCTCATGACAGGATCCGACATATACTAGTCCGTAAAATATCGTGTCTGAGAATCAAGTAAGACACTACAACTGAATCGAATATAGCAGATATCAAGACAATAAAAACTATCAGTGAATGTACTCGCCTATGGTCCTGAGCTGATAGGGTGAACAGACGCTCAGAGCGATCACAGACCTAAGATAAGATACCATGAGTCAAACTGGACTAAATACTGAAGAAGGAAACTAATTCAAGTCATGAATGCAAGTCTAAGTCAAAACTAGGTCAATCTAGTTCAGACTGAGTCACACTAGGTCATACTGGCTCATACTGGGTCATACTAGGTCACTGGGAGTCATTCCAAGTCAAACTAGGTCGAACGGGGTCAAGGTTGACTTACAGTTGACTTTTGGTCAAAAAGTCAACTCTAGTCAACTCTGGTCAACATTGAGTCAACCCTGGGTTAAACTAGTCTAATGTTAACCAATAGTTGATTTTCAGTCAACTGGTCAACTCAGGTTTGGTTTCGGTCAAATCGGGTCGCTTAAAGGCTAAGTTTGACTCTCGGTTGACTTTTGTTGACTTTTGGTCAAAAAGGTCAACCGACGTCAAAACTAGTCTATGAGCACCATATTTGATCATTACCAACCACAGAAATCAAGTTCTAACTCTATCTTAGACTTCTAACACCAATACCCTATTCCTAGGCAAAACTAGTATTTACCCTTCTAAGGTAAATCCCGATACCTTGCCCAATCCCAAGGAAACCTCGCAAATACCCATGGTACTAGCCTAGGCTCCTTAGGGTAGCTAGATATCAACCTATCTAGGGTTTACCTACCAAGAAAAATGGGTATCCTAGGTATCTAGGCTATGTTAAGATACATGGTATTGATTTACCCTATTTCTAACCTATCTCATATCATATATTTACCCTCAACTCTATCACACTCCCATACCACTCACTCACACACAACACTCACATATATTTCTCACACTCATAGGCTTCCAATAGGTTTCCTATTGGTTTCCACAAAAGGCTATCATATATGCCACTAGCCACACTCACTTAGGCCACCCACACACACAACATCTCATAGATACACACACACACATAGGTAAATATGTGGACTGATTTGGGGATATAAGTGGAATGAAAAGTGGGGGTTACATGCTGTTCTTGACAGCAAGAAATGGGATTTGAGGGACAGCAGCAAATGAGATTTGATGGACTGATTTTGGATGAAGTAAAGGACTGTTTTGAGGGCCCAAAATAGGACAGCCATGGGAGGGTTTTGTTAGCTGTTATGGGACAGCAGTACATGGGTTTAGGGACAGCCATGAAGGCTTGAAACATGGCAGCATATAGGGCTATTGTTGTGGGGAAATAGGACATCAGTTTGGGGGTCAAGTAGGGACTGTTTGAGGGTTTAAGGACAGCCATTTGATGGCAAAACAGGACAGTTTAGTGGGGGTTTAGTTGGCTGTTAGGACAGCAGGTAGGGGGGTCATAAGGGCAGCAGGTTTTGGTTATTCCCCTCCCTCTAAATACTCACACAACACTCCTCTACCCCTCTCTATATCTCCTCTATCTAACACTTATCACGCTCTACCAATTTTCTTCACTAACCACTCTTCAAACACCTACACTACACTAACTTACACACACACTCACTCAAGCTTGGCCGAACCTGTCATGCTCCCTTCCCATACCAACACAAACACCACACCACATAATATATACACTAATATATATATAAGCTATATATATATATATATATATATATATATATATATATATATATATATATATATATATATATATATATATATATACATATATATATATATATATATATATATATATATATATATATATATATATATATAGAGAGAGAATGATATATATAACCATATATATATATATATATACATATAGGTAATAGGAATATGATACATTAAGAGAAATCATTCCTAAATACATGTAAATTCTGAAATAATAATAGAACACACCAAAACCAATGCACAACAATATACATGTGTCCAAATAGGGGGTTTTCCTATTAGGACACGATCCTACATATTGGACACCTCTAAAAATGTCCAAATAGACACAAAATAGTCTCTAATGGAGACACAACCATGGGAAACATTTCTATGGGTTCCTAACCATTCTATATACAAAGGAAAACTATTTTAGAGAAGAGGTTTACCTATTTTGGAGATGGAAACTATGGTGGAGCTCTCAAGAATGGAAAGAACCTTTGGAGAAGAAGAAGAAGAAAGTGGATGAGAACAAGTGATGATGAATTTCTCTTTCCTCCCCACCACTACATGTGGCCGGCCAAGAGGCTCCAAAACCCCCTTTATACTATTTACAAGTTTGCCCCTCTATTGTTTTATTAGCTCTATACAAGTTGGCTTAGGGTTTGGGGGTTAAAAATGTAAATCTAAAGTTCTAATTAGGTCTAACCTAATCCATGGGGTCATGACTAATCCCTCTAACTTTTGATGGTAATATTGTGGGTCATGGCTAACTAGTGTGTGGGCCCGCTAAGGTCAAAACTACCCCGGGTCCCCGAAACAAGTCAAAACAAGTCGGAATGAGTTAAAATTCGAACCCGACTCAAATAATCCCAAAATATTACAATAAATAAATAAATAATTTGAAAATAAAAAATGGCAAAAATACCCCTGTTTCTGGAAACTGGGGTGACAAATCTATCCACCTAAAAAAAATTTCGTCCTCAAAATTAAAACCAAACAATAGTAAAATCTCAAATTCACAAGTCATGGCTAAAAATTTAAAATGATTAAAATCTCAAAAATTAAAGCAGGAATTAAATGACTAGATTTATAAAATTTAAAATTACTCTCAAATATAAGTCTATCCACCTTAAAAGAATCATCCAAAAACTTAAAACGAAGCAAACACAGAAACTTCACGCAATTTGATAATCGTATGCGTCTGTCCAAAAATTATGATACTCAGAATCTCCGTCACGCCAGTGAGCAAGGCTACGATAATCACAGAGTCCTCAACTACGGTACATACCTCTAGAATTATGGTATTTAAAATTTTTGCATTGCCGCTAGCTTGGCAGCGAAAACCTTAAATTCCCACACCCTAGAAATTCGTCCATAGTCCGATTATATGTCCTCACTCTGCCTGCTAGCATGAACCTAGAGGATTCTAAAATCTCATAATCGAGGCGACCTAGCCCATACGACTTATCTCAGAAAATGTCACATCACAAGAACAAAATTTCATCCAACGATCAAAGAACAGATAGAATCGAAGTTTAAGACAGTTTACGAAGGCAAATGCGGAAAGAAAATTCAAAAGATTGGAATCTGCTATCTGCTTTGCTGCTGCCTGAGTGGGCTCAACTGCCATGGTGAACGCACGCCCCTGCTGGCCTCCTCTAGCCTGCCGCACTCTATCCTGGCCCGCCTGTCTGGCTACACGGGCAGCACAGTCCCTCATCTGGTGATCTGGAGCTCCACAGAACAGACAAACTCCCAGCCTCAATCTACAGACCTCCCCGGTGTGCCCTATCTTCTTGTAGAAGGCACACTGGATGGCCTGCCTCTCGCCCTGTCCCTGGTGCTGCTGGGCACGCGCCGGTACCTGCTGGAACTGCAATTGAGGCTACTGCTGCTGAAACTGCCTCTGCTGGAAGTGTGGGCACTTCGCTGGCCCTGCACTCGAACTAGCTCCCAGAACGTCGCTGCTCCTCTTCGGCTTGAGGCCGAAGTCTTTCTCTGCAATCTGCGCCTCTATCAGGATCTGCTCGAAGGTCGAGTCATGTCTCCCAGAGGTACGAGTACGTACTGCATGAATGAGACCCCTCCTGAACTTCTGGACCTTGCACCCCTCATCCTAAACCAAACTGGGTGCAAACCTGCTCAAGCGGAAGAACTCCGCTGCGTACTCGTCTACCGACGAGTTCTTCTGCACCAAACTGGCAAACTGTCCCTCCAAAGTTGACACGGCTATGTCCGGGTAGAACTTCTCCTTAAAGAGTTTCCTGAAGTCCTCCCAAGACAATCCCCTCACTGACGCACACGGATCCGTGCGGTACCAAGTCAGCACTATATCGAAGAACTGGCTCGCTGAAGATGTTACCCACAGACCTTTCGGGACCTCTGCCAACTCCAGACTCCGCTGGACATCCTCTAGCCAGTCATCTGCGTATAGGATACCCTCGGTACCCTTGAACTCCCGTGGGTTCATCTTCCTGAAGTGGAGGTGTGTACCGGGCCTCCCCTGACCCTGCTGCTGATCTGGTGCTCCCTGAACTGTAGCCTATGCACCTCTCTCCACTGCTGCCATAGCTAGCTGATGTGAGTTCTCCATGGTCTGTCGCAGCACCTCTGCCTGACGGTGCTGTGCCTCTGCCTGCGCTCTCTGAGTCTGCAGCATCTGCTGCAGAAGGGCCATCATCCCCTGAGCATCTACCGGTATCGGAGGCGGCGGTGGAAGAATGTCAGGGATGACTATAGACGGTCTCGCTGCTGGAGGTGGAAGACCTCCTGAAACCGTCGCTGCTGCTCCCGCCTGAAGGGCAGGGACTGAGGTGGCAGCTCCCTGGACTGCAGCTCCCTCTGCTGAAGGTGGAAGACCTCCGGGAACTGCCGCTGCTACTTCTGCCTGAAGGACAGGAACTGAGGCTACTGCTCTCTCGACTGCTGCTCCCGTAACCGGAGGTGGAAGACCTCCTGGATCTGACCTCTCCGGAACTGTACTAGGCCCTGCTGCCTGAGAACGAGTCACCGTCATCCTGAAGATGAATTGAACCCAAGAGATTAATATGGCACAAGATAAGATATTATCAAAGGAGGACAATTGAATTCAAATGCAAGAAGAGTTGTCATGGAAATCAAAGATCAGAATTTTTCTAAAATGTGATTGAGTAACTCCTACCATACCCTAGGTCCTATGTCCTAGTCGCAGGCTCGTAATTAGCACTCTAAGTCGAGCACAATTACGAAATCGCACTCTAAGTCGAGCACAATTACGAAATCGCACTAATTGCGACTCAGACCTGCATGGGCCACCACAAAAATGTGTCACGACCCGCACCCTGAAGAGGGGCACGAGTACGTGGTTACGTCCAGCCTACGCCGCAGTATCGGCGGTAGAACACTGTATATAGGGTCTGTAAATACTACGACTAAAATAGATAAATGTACCTGTACAGTATATACACTTCGAATGGAGGTGACATAGCAATACAGTCTCAATCACATATATCAAACTAAGGTAGATAGCATGGAAGGAAAAATACGATAGATAAAATAGGAAATGAGTCCAAGATCCACAAGTCAGATCTATACACAAACATCCATGTCTCAGAAAATATATAATAGATACTACAACTGACAGTGCTAGCTGGCTCGCAGGCCAGGCAAACCTAACTAGCTATACTACTCAGGATGAGCAAAATCTAGTGGCTCTACTAATAAGCCACTGTCTAAGTCTACTCCGTCAGACTCTACCCCATAGTAGGTCGGGCAATCAGCCTCGGAATCATCTGTAATAAGTCAACAGTATCCTGTCAGGAAAATGAGCAAGTACAAACACCAACAGTAGTTCCATATGAATTGATAAATTCTATAAGAGACAGTGTAATGAAATACAAGACAAAATCAACTGGAGATATATATAATGGTGTGAGTACTGAAAAAGGACGACGATATGAATGTATATAGGACAACTTGGGAACTGTTCGGAAAGCCGAGTTACAACCCCTAAACCAAACAAGGACTGGGCTGTAACCCTTCTTCCGAACAGAACTTAGTCACCACAGATAATAAATATAAAAGGTGCCTTGAATTATTAGTGCGTCATGTGATCGGCTTGGGAAAAACATATTCAGACCTTCCATCCGACCAGCTACAACAAATAACAAGTATGAAGCAACAAGTGTGAAGATAAGGCCGGTCACCATGGAAAGTTGTGAACAAGTAGCTATGGACAAGTGTCGAGTACAAGTGTGAAACAAAAAGTGGGTATTTTGATCACACAACCACTAATAACTCCCCATCCTCGAATAGTATAAAAGATCCGGTCATAACACGTCATGACACGAGATTTAAGAGCAGGTGATCAGCCCACTCCCAAGTCCATGTCTATACAAGTATAAGTAACAAATCGAGTCATGTACCAATATACCAAGTAATCCGGGAACAACATCTCATGAAAGGATCTGACATATACTAGTCCGTGAAATATCGTATCTGAGAATCAAGTAAGACACTACAACTGAATCGGATATAGCAGATATAAAGACAATGAAAACTATCAGTGAATGTACTCGCCTGTGGTCCTGAGCTGATAGGGTGAACAGACGCTCAGAGCGATCACAGACCTAAGATAAGATACTATGAGTCAAACAGGACTAAATACTGAAGAAGGAAACTAATTCAAGTCATGAATGCAAGTCTAAGTCAAAACTAGGTCAATCTAGGTCAAACTGAGTCACACTAGGTTATACTGGCTCATACTAGGTCACTGGGAGTCATTCCAAGTCAAACTAGGTCGAACAGGGTCAAGGTTGACTTACAGTTGACTTTTGGTCAAAAAGTCAACTCTAGTCAACTCTGGTCAACACTGAGTCAACCTTGGGTCAAACTAGTCTAATGTTGACCAACAGTTGATTTTCAGTCAACTGGTTAACTCAGGTTTGGTTTCGGTCAAATCGGGTCGCTTAAAGGCTAAGTTTGACTCTCGGTTGACTTTTGTTGACTTTTGGTCAAAAAGGTCAACCGACGTCAAAACTAGTCTATGAGCACCATATTTGATCATTACCAACCACGAAAATCAAGTTCTAACTCTACCTTAGACTTCTAACACCAATACCCTATTCCTAGGCAAAACTAGTATTTACCCTTCTAAGGTAAATCCCGATACCTTGCCCAATCCCAAGGAAACCTCGCAAATACCCAAGGTACTAACCTAGACTCCTTAGGGTAGCTAGATATCAACCTATCTAGGGTTTACCTACCAAGGAAAATGGGTATCATAGGTATCTAGGCTATGTTAAGATACATGGTATTGATTTACCCTATTTCTAACCTATCTCATATCATATATTTACCCTCAACTCTATCACACTCCCATACCACTCACTCACACACAACACTCACATATATTTCTCACACTCATAGGCTTCCTATAGGTTTCCTATTCGTTTGCACAAAAGGCTATCATATATGCCACTAGCTACACTCACTTAGGCCACCCACACACACAACATCTCATAGATACACACACACACACATAGGTAAATATGTGGACTGATTTGGGGTTATAAGTGGACTGAAAAGTGGGGGTTACATGCTGTTCTTGACAGCAAGAAATGGGATTTGAGGGACAGCAGCAAATGGGATTTGATGGACTGATTTTGGATGAAGTAAAGGACTGTTTTGAGGGCCCAAAATAGGACAGCCATGGGAGGGTTTTGTTGGCTGTTATGGGACAACAGTACATGGGTTTAGGGACAGCCATGAAGGCTTGAAACATGGCAGCATATAGGGCTATTGTTGTGGGGAAATAGGACAGCAGTTTGGGGGTCAAGTAGGGACTATTTGAGGGTTTAAGGACAGCCATTTGATGGCAAAACAGGACAGTTTAGTGGGGGTTTAGTTGACTGTTAGGACAGCAGGTAGGGGGGTCATAAGGGCAGCAGGTTTTGGTTATTCCCCTCCCTCTAAACACTCACACAAAACTCCTCTACCCCTCTCTATATCTCCTCTATTTAACACTTATCACACTCTACCAATTTCCTTCACTAACCACTCTTCAAACACCTACACTATACTAACTTACACACACACACTCACTCAAGCTTGGCCGAACCTGTCATGCTCCCTTCCCATACCAACACAAACACCACACCACATAATATATACACTAATATATATATAAGCTATATATATATATATATATATATATATATATATATATATATATATATATATATATATATATATATATATATATATATATATAAAATATATATATAGAGAATGATATATATAACCACATATATATATACATATAGGTAATTGAAATATGATACATTAAGAGAAATCATTCCTAAACACATGTAAATTCTGAAATAATAATAGAACACACTAAAACCAATGCACAACAATATACATGTGTCCAAATAGGGGTTTTCCTATTAGGACACGATCCTACATATTGGACACCTCTAAAAATGTCCAAATGGACACAAAATAGTCTCTAATAGAGACACAACCATGGGAAACATTTCTATGGGTTCCTAACCATTCTATATGCAAAGGAAAACTATTTTAGAGAAGAGGTTTACCTATTTTGGAGATGGAAACTATGGTGGAGCTCTCAAGAATGGAAAGAACCTTTGGAGAAGAAGAAGAAGAAAGTGGATGAGAAAAAGTGATGATGAATTTCTCTTTTCTCCCCACCCCTACATGTGGCCGGCCAAGAGGCTCTAAAACCCCCTTTATAATATTTACAAGTTTGCCCCTCTATTGTTTTATTAGCTCTATACAAGTTGGCTTAGGGTTTGGGGGTTAAAAATATAAATCTAAAGTTCTAATTAGGTATAACCTAATCCATAGGGTCATGACTAATCCCTCTAACTTTTGATGGTAATATTGTGGGTCATGGCTAACTAGTGTGTGGGCCCGCTAAGGTCAAAACTACCCTGGGTCCCCAAAACAAGTCAAAACAAGTCGGAATGAGTTGAAATTCGAACCCGACTCAAATAACCCCAAAATATTACAATAAATAAATAAATAATTCCAAAATAATTTAAAAATGAAAAATGACAAAAATACCCCTATTTGTGGAATTTGGGGGTTACAGTAAGTACTCATGTTGGCGGACTAGATATCGAGTTCAATAATGTCCTCTTAGCGGAAATCTTTGGTATTTCTAACGAAGGTGCACCGCTTGATGATATCACTGAATTTGATTTCCCCGACGGCACAATACTTGCTAGTTTCAAAGCTGAACTCTGTGCCCCTGATCGAGTTCGCTCTGGAAAGTTCAAAGCCAATAACTTGAACTTGTTTAGTTATGAATTGCATCGCATCATCTACTCCACTCTCCTTCCGAAGTCTACTTCAAAGGATGATGTCACATCACTTGAGCTGTCTGCTATGTATTATATTCTTAAGGGGATTCCTTTTTCTGCCCCTAAGACTATTATCCAGATGATGGAACGTTGTCGTACAAGAGATAGAAATCTCTCTTATGCGATGATTCTCCCACGCATCTTCCAGCGTTTTGATATTGATCTGTCAACTTGTACTCAAGGCCCTGAGCCCAAGTTTCTTAAGCTATCTCGTCGTAGTATGATTGCTGCTGCTCTTCCTACTGCTCCACCTCCTCCACCTACTCAGCAGTATGCCATGACCTTTGATGGCATACACCAGCATCTTTCTGATTTGCACGTCTCGATGACGGATATAGCCCACGAATGTGAGTTCCGCGATGTCACTCGTTATCAGGCGATAGCAAATTCTCTAGCTGATCTCCGATTTGCTCAGACTGGACATTCTGCCGGTTCTATTCCTAGAGATCCAGCCTTTTCTGGTTTTCGCTGTGAGGATGAGGCTGTTTATGCCTACTTTCAGCCCGGTAATGCTTATGATTGGTATCGCAGTTCTGGCGCCACTCCTCGTACTTCTGGCGCTGGTACTTCTGGAGCTAGTCCTTCTGGACATGCCGGTCATGCTGCTGATGATGATGATGATGAGGAGATGTGATGATGATATATTAGCTGATTTTGAGACTTAGTTATTGTCTACTGTACACTTGGAAATGCTCCGACATTCCAAGTTTTTTTTTTTAGCTTTTATTATCGTTTTTTTAGGACTTGTACTGGATATTTCTTGATGTCTCTTGAACATCATTTTATTTTTATGGGATGCGTAGTTTATCTTTCATATCAGTTTATTTATTCTTTATAGCATCTTTATCTGCTTCTATATTATAAACTGCCTGTGAAATACTTCTCTGTTATGTCTTGTATATTCTCACTGCATGAGATATTATTTTCTTGTGTTTCTTCACTGTTGTAGCTTATGCATTAATTGCGGGGGAGCCTATTTCTTTACAATTATTTTGCTAAGTGACAACGGGGGAGAAAAAAGATCTAACATTTTGTTTTGAGAATAATACAGGGATTGAACAATTTTAAACAATTTTTGTGGTATCTTATCTCAAAAGATGTTATATCATTCATAGTTTATCAATTATCAAAATGGGGAAGATTGTTGGCCCATTGGTCATATGGTCAAACTGATTTTAATAATTGATCAAACTCTGTCTCGATATATAGAGCTAGTCAGGATATCTCGGACTCTTGGACATGATCAAGAACGGCTATCTACTCAGTTCAAGACCGAAGCGTTGTTTGCCTGTTCGAGTCTGTATTTCTTTGAGCAATGTAATCTTTTATTTTATTGAGTCTAGAAATACATTGTACAC
This sequence comes from Iris pallida, assembly GCA_029216955.1. Classification (NCBI taxonomy): domain Eukaryota; kingdom Viridiplantae; phylum Streptophyta; class Magnoliopsida; order Asparagales; family Iridaceae; genus Iris; species Iris pallida. Next base: position 9,707,856 of record JANAVB010013397.1, read on the forward strand.
CGAGTCGTACTGGCAAATAGGCTATTCCAAAATAATTTCAAAATGTTTTTAAAAATGTCCTTAGTTTTGAAAAATATTCGTATTTACAAAAGCTCCAAAAAGGTTTTCAAAATTCCCCAAAATCTATTTTGAAAAACCCTAACCAAACCCTGACAGAACTCGGCCAGAGTTCGGCCAGAGTTCGGTTAGTGGCCGTTTTAATTTTTGAATTCCTTAGAACTTGGTCCTCCTGCAGTTGCGGATTTGACCGAGATTTGCTCATCGAGTTCTGCCCGAATTCTGTCTTTGGAACTCCTATAAATAGAGAAGGATTTCGATCATTTTGACTCACTCATTCACTTTCAATCTTCTCTCTACTTAAATCTTTCAGTCTTCCAAAGAGTTTTTCTCGAGCTTTAATTTTCAGATCCCAAGCTAGTTACAATCCTCTAGTCGATTTGCCAGTGCGGTACGGTCTAGAAGTTTCTGAGTGATTGTAATCAGAAGGCTTGATAGAAGAATACCTCTTCACAATTGAAGTTGGACGAGTTCTTCATATCAAAGCTCGCGTTGTAGAAGTTGCAAGGACTTCGTAAGAAAACTTACGGTTTTGCAAATAGTGGATTCAACTGGTAGCAAGAGTTCTACCGACTGGACTAGTCCTCAACAGAGGGAAACCAGTATACATCGCTGTCTTTGCGTTTGCTTTCTTATCTCTGCCTTTATATTATTTAGTTGTGATTATTATTCTGTAATCTTGCTGCTAACAATTTTAATTAGCATTATTCCGCTGCCTACTCTATTCACCCCCCCTCTAGAGTATTCTGCTTTACGATTTCGTTTCTACATAATGCTGCGGTCGAGTGCATCCAATCGTGCTATAAGCGCAGGCTTGTCCGACTGGTGCAGAGACTGGTCCTGAATCTGTCGTAGCAGCTCGTCACGGAGAGACTCCATCATCTGGTGGACTCGAGCAGACTCCTGGGATGGCTGTGGACCATGTACACTAGCAGGGGATGCCCTAGAGGATTGGGTCGCAACTAGGGCTCCATAGGATCCCGTACCGTAGTACGTACCCCTACGAAGGCCACCAGTGGTGGTCATCCACAGCTCGTCCGCCGACGGAGCTTGAGTGGGCTGCGGGGAAGTACCGGCCTCTCCCGCAATAGGTGCACTAGCAGTCGCCCGATCCCGAAGCCTTTGATACTCAGCCTAGAAAGTATGGATAGTACTATATGATTTCTAATCTCTAATTAATGTACTTATTATTACTAACTACATGAATATTTATTTGCATGCATATTTACTAAGTTATATTAAAATTAACACGAAGTATTATAATTAACAAATAGTATTATAATACTTATATATGCAAGCTCGGCCCTCTCGTCAATAAGGCCTTCGCCCTTCCGATGGGTGGCCAGGAAGACGGTCACCATATCGGCGTTACCGTCCTTCCTTACCTGTAATTAAATATATTATCTAAGTAATAATTTATCGGATTTGCATTAAAATAATATTTCTGAAAGAAAAATACATACCAGACGATGAAAATGTTCCATCATCGGAATCGACCCACCGCACCACTTCTAGGCATGCTGCCTAGCCGCCTTGGCCTTCTCAGACTTTCCTTGTACTTTGGCTCGTTGAATCTTACCTTCATCGCATCCCACTGATCAGGGGTGATCCAACCTTGGATCGGCTTTCCGGCACGATCACGAGCCTTCTGATCATTAATAGCGTCACGGATCAGCTTAGCAGCATCAGCAGGAAACATCCCCTCGATCAGCTCGGCCCGGTACGGTGGATAGAAAAACATATCCTAGAAGAGTACGCAAATCGAATATTTATCAGTTATATATAATATGCATAAATCAAATGATTCATGTTAAAAGCAAATCTATTTTAACCTTGAAGTGCGCAAACCAGTAGGCGTTCCTATCGTCCGGAGCATCCGAGTAGTTTATCCAAGGACCACCATAATTTTGCCTCAGGACCTGGCCTAGGCGTCTCTGTACCGACGGGGGACGATATCTATACAGACATATTATATTCATGAGAAAAGTTAATTTATGATAAAACAGAAAAAAAATAATAAACCAAAATACTTACTTTGTACCGTCGGCCTAGATCTCCGTCCTCGTCTCCTCCGGAGGTGCGCAGGCATCATCTGCCTGATACTGATCAGCCGTCAGCACAGCCTCCTCCATCTGCTCATCTGTCTCTATCGTCATATCAGCAGGAGGAACGCTACTCTCGGGAGCAGTCTCAGGCCTGGAACTACTCGTCCCAAGAGATATGTCACGTAGCATCGTGGCGGGCGGAGATACTGTCCGATACACAGGAGTACTGGACGACGAAGATCCAGGGCCGGTACCAGTAGGAGGTATCGAAGAAGAACCCCGTCCTATAGCAGTACCACCAGTAGGTACCGAAGGAGTACCCTGTCCTCTGCCAGTATTAGTACCCCGTACCCCATGTCGGGAAATACGGAACGATCTGCGACGACCTGTCATGCCTGATAACAACATATGATGAGATACAACAAAGACAACAAATAATAGAGACTAGAAATATGAAAGTGCAACAAAGACTAGATAATAACCAAGACAACATATGATGATACATTTTATAAGAAACATCTAAGTCCAGATAGTATATTTTATAAGAAACATCTAAGTTCAGATAGTACATTCTATAAGAAACATCTAAGTCCAGATAGTACATTCAGATAATAACCAAGACTAGATAATAACCAACTCTACATAATAAGAAAATGAAAGTACAACTCTCTCAGTCATCTTCAGAATAATCATCTTGTTCGTTTTCCTCGACCTCATCTTCCTCTTCCTCCTTATCTTCACTTTCATCTTCGTCTTTGTCGGCTTCGTCTTCCTCTTCGGATAATTCTACATCTTCTATATTATGTGTCGTGTAATGCGTAACTTCCGTAGAGTCCACATTAACAATATTGGTTACAAGAGCTAGCTCGTCCTCCTAATAAGTTTTTCCGTCAATATCAAAAGTATCTCTAGCTTTAGTCTTGCATACTGTCTACCAGTCAGACTTCGTTGCTCCCCATCTCGGATAAGCTGTGAAGTACACGAGCTGAGCTTGAGTTGCTAGGACAAATGGTTCGTAGCCTTGATATCTATGCTTGTAGTTTATATCCACAAGACCATGCTTGTCAATTTTCTAACCTTGATTTTCAATCGGATCGAACTACTCATACTTGAACAACACGATCTTTGTAGGTTCTCTGCCATAATTATACGTCAACTCCACAATCTCTTGCAAGATGCTAAAGAAATCATTTCCTGGATCGACGTCTTTGTAGTTCGAAGATTTGATATACAAACAACTGTTTTTCGTGGAATCAAGATCCAGGAAGCTGTCTCTGATCGGAGCATTTGTCGACTTGAACCGAAAGCCATTGACATAGTAACTTGGCCATATTTTAACAAAAGTAATTGGTCCCTTGGCAAGAGTACTAATTAATTCAATCTCGGGTGAAATTAGACGATCGACCTGAATACCAAAGAAGGGATAGTAAGTTATTTATTGCACAGTTGCATTAAAAGAGGCTAGTAATTACCGGGCTACTTACATATTCACTCAACCAAGAAGGAAAATGATGTCTCATTTCTTGTTCTAATGCTTCGTCTGTTAGGTAGGGTCTAACCGACCTCAACTCATCATTATATGTGCTGAAAAACAACGAAGCAACCGCCGATTAGTACAGCTTATACTATTACATTGAGATGACGTAAACTCATCATTAATTACTTACCCCTCTAGCTTCTCCACTTCATCCTCGTCGTAATTGAGTAATACATACAACTGAGCAGCCCTTAGCTCTTCGTCATTCAAATATCTCTTCTTTATTTTCCCGAAGGCTTTCCGGACGCATTGAATACTTTTAGTATTCCATCATTAGATTCTTGATAGCCGTCGTCATTTCTCGGAGCCCTCGTTCTATTCGTAGCAACATGAGGTTTGAAATACGTCGAGCAGAAGTTTATAATCTCCTCGAGAATATAGGCTTCACAAATAGAACCCTCGACCTGAGCATTGTTTTTCACCTTCCTCTTTAGGTGGTTCAAATGTCGCTCAAACGGGTACATCCACCGATAACCGACGGACCCACCAACACGTGCCTCATAGGAAAGATGAATTGGAAAATGCTCCATGGAGTCGAAGAATTCAGGACGAAATACCTTCTCGAGCTTGCACAGTGTTACCGTAATATCATTCTTCTGCTTTTCTAGACGATCGACGAGCAACTTACTAGAACAAAGATCTCTGAAGAATATGCTAAGCTCGGTTAATGGATCCCAAACAACCGGAGGTAAGAATTCCCAAAATGCAATCGAAATTAACCTCTTCATGAATACGTGACAATCATGGCTCTTCATACCTGTCAGTTTGTTCTCCTTGAGGTCGACGCATCTTCTCAAGTTCGAAATATACCCGTCTGGAAATTTCAGACCTTGAATCCACCTACAAAGTCTCACTTTATCCTCCTTCTCCAGTAAGAAAATTGCCTTAGGCTGCTTCAACTTCCCATTCCCGTCCTCTATTAAATGCAATACAGGACGTCTACATATTTCTTCCAAGTCCAATCTAGCCTTTGGGTTGTCTTTCGTCTTTTCCTTTACGTCCATTACAGTATTAATTATGTTGTCAAACACATTCTTTTCGATATGCATGACATCAAGGTTTTGTCTAATCAGATTGGTGCTCCAATATGGCAGATCCTATAATATACTCCTCTTCGTCCAGTTATGAGTGCGACCAAATCCGTCACACTTGTAGCCCATAGTTGGCTCTTCAATAGCTCTTGGTAAATCTTTTACCTCTTTCCATATCGTGTATCCGGGCCACCTTGGTGGGGGATTATCTTTCTCCACAACGCCAGCACGAAAAGCATTCATGTTCCTCCGGTACGAATGATCCTTCGACAGGAATTGTCGATGACAATCGAAGAAGCACGGTTTTTCTCTGTGTTTCAAACGGAAAGCCTTAGTGCGGTCCCTGTAATACGGACATAAAAGACGACCATGCGTGCTCCATCCAAATAACATAGACCGAAAAGTCGTTGATGGTCCACATAAATGCTGCCCGTATCTGAAAATTTTGTTTTCTAAATACATCATACGTGTTGGAACCTACTTTCTACAGCTGATTCAACTCATCAATCAATGGCTGTAAATACACATTGATGTTCCTTTTCAGATTGTTCGGACCTGGGATAATAACGGCGAGGAACATATACGGAGTCTTCATGCACATCCAAGGCGGTAGATTGTACGGAGTGACGATCACAGGCCAACATGAATACTGGGATCCCGAAAGTCCGAATGGGGTAAAACCGTCGGAGTAGAGACCCAATCTGACATTACGTAGATCAGAAGCAAAATCTGGATACTCTCGATCAAAGTGCTTCCATACTTCTCCATCAGATAGGTGATCCAACACTCCTTCGGTCTGTTCCCGCTTATGCCAACTCATGTTTTCTGCAGTTTTCTTCACCATAAACAACCGCTGCAACCGCGGAGTCAACGGCAAGTAGTGCATCGAATCGGTAGGCTTCCTAGCACCGACAGACTTTCTTCTACCACTGCCCTTGTAGTGATCGGCACCATAAAATCTGTAGGCGTCTTCATCCTTGTCGTCTTTGTAGTACAACATGCACCCATTGCAACATGCATCGATTTTCTCGTATCCCATCCAGAGCGATCTCACCATCCTCTTAGACCGGTAGAAGTCTTTAGGCAACTTAGCACCCTCAAGCAATATTTCTATAAGCAACTCCATAAGACGGTTGTAGCAATCTTACGACATATTAAAATCGGACTTGATGCTCAACAATTTTTTAACCACCTCCAACGGTAAATGATCCTCACAACCAGGATATAATGGAGTCCTTGCATTCTCCAGCAACTCCATGAACTGTGCAGCATCGGCGTTCGGTGCCTCCTCAGGTGCATCATGATCGTCCGGATCGAAACTAGGCCCCGTCGCATCAAAAACCATATGCACCAACCCATCGTCATAAGCAGCGTTGTTGTGGACATCCACATAAGGCTCATACTCCGATGCTAAGGACACAAGTTATCCGTGCACGCTCCACTGATAGTAATTCGACATGAAACCCTTCGAGTGTAAATGATACGTGACTTCCACTTGTGGATGATATTTCAAGTTGCGACATCTCACACACGGATACTTAATTTTGCTACCGTCCATGTACTGAGGGAACGCCTTGGCAAACTGCATGAACTGCTGTACACCATCTATGAATTCATTCCGCACACCGCACATGTCATCATGATGACGGTTGTACATCCACGAACGATTCCGTAAGTAGTAATTCATATCCATATCCAATTGAGGATAATTCTGTAAGATAGATATATTCACATTGCAGTAAGTGAATGAATGTATATGGGTGTGCAATTTAGATAGAGGTCAGTAGAGAGTGACAGTTTAGAGAAAACTGAGATTATTGGTGACATTTCACTCATTGACACTTCTTCACTATTACTCATAAATGAATTGGCCGTCTCTGTGGTGATCATTGGTGAGCACTAGTTGTATCATTTGGTGGGCACTAGTGAGTATCAAGTTACGGTACGAGTTCGTCGAGCGATCGCTCCAGCAGTTCCGGTAAGATTTATGGATACCAGGCTAGCCATGGGAATACACTTATTTCATATTATCTGCTTATGTTATCATTTTCAGGCCAATGAACTGAAGAGAGAAGATCTTAAAGATTCAAAGGTAATTTCTTTACTATTTTTCCAGTTATAGCTGTAAGCAAAGTGAGTGGTGCATAACTAGCTTCAAGTTTAGCTTAAAAATTTAATATTGTTTTGACAATCGTTTAGCAAGTTGAGCTTGGGTTACGTAAGTTTATCATTTTGCACATGAAGGAACAAGCTTCATGCAAAGACAACAAAACACTTTACAAAAAGAAGATTATTAATTTCTATTTGAAGCTAATCATGGCTAATCATGTAGCTTGAGCAACTCTTGCCAACATAAATAAATTAGTTTAGATGGGTTTTGGTACAAATTTATTATTATTATTATTATATTTATTATTATTATTATTATTATTATTATTATCATTTTTTTATCTTTATTCTTTAGATAAAATAATTTATTAATGACCGCTCTTAACAAAAACTACTACACCATTTTTTTCTTCTTCCTATTTTAACATTGATCCAACTGAGATTTGAACCATTGTCCATTCCTCCTCTCTCTCACTAGTGTTACCGCTGTACTAATCCATTGTTAGTAGATTTAGTACAACTTAGGGTGGGTTTAGAATTGTTCATTGGAGGTTGTTCTTGTTTTTGTTTTTGTTTTTTCTTGAGAAATAGTTCGAGACTGGTTCAAAATTGTTTGATAATAACAAATTATCAAAAAAATAAAAAGTAAAACCAGTCCAAATTTGGAACAACACTTTTGACGCAAACCTTTCGCCTATTATTAAAAGTTATTTCTGCAATGAGCTTTTGAAAAATGACAACAGTAATCTCAAACCTAGCCTAAATGGGTTGCTTCCCAACAGCAAAAGTCATTTAGTAATACATGATTATGTTTAGGATAAAAAAATTTCTTTATAAATTTTAATAGTAGAAAAAAGCAAAACTGAATTAATAAAAGCCATGTCTCCTAAGAGTCAAAATCTAAAAAGAAATATACACAAATACATTTGGCCATTGAAAAAATATATATTAGGGGCCGTTTCCATACGTGATGTGGGAAACGGGATACTTGTATAATTGAAGTTTCTATTCCTATATGGTTATCTATGAAGATTTCAAACTACAGGACGTCAAGCTTTCAAACGTCGACTTGTCTCTTCACTCTTCACTCTTCACTCTTCATGACGAATAGAGAACAAAACTAAGACCCCGTTTGGTTCACTGTACTGTAATTGTAATCTCAATGTAACGAGGCCTAACTCTTATGCAATCAGGAAGAAGGGAGACAGTACATATAGAAGGTAATGTTACTTAAAGACATCTTGATTTCCAAGTATTTATTTCTGTCTACGCAAATTTTGAACTAGAATGAGAACATCATACAAGTATGAAAACATAAACGTGAGTTTTTTTGTTACATTTCCTTTGCAAAAGTAGACTTTCATTTGGTGTAGATGAAAGAAAAGCTAGGGTTAGGGTTTACCTTCAGAGGAGGGGGACGACAGAGGAGGGGACGGCTCTCGACGACGGAAGAGGGACGGAGGAGCGGGCAGGCAGCAGAGGGGCAGAGGCTCTCGATGACGGAAGAGGCGGTGGAGGAGAACTCCGAATTCGAAATATAATTTGAGAGAGAGAGAGATGGGTCGAGAATAGGGGGAAATGAAAATTCTGAATCGTTATAGTAAAAACTTAGTGACGTCGGTTAAAGACGTCGCTAAGCGTCGCTAACTTTAGTGATATTAACAACGTCTTAGTCAATATGCTGGTAAACGTCGCTATTAATAGTCAAATTAGCAACGTTCACCGACTTATCAGCAACGTTATTTTTTTAACTTAAAAGACGTCGCAGATCGTCGCTGATAGCGATGATCAGCGACGTTTTATTTATGCGTCGCTAATTCCCTTAATGGTAGCGACGTTTTCAATAAACGTCGCTAATTTCGTCGGTAATATGACTTATTTTGGTAGTGAGAGTACTAATAATGCAAGAAGATGCCAAGTAGCTAACCTAGATGAAAGTTGGCTATGGCATATGAGACTAGGACATGCTAAAATGGACACTATCTCACGACTGAGCACTAAGAAGCTGGTAAAAGGACTCCCTGAGATACCGTTCAAGAGAGAAATGGTATGTGCTGACTGTCAAAAGAACAAAGCATAGGTCTACATTTAAATCCATCAACGCTGTAAGCACTTCTAGACCTTTGCAGTTGATACATATGGATTTATTTGGTCCTAGTAGAGTCGCTAGTCTTGGCGGTAAGCTCTATGCATTTGTTATTGTTGATGATTTCTCTCGTTTTACTTGGGTTTACTTTTTATCAAACAAAAGTGATGCTATTTTTGAATTTCAGTTATTTTGTAAAAAGGTACAAAACGAAAAAGGCTTCATAATTACTCGTATCTGAAGTGATCATGGTGGCAAATTTGTAAATACTGATTTTAAAAAGTTTTGTGATGATAGTGGATATTACCACAAATTTTTCTGTCCTGGAACTCCTCAACAGAATGGTGTTATGGAGCGGAAGAACCGTACTCTAAGCGAGATGGCTAAAGTCATGCTGAATCAGCATAATCTTCTTAAATATTATTGGGCAGAAGCTGTTAGTACAGCCTGTCATGTTTTAAATAGGGTATTAATTCGACCCATCTCGAAGAAAACACCTTACGAACTTTGGTTCGGAAGGATTCCAAACATTTTTTATTTTAAAGTTTTTGGATGTCGTTGTTTTATCCTGAACACCAAGGACAACTTGGAAAAGTTCGACTCTAAAACAGATGAAGGAAAATTTCTCGGATATGCTGCTAAGAGTAAGGGATATAAAATTTTCAATAAAAGATCTATGATTGTTGAAGAATCCATTAACGTTACTTTTGATGAGCTCAATAGTCACAAATATAGCGACAGTGATGATGAAAATGTACAAGCAAGAATTGATAAGAGTCCTGTAGAAGATCTGACTCATAGATTTGAATCATTGAAGTTCTTACCAGATCATCCAGAGACACTCATTATAGGTGACATATCAAAAGGTGTAAGTACACGCTCTTCTCTTAGAGATTCTGAAATAGCAGCAAATGTAGCTTTTATTTCACAAATAGAACCTATGAATATAGAAGATGCTTTTAATGATAAGTTTTGGATTAATGCCATGCAAGAGGAACTTAATCAATTTGAGAGAAACCAAGTTTGGGAACTCATTCCTAAACCTATTGGTCAATCGATAATTGGTACCAAATGGGTGTTTCGAAATAAACTAAGTAAAGATGGACAAGTTCTACGCAACAAAGTACGTCTAGTGGCACAAGGTTATAATCAAGAAGAAGGTATTGATTATGACGAGAGATATGCTCCTGTTGCTAGACTAGAAGCTATCCGCATGTTTTATGCATTTGCATGTTTTAATGATTTTAAATTATTTCAAATGGACGTGAAAAGTGCATTTTTAAACAGATTTTTGAAAGAAGAAGTGTTTGTGAAACAACCCCCTGGTTTTGAAGATTTACAAAAATATGATCACGTCTTCAAACTTAAGAAAGCACTCTATGGACTCAAACAGCCACCTCGTGCTTGGTATGAACGCCTAAGTGCCTTCTTACTTGATAATGGTTTTTCAAAAGTAAGAGTTGATACAACTTTGTTTATCAAGTCTTTAGATGATGATATTCTTCTTGTGCAAATATATGTTGATGACATCATATTCGGATCTACTAATAAAAAACTTTGTCAAGAGTTTGCTAAGTGTATACAGAGTGAATTTGAGATGAGTATGAAGGGAGAGCTGAACTTCTTCCTAGGACTCCAGATCAAACAACACTCAAAGGAAACATTCATCAATCAAGCCAAATATACGAAGGACATACTGAAAAAGTACGACTTCAAAAATGTAAAGCCAATCGAAACTCTAATGGCTACATCTAAAAGCTTGACACTGATGAAAGTGGCAAACCTGTCGACCAGCGTAAGTATCAAGGTATAATTGGTAGCTTATTATATTTAACTGCTAGTCGCCCTGATATTATGTAAACTATTTGTATTTGTGCACGATACCAGGCAAATCCTAAGGAATCACACCTATGTGCCGTTAAGCGTATCTTTCGATACCTTAAGGAAACTTCAACAGTCGGCTTGTGGTATCCTAAAACCAAATCTTTTGACCTGATAGGTTACTCGGATGCGGATTTTGCAGGATGTAAAGTATACCATAAAAGTACCAGTGGTACGTGTCATTTCCTAGGAAAGGCCTTAGTCTCATGGTTTAACAAGAAATAAAATTCTATAGCATTATCAACTACTGAGGCTGAGTATATCTTTGCAGGACGTTGCTGTGCTCAAATTTTGTGGATGAAGCAAACCTTAGAAGACTATAATCTGCACTCCACTAAGATTTCTATTTACTATAATAACACTAGCACTATTAACTTGACTAAGAACCCTGTATGTCACTCACGCACAAAGCACATTAAAATTTGTCATCACTTTTTACGTGATCACCAACAACACGGGGACATCTGCTTAAAATTTATTGACACAGATCATCAACTAGCAGACATTTTCACAAAACCACTGGCGGAAGACCGTTTTAACATTATGCGGTGAAAGCTCGACATACTTAAATTTTCAGATTCATAATGTAGTATGTTTATTAAATTTATTTTATAACTCAAAACTTTGTAATTTATTAATAGAAATTATTTTAGGTACAAGTCGAAAGGGTCCTTCTGTGATACAGACGTAAATAGTCTGAAGCGACACGGTGTACTAGTCTTCGAACTACCGCTAGTTGGGATCCGGCCCTTGCAGCTAACCCAAAGTAAAAGAAATTATTAAATGAAGGAGTGAAACAGTTATAGATTCAAATTTTGAATAAATAATGCATTTATGACATTGGAAATACAAGCAGTCGAACTCGAACCGAACTCTGACCGAGTTTGGACCGAGTTCGGTCGGCGCTGTGCGGATTTCCAGAACCGAACATCCGGCCCTAGCCCTATTTAATCATCTTCTTCCCTACGTTTTTCTCCACAATTCAACCGAAAAAAACCATCCAAATCTCAAGAGAGCTCCTCCTCTTCAAGCTTTTCGGAGTCTTGTGGTCGTCCTCTCCACCTTCTTCATCCTTTACTCAAGGTATTCAACTTCATTTCTTCATCCATGGCACCCAAACATCAGAAGAGAAAGATTGATACCTCTCAAGCAGGATCATCTTCCTCGGATTATGTTCCAACCAATGTCTTCAGTCCAGCCCGTCCTACTTGAACTGATGACTACGACTCCAGACTCGTATTAATTTGTGCTGGGGTATGTGTTAATTTTACTATCTTTTTTGAGTATGTCCCTACTTTCAACCGACTTGGTTTTCATGATTTTTTCGAAGATGCTGAAAATATTTATGACAATGTTGTTCGCATGTTTTACTGCTATTTGCAAGTAAAAGATAACGACAACTTTTATTCTTGTGTAGTTGGGCAGAAACTAGAGTTCAATGCCACAGACATTAGTGAATATTTTTATGTTCCTGGTGTAGGTGATGCATTAGTGGATATTCACCATGTCTAATTCCCTGAAGGTGTCACCCTTGATTCCTTCAAAGAATTATTGTGTCACCCTAAACCTGTTCCTAGAAGGGTATATTCCAAACATCTGAATCAAAACTTCTATGAACTTCATAGGTTTATATTTTCTGTTCTTCTTCCAAAAAAGGGATCTTCTGACGAGATTATCTTTATGGAGTTATCAGCTATGTAACATATTCATTTTGGTATCCCCTTCTCTGTTCCAAAGACTGTCATGGCATGGATGCTTAACTGCAGAAATGCGGGACGCAACCTTGTATGCCCTAGGCACTTGGCTTCCACTTTTAGGAGGTTTGAAATTGATCTTCAAACCTGTCCTTACTCCGCGACTGCCATTGAACTCAGTAGGTCTAGGTTATATCCTACTCCTCCTCTATCTCCTGGTGCTGAACCTACTGTACCTGTTCACGATAATGACCCTGAGGCTCCTCCTGCTGCTGCTCCAGCCCCTGCTCTAGGTTTTGACCACAGTTTCTATCAGCGCTTTGATGATTTCGTTGCCCTCTCAGCGCAACGATATCAAGGCTATCTTGATTCTGAGTTCTGTCATATCACCCAGGCCCAGGTGTTGCTGAACAGTATTGCTGACATTTACTGGAGTCTTTCTCATGACCCCACACATCTAGTCACTATGCTTCGTCACCTGAGCTTCCCTGGACCTCGGTTCGATGATGAGACGACTTTTCCTTATTTCGATCCTACTGTTGCATACTTTCCACCGGATGCTCCTGGAGATGACGATACGTCGATGTGATGAGGACTTTAGTTAGTGGTTCTTTTGGATGTAGTTTGATAGATGATGATCTTCTGTAGTCTTTTTATTGTCTAAACTTTATAGTTAGACATTTATTAGCAGTTTGTGATGGTTGTATCTTTCATTATATATGACATTTCCGTATTTCACTTCTAGTTCTTTTTGCTATGCACTTGTTATTTGTGGCAATTTTGTTATTTGTGGTTATCTCTCTAGCATTACTTTATCTTTTGATGAACATTGTTGGCTTCACACATTACGAGGGAGCCAAAACCATTTTTTTGACGATGACAAAGGGGGAGAAAGAGCAATACCAAAAATCAAATCAACAAACACCACCATTTATTTTTTTCAGGTATTTTTTTCCGTTCTATTTAGATATATTTTGGTATAGACTCAAGTTCGTCAATTATAAAATGGGGGAGATTATTGGCCCATTCCATGGTCACACCCGATTTTAATAATCGACACTAACTTAAGTCAATGCACAAAATATACGAACTGCTGCAAATCATTTTAGGTCTAGTGAAATTAATATAAAAAGCATACTACTACATCAGCAAGCATGCGAATCATTATTCTGAAGCTCATTCTCATTGGAATCAGTCCGAGTCATTTTATAATTTATTATGTATTTTATCTTTATTGAGTCTAGGATATAAATTGTAAGATCGACTGGATACTACTGGCTTAGGTTAATCATAGTCCACTCTCCTATACAGCCTACCCATCCAAAGTCCACTTACCAAAAATATCATTCACTTTGTGCAACAAAATTTGACAATATTTTACATTTTTACTAAGACAGAACTCAGGCCGAGTTTGGTCCGAACTCTGACCGAGCTCGGTCAGTTTAAATTTAAATATTTGTTGCCTCCAAAATCTGCATGCAACGTTCGTTTGCGAAATCTTTGCATCAGAACTCTGTCCGAATTATGTCCGAGTTCGGTCCTCGAAAACACCTATAAATAGAAGATAATTTCTCATTTCAAATCACTCAATCAATTCATCTTCTCTTCTCTCTTCAATAAGTGTTTTCACTTAATCTAAAGCTTTCATATTTTACCTACACATCTCTTAGCCAAAAGCCAGTAATATCTATTTGATCTAGAGTCTTTTGGTTCTCAAGAGTTGTAAAGAGGTTATTCAAAGTTCAGAAACTATCTCATTTTTTGGAGCCGGTCGTGCGCTCGTCGCCAAGCACGGTGTTGTAAAGTCGGTCGTGCACTTGTCACCAAGCACGGTATTATAAGAGACTGCAAGCTCTCAATTAGCTTGTGCCTTAGTGGATTAACATCGAGCAAGTGTACTCAAGACTGGATTAGTCCTTTCAGAAGGATACCAGTATACATCGATGTGTTACTGAGTTTGATCTCTCTATCTCTTGCTATATCTATTTACTGTCTCTTTATTCACTACCATAGTTATCTGTTTTTAAATTTTACATTGGTGATTATTTTCTGCTGCACTCGCACTCACTCTATTCATCCCCCCTCTAGAGGTGCTCAACGGTTCTACACATAGCACCTCCTCTATAACTAGGGTCCTGCCGACATCAATAATACGGCTAAGACCGAAGTCCCTGACAATTAAGCTCACTACAAGTCTCGACTGCCTGTCCCCGACTTCCATCTTTTACCGGAACGTGGTACTGTTCCGTCGAGCTTCTTCACCGTTGGCTGACACAACCAAATGGACTGTACATTCCTTCTGAGATTCGAACTCCTAAACATGTCCACCTTCGTATCCGACATTGAATCTTCCCCGTACGCATGCATCCTCGAGCAGAACATCATGTACTGTGCATGTCGTCGATGACTCATAGCTCCCCCTGAACTGTGTGAATGATGATGCACCCGTCTCTGATTGAGTTTGCTGCAAACCTTGATCTCCTCACTGGATTTGAACTTCTGAAACCTATATCACTCCGTGAAGCTTTAGGAAACCATCCATCACCAAAATTGGATCCGTAGCGACCCCCACCTGGAGACCGGTTAGTTTTTATGGGATCGACAGACTGGCCCTCAATTTTTAACTCACCACCATTTGTTGCTTTGTCCCAACGAACTGAATCATCCGTATCCCTCAAAACATCTCGAAGACCCTCTTTAGCAAGTTTTTGACGATCCAAATCCTGTTGAACACCCCTCGATCCTCCATCTGATGTGTATATCCTACAATATAACTCAGCGGCTTGAGCATGTATATGCCACAACACAAATCTCCTCGTGCCAACTGTTGGGAACCCTTAACAAGCATCCCATATTGTCACAACCCGCACCCGCATTTCGGGATATGAGTGCATGCGCAAGCCAGCCTACGCCGCGGTATCGGCGGTAGAACGCTATGCCATAATGCTCAAATGTCACAATAACGCTCATAACATAATTCATTTATTGCTTATTCAAAAAACTTAAATCAATTTACATTATTCTAACTTTATATTTGAAGAAATACAATGTCTCACAAGAATAGAAAAATAGCTGACTAAACTTTATGATCAACTATCTATCTAGCTAATCTTCTATGGTTGCCCTCAGTATATACCCATGTCTCCCTAAGAATCCAATGCACAAAGTAGCCACGATTATCTGAAAAATATGGTTTTCAGTCATGAATGGAATGAGTACAATCCAAGTATGTAGTTTCAAATATATGATAACGACTATAAAAACAGTAAAAAGTTATTACATATATAATGAAAGAAATAAACTATAAAACATGGCACGAAAAATATAGTGAAACAGTTAATCGTGAACTATAAAAACAAGTGAATCATGGAACAAGAAAAACTTAACCAACTACGTGATTTGAAGTACACCTTTCTATATATGATCAGGCTGGTCCACTACACCGTACGGTCTATATAGGATTTGCATCCTTACTATCTACATTACATGAAATAAAATACTGTCTACATTGCATGAAATAAAATACTGTCTAAATTGTATAAAATAAAATACTGTCTACATGGTCTATATTGCATGAAATAAAACACGGACTACGGGGTTGATCATATATCTACTAAGTACGTACTTTCCCATCCGACTACTATACAAGGATTATTCACGACAATAAATCATGAAACACGGTAAAATAAAATATGGCATCCTGACTAAAATCCATATGACACTAACCCGTGTACTGACCGTGTCAAGAATCAAATATCCATCACTAATTATGCAATTATAGTAATTAACAATATTGGAAACAAAACATGAACTGTACTCGTCTGGTGTCCTGAGCTGTTGATGAAGGTCTGGTGAAGCAAAGAAAGTCAACTTCTACAAACGTCCTCAGATGCTGAAATAAACATCACGAACATATTTGGTATAAAATAAATGAATAAAAACGCCTACCCAAAAGTCTAATTCTGGACACAGGGGCAAAATTATAATTTTGGGTCAAAACGATATCCGTCATTGGACCCATTTTGCACCAAAAAGTGTGCCAGTACCTACGGTCTCTAAAGTCATCAAACTATATGTCTACGGGTCCGTTTTGACGATAAGCACCCAACCGTATGTCCATATTTGGATTTCGGTGGGCCGTGCACAAATTCGTCCGTTGGATCGGGTCACGAGCCCGCCAAAATAGCGTTCCGATCGACCTTATCAGAATCAGACCAAACTTGGCATACAGGACCAAAAAATAATACAGAAATTTTGGCACAAGTTTCGTCTTTGTAGGAACAATTGGGTAATTCTAGAGGGGGTAAATAGAGTGCGTGTGTGCAGCGGAATAATAATCATCACTTAAAAATATTTATGGCAGTGACTAAACAAATATGGAGCATGCAATATAAAAGTAAATGCGTAAAGTAAATGAGTTGAGAAGAGCAAACGCAAACACCAAGGTTTATACTGGTTTCCCTCTGAGAGGACTAGTCCAGTCTCGAGTACTCGACCCGATATTGAATCCACTATTTGAAATAGAGATTACACTACATGTTTTGCTTCGAAGAACACGTCAACTTCAATACCGTTGTGTTTTTATTCGAAGCCCATAAACAAACTTCAACACCGTCGTGTTTTTATCCGAAGCTCACGAACAAACTTTAACACCTTTCTGAAGAAAGCTTTTATACTCCAAGCTTGTACAACTCGAAAACTTCTAATCGGAAACCACCGGCACTTAGAAGAATAGGAGTTGTCTTGGGAATAGAAAGATTTATAGCTCTTGGTAAATAGGTTTAGAATAGATAGAGAAGTTGAAGAAGAATTGAGTTTTTAGAAATGACAAAATCTTCTCTATTTATAGGAATTTTAAGACAGAGTTCGGACAGAACTTGGTAGGGTTAACGTTCATAATTTTGAACGTTGCAGATCCAAAGGAATAGGAATTTGCTGCTGACCAGGAGAAATTCAAGTGGACCGAGTTCGGACCGAGTTCGGTTCCTTTGGTTCTGGTTCAACCTAAGTTGGTTTTTGGTTCAATTGGGTTTGGTTCAGTTTAAGGAATGAATCAAGATAGGTTGAGATAGACTTCTAATTGCCAGTGATCCCGACTCAAATAATCTAGACTCAATAAATAGAAAAAATACAGAATAAGTATGAAAACCAATAGCCCATATGATGACGCCTTTTTCTTGACTTTGAAGAAGCATTTTTCCTTGACGGCAATCGTCCAAAGATAAACGAATCTGGAAATCTGAATACCTTTCATGTATGACACCGTCTTTGGCCCATCATTAATTCTCCATTGCATATGTCCTGCTCTGACAAAGCTTGATCATGGTTACTGCATGTCTTACAAGAACATGTTAGACGAACAAAGCAATATGATACAAGCATAGCAATATTGATATAGTGAACATAAGGACAATGCTATGTTTAACTAGCGACAAGATATATAGTGATTATATGAATATTAGTGACTTCAATAGTTAAACTTAATTGATTAGCCATATTCAAAAATATGATGTAATCATTGGGCTAATGATCTCTTCCTTTTTTATTATGGCAAATCGGTTAAGTTTAAGATATATACAATAGATGCATGTATCACTAATAAACACATACTAATAGAATATTGTGTGCTAACTTAAACTTATTTCTCCCCCTTTGACATGATCAAAAAATAAGCTCCTCCGTAATAAGAGATAAAATGAACTCAAGCATAAGTAAAGGAGGAAGGCAAAAATAATTATGATTAAGGATTAGGAGAATAGTGTACCGACAAGTTTAGAAATTTGCTTAATTAAAGTATAAAAAACGTATCAAAACACAATATAGTTGGTTGAACTTAGAAAAAGGAAATCAATTAATTCATAGTTTACCAACTAGAAATCCAAAAATGACATTCAAAACTCAATATAATGAATAAAATGAAACTGTAGTTTTGAAGTAGATACCAATAACGTAGAAGTCAATTATTGGTCATAAATGAATCATGAGAAATTCACAGATCTAGTATATACTAAAAAATTCAAAACAAAATGAGACTTTTAACAATTATCACAAAAAATATGATCCATAATTTGCCTATACAAATTAGTGAATCAATTCCATAAAGAGTATAATCATCGAAAAAAATTAAAATAAATATACTAGAATCTATGCAAAATCTATATCAAAGTTCATGCATTTGAATTCATGATATATGTATATGCATTAGATAAGCATAAAGGTAATGAAGACAAAATACTTTAGAATGAGAAATTCAGTCGACTTAAATGCTCCCCCGTCAAGTATGATCAGTCTAAATGTAGATAATCGAGAACTTTGAGATAAATCTCAATAAGAAAAACCAAAATTAAGTTAGACTCAAGGAAAAATAAAATATATAATTAAATATGTTTGGCCAGATAACTTTTAGAAACTCAAATAGAATGAGAGAATCAAAAAGAAATAATAATAATCATATATTCTCTCATAAATCCAATACAAATTCAAATATCATGAAAAACTCAAGAAGATATTTAAGTAAAAGAATATATGTCCATGATTAATTAGGTATACCACATATTAAGGGCAAAAAAAAT
The DNA here is from genome assembly GCA_029216955.1 of Iris pallida. Taxonomy (NCBI): domain Eukaryota; kingdom Viridiplantae; phylum Streptophyta; class Magnoliopsida; order Asparagales; family Iridaceae; genus Iris; species Iris pallida. The sequence continues at coordinate 9,726,868 of JANAVB010013397.1, forward strand.
TAAAACAATTAATTTGCTCCCCCTTAAAATATGTGTATTCTAGTTCTGAAGTAATTTAAATGCAAGAAAAACAATAACCATAAGATCTAAGGAATATCCAAGATATGCATCTTTCTTCCCTTTGATCAAATGCATATAAAGTTCAAAATTTAAAACAAAAAATCATCTTTAGGTAATTAAAAGAAAAATCCAATAAATAAATGCTTAAAGATGAACAGACAAAATATGTCTCCAAATATAATATGTCTCAAAAATTCAAGACGATAAAGGATTTTTGAAACCCGTTTCAGTACAAATAACAGACAGATTCAACAAATCAGGGACAATTCAAAAAAGACTTTTGAAATGCAGAATTTATTATGAAAAAATTGTCTTAATAAAAGTTCGAATGCGTCTATTTAGTCTTCAGACCGACAGCTGACGATTCAAATTTTTATATCATAAAAACAGTTTCAATAAAAGAATCCATAGGTTATATATAGTCTATTTGAACACATAAAACAGGACTAGCTAAATGTCTAAAGAAAAATGTATTCTAGATATATGGCATGTCAAGGGGATAATTGATTTGAAATAATTAATTACTCCACCTTTACATGGCTATATCCAAAATAAAGTATTGACAAAATTTAAAAATCAGAGGAATATTTCTAGAAGTAGAAAACTAATTCAAAAAATTAGGTCTTTTTATCAACGTTCATTTCTTCCCTTTTAAAGTCGCCGCACGGTTTCCATCGGATAACCGTAGGGTTAAAGAGAAGAAACGCTTTGAGAAGGAAAAATCCACCAACTTCTCCCCCTAAAAGAGTTACTGTTGTAGACAGTAAATATCTTGAATAAGAAGTAATAATATAAAGCTTAATATCATGAATATTACACAAGCTAAAGAAAAAAAAAATCAAAAGACCATAATATTCAATGGGTAGTCAAAGTTCATAAAGTCTGAATATCAAAAGATAGAAATATTGAATATACCAAAAGATAGAAAATATTAACCTATGGAAGATCAATATATGTTACCTTTTGTTTAATAAAATGTTGTCCATCAAAGCTAAAATCCAAAATCTATCAGATAACAATTGCAACTAGATCTCAAAAAATGATACGGTCATGTTGGCACAAGTTTCGTCTATGTAGGAACAATTGGGCACTTCTAGAGGGGGGTGAATAGAGTGCGTGTGTGCAGCGGAATAATAATCACCACTTAAAAATATTTATGGCAGTGACTAAAAAAATATGGAGCGTGCAATATATAAGTAAATGCGTAAAGTAAATGAGTTGAGAAGAGCAAACGCAAACACCAAGGTTTATACTGGTTTTCCTTTGAGAGGACTAGTCCATTCTCGAGTACTCGACCCGATATTGAATCCACTATTTGAAATAGAGATTACACCACGTGTTTTGCTCCGAAGAACACGTCAACTTCAACACTGTCGTGTTTTTATCCGAAGCCGACGAACAAACTTCAACACCGTCATGTTTTAATCCAAAGCTCACGAACAAACTTCAACACCTTTCTGAAGAAAGCTTTTATACTCCAAGCTTGTACAACTCTAAAACTCCTAATCAAAAACCACCGGCACTTAGAAGAATAGGAGTTATCTTGGGAATATGAAGATTTAAAGCTCTTGGTAAATAGGAAGACTTTAGAATAGATATAGAAGATGAAGAAGGATTGAGTATTTAGAAATGACAAAATCTTCTCTATTGATAGGAATTTTAAGACAGAGTTCGGATAGAACTCGGTAGGGTTAACGTTCATAATTTTGAAGGTTACAGATCCAAAGGAATAGGAATTTGCTGCTGGCCAGGAGAAATTCAAGTGGACCGAGTTCGGATCGTGTTCGAGCAGAATTCTGGCCGAGTTTGGTTCCTTTGGTTTTGGTTCAAACTAAGTTGGTTTCTGGTTCAATTGAGTTTGGTTCGGTTTAAGGAATGAATCAAGATATGTTGAGATAGACTTCTAATTGCCAGTGATGCCGACTCACAAATAATCTAGACTCAATAAATAGAAAAATACAGAATAAGTATGAAAACCAATAGCCCATATGTGACGTCTTTTTTTGACATTGAAGAAGCAGTTTTCCTTGACGGCAATCGTCCAAACATAAAGAGATCTGGAAATCTGAATACCTTTCGTGTATAACGTCGTCTTTGGCCCATCATTAATTCTCCATTGCATATGTCCTGCTTTGACAAAGCTTGATCATGCTTACTGCATGTCTTATAAGAACATATTAGATGAACAAAGCAATATGATACAAGCATAGCAATATTAATATAGTGAACATAAGGACAATGCTACGTTTAAGTAGCGACATGATATAAAGTAATTATATGAATATTAGTGACTTCAATAGTTAACTTAATTGATTAGCCATATTCAAAAATATGATGTAATCATTTAGCTAACAGTCTCGAGACGATGAACGTGCATGAAGTTATGGGTTAGTTTGCAAAGAGGCCAATACGAGGTATCTCGACCAATACGCCTCGATTTCGTCGCACACGTATAATGAAATCGAGTTTCGTCGAATTCCAAACGTCGATAACATCCATGCGCGTCTTTCGATACTTATGGGTTGCGACTACATCGTCCGTTTTATTGGGACGCACGCCGTATCGGAAAATTTTTCTAAAATTTTATGTTTTCAAAAACAGTTTTTGTCCATTTTGGGAACCCGATTTCTCGGCGCACAGTCGATGAAATCGAATTATGTTAAAAGGATTTCCATGCCCTATAGGTTGTGTACAAGTATGTTTAATTGGTTTTCTAGAAAACCCAATATACTGACAGGAATTTGGCTTCTAAGTTGAGTGATTTGACTATTGTTCTTACTGTTTTGATGCCTAGTTTTCATCGATGTTGAGGTCGATTTATCCGGGCAATCCAACTCAATTACTACAACCTAACTATAGGGATCTAATCTCGATTATGTTGGCTATCAAAAGAATCAATCCAATCGAAAAACGAAGAAGCAAGGGCAGAGAAATTATACCTGAAACAGAGGTGTTTGTAGTTTTACTGCTGCGTCCAAGCACTTGGCCGCGCGTCTGCCGGCCGACGGTGGCCTGCGGCGGCTCACAGGTGGGTCGAGGGAGGTCGCCCGATGATAGGGGAGGGTTTTATGTTAGGGTTTTGAGAGTTGTCCCTCTCTCTCTCTCTCGTGTGTATATATGTATGGGTCAGGCTTGCTGCCCTTGTTCGGGCTGGGGATCGAGGCCTTTGGAGTACTGTTCAGAGAATAGTACTCCAAATGCTTTTTTTTTCTTTTTTTCTTTTTTTACTAACTAAATACATTTATCTATGCATATTTATATATATAATAAAATCAGATATATAAAATTTAAATGTGAATTAAAACATATACAATTTTCTAAAGTACTTTAAATATAATGAAAAAATATATATTCTAGGTAAAAATATTTATATGCCCCTTTATTATTATTACTAATAAAAGACATTTCAATTAATATTTATAACAATATTTCTAGAATCTTTGAAAACTCAAAGTAATTCTTAAAATTACTCAAAAATCCTTAAATAAAGAATTTTACCAAGTAAACATATTATCTATTTACTATATATATATATATATATATATATATATATATACCCCAAAAGCTTTATAAAATATAAATTTTATATATATACCCCAAAAGCTTTATAAAATATTTTATACAAAATATTTATAAATCAATATAGTTCATTTAATAGAATTCTAAAGATATATGTAACCCATATATAAATTTTATATACCAAATTTTATAAATAGGAATTGAAGTGAAGTCTATACATATAACACTTATATGCATGTTTATATACTAATGAAATATAAGTGAATACTGAGAGAGAAAATATTGAAAAATATTGTTTAAAAAGTAGGGAGTTTACATCCTACCCAACTTATGAAAATTTTGTCCTCGAAATTAAAAATAATCTTAATATCAAGGAACAACGAGATTAAATACGAAGAGAGGGTAAGTACGTCAAATCGTAACTCGCTGATAGAGGAGGTAGTTATCACGGAATCCAAATTGTCGCCATATCCTACAAAATAGGGTATTTTGGGTTCAAAGCCCTACCAAACTTATAAAAGTTGGCTAACCATGAAAATCGTCTACAAAACTTCTGATAAGGACAATTTCTAAAGGAAGGCACAAGAATATTGGTCACTTTCTGACTACAGTCATGAATTCTAAGTGAACCTCGATATTGCCATGAAATTATCCCAATTTAACATCGTTCTTATCGGCAATGCGTTTAACAAGATGGTTGAGATCTCTTGTTCAACTATAACTAGAACGTGGCAGTTCAAAAGAATTTCAGTCTTCGTCTAACATAGATACTTAGAGATGAGATTAAAAAATTTAGGGAGAGGAGTTTATGGGCCAAGAGATGAGAGTCCTTAGTAAGTGCAAAAAACCTTTCTATAGAATTTGATTAGGTAAGTGTTTGGATTCTTTAAGTCATAATGACTAGCGTGTGCGGGTTGGTGTTTGGTATTGCGTAGGAGGCCGGAGTTTGCTTGGGTGGGATGCATACGTCATAGGTGTGATGCATTTTGCATGAATCGTGGGTATTCAGTCTATTTTATGTGGATGGGTCCATATTGCATGACTAAAATCAAGGGAGCAAAATAGGCATCTATTGTTTATTTTAAAGGAAATATGTTATACATGTGGTACAATTGCAATGGAGCACAAGAAGGTATGTTTATGTGGGACATGTATGTCACGTGTGTAGAGTGGCTCTTCTAGTTCATAAGTGTGAAATTTGTAGAAAGGGTAATATTTGTGTTGTGCTCCAAATATCAAAGTCATAGTCGAGGGTATCAAATGATACGGATATGAGTGGACATTATGACCCATTATTTTATTAGTTCAATTGGAATCAATTTATCCCAATAGTTTGCACCTTCTTAGAGAGGCTTGCTCATACACTTCAGGAATTTCATTCTCGAATTTGAAACTAAGACATGATTCTATGATAGAACAGAATTTGAAGAATCAAGGTTGCAATCTTTTATCGTGGTCATCTAAATGCACGAGCGAAGGAATGTAAAACACAATATGAAGATCATATCACAACTTTCAAATAGGTGGAAGAATGATTACGAATGTCATCCCATTCCAAGAGATAAAGTACACTAAGTTCAAGGTTCTTCCCAACTTACAAAAATTGGTTAATTGGAAAGTACGCTAATAGGTCTCCTAAGAAGATCAAATTTTAAGGAGGTGTATGAGGATATGGGGTACTTCTGATCGTAGTCACAGACTCCATAGGAAGCCAGGGTACTATTTATTTAACATTGTCCATATATTGACCATATTTCATCAAAGCAGTAGGAGAGGTCTTTGTCAAGTAAAACCAGAAACAAGTTGGTACAGTAACATTCCATTCATCGCTTATCCTATGCTACGAAGGAATAAATTAAGGGATTTATGGAAAGAGGATTAGTGGACCATGAGATGCAGACTACATAATAGGTATAGGGACCTATTTCAGAAAGTTTGGTTTTATAGTCCAAATATGACGATATGCTTAGCTGGGTTTAACTGGGTCTCAATGGGTTCCCTAATTGAACATCAATCTTTGATTGAATAAATCTTGGATTTTAGTCTACATTGACTAGACAAGATCCCATAAAATTAATCTGGACCATTTCAATTAGGTTAGTGTAACCTAGAATAGGTTCCAACATCAAGTGGTTGGGCTAATCGCAGTCGGGTTGGTTAACAAGGTTCCTAAAGTCCAAAAATTCACCTTATGTGACTCTTGTGTTTAAGTAGCACCCGAGGACTCAATTAAGTGGCACACTTGTGGCATGTGCACAGTGGGCTTCGAGTAGATCACAACCATATATTGGGTCGAAAGGTTTGAGTCGAGGTTGAGTCTCTAATTGTAGTCGGTAAGTATATCAGTATCATGGTAAGGGTTATAGTTTAGCCTTTTTGACCTGAAAGTCATATCATAAAAATAGAGCAAGGGGACGTGTTTGAGTGGGACATGATATGCCTAAATGAAGGTGGACTCGTCTATGTCTTACATATAAATTTTGTTGGAAGGTAACAGCTAGTATTACCTCCGAATATCAATGTCACGGTAAGGGACACCAAAAGATCTAAATAGGAAGTGGGTGTTCATGAGGCACTAATTTGTCATCCTAGTGGAAACCTATTTATCCTAATCAATCGGTAATCCCAGTAAAACTTAAAATTAGAGGGGCTTACAATCTATTCACTCCAGGAACTAAGATACGGTTTTATGGTTAATGAAGTTAGAAAATTCAAGTCGGGATATCGTACCTTGACTTTGATTATAACAGAATAATACAAGATGTAATAGATAATTAGATGCGGTAGATATGAATCAAGTTAGAATATAATTCTCCAATTTTGAATAGACGGAAGACAATTGTGTATATCTATAGCTTTCATGGCCATAGGTCGTATGGCGAACTAAGAAAGTCATTCTGTGTCTATCGTCCCTCAAATACGAGCATTTGCTCTTTCGAAATAAGTAAAGGCGAAAAAAACAATAAAGAGTTCAAGGGAGAGGGAATCAGATGCAAATATGGGTTTTCTAAGGCGATTGAATAATTCAAGTAGAGTTGTCAAGGCAGTGGCAGATGAGATCCTAGAGGGCAACTATATCTCAATCCATGTGTACTATTCATATGAAGAGTGAACCAAGTGCACTAGGGTTGATCAAACCATAATACACCAATTCTAATTAGACAATATTTAGTGGGCGTCCCCAATAATCATATGTGCTGAACAAGCTCGATAAATAATAAGCTTGCAAAAACTAGGCTATATTAGCGGCATTAGTCAAGAAAGTCCAACATATAAGTACGCGAGAATTATGATTGAAAGAAGGCACAAGTAGTTCAAGTTCATCAAAATCTAAGACTCATCCGGTGTTGGTGCCTCTATAGTTGTCCTACTTGTCTTTTTGTCTAAGGCCTTGGCCAACCAATGGATTAGGGACCTCTAAACTCTATAGTCTAGGCAAACCTATTAGTGTCAGTCAAATACCTCATTAATAGGTCATAAGGACAATGGGATGCTAGGTTGGGAGGTATGCTACCTAACTGTTTGCAAGAACGAAAGTTTAAATACAAACAAAGAAAAAAGAAAAGTATAAGAGTATAATTTGATTCTGGGGAAGTACAACTGTAGGAATCTTATCAGAAGACAATCACTTTATCTCTTAGACGATGCGATGTTGAAGAGGAAAACCTTTGGAGAGTGCTGCGATGAATTGCTCAGGAGATTATGATCATTAGTGATCCTTGTGAAGTGATTTGGAACTCTATTTATAGATTTTTGAGATAATTGTTAAGTAGTAATCCTGATTGGTGCACACTTGCAGTTGGCGCGCCATCATCCGTTTGTGCGAACGATTAGTTTAACTGCTGGAGACGCGTGGCATTCTTTGAGAAATATGCGCTTGGTCATGGGCAGTGTCACGTACACATTCTTAGAGATTAGTGGCTTGCGTGCCATGTCATCTAACTGCTTCTAGATGATGATTTGATCAATTGGCGCTTGATTTGCTGGATAGCGCATGCCCTGCGCTATCTGTAGGAAAGCGCTAGTTAACTGAAACTGTGATTTACTGCCTACTTCGTGCCAACTCTGTATGGCGTATAGTAAAATACAAGTGCAATCATGACGACTCTGTTAATTCCCCTCGAGTGCTGCGCACACTGGATTCGATAAGATTTTCCTCGACTGACGTGCTGTCAGTCTTGATAACAGCCGTTTGGCTTCTCGAGGAAGATGGACGCATGGCAGCAAGAGCCATGTGAAGTTTAGCGCCATCTGATCTAGTGCGCCATCTGATCATGGCACCATCTGATCATGGCACCATCTGATGATTTGAACATGGCACCAACAGTGAATGGCGTATGATAATATTTTATATATTTTGAGCTTCTACAAGACCCCCTTTAAAGTTTTCAAATTTCAAAATTTTTGAAATTTGAAATACTTTGAATAAGAAGCGGTCCTACGTGATCGACGCATGACAGAATCTCAACTGATCCAGAGTTTGTGCACGATTGGCGCGACAGTTACGAAAAGTTTTTAGGCTATAAATAACCCATTGAGAGGAGGAAGAGTTCTTCATTTTAAAAAATTTCTTCAAACTCTTTTTGTCTTCTTCTCCAAGTTCACGAAGCTTTTTTCACTGTCGACCATGGCACTGAAGAAATCCACCATCGCGAAAGGCAAAAATGTCGCGGGAACTCCGTCGCGAGTGACGCCACAGAGGGCGCCACGGCACGCGTCGCCGTCGGTGAAAACCGAGGAGGCCCAGCTACACCGTATAAGGTACGAAGATGTTATACGGCGATAACGGCTGTCAATCTTGCTGGGTATCCTAGCATGCAAATATCTATGGCCTAAATCCGATCTCATATCCACAGGCAATCAAAATAAAATAATAAAAAAGATAGAGAATCATATGGAAAATAGAAAATACTTATATGATAATCAAGAAATGTACAATACAAGATAATAATGTGGACGGGTATACCTTCCCACAGTTCCTAGCATGGTCTGGAACTGAAGCACATCCTGAAAGTCAAGTCTGGAATATCCGCAGGGTCGGTCACTGGCAATCTGGGAACAATCCAGGGTTGGTTAGGCCAACCGTAGCAAGTACCAGAAAGGAAGGCTCAAGGACGGGCGAAGACAAGCCAGCACGATAGAATATAAAGCAGAATATATATGAACAGTAAATGAGGGTAAGAATCATGCGGTACCAATGTACGATAACAATCCACAACTAATGTAGCTAAATAACCAACAATCATCACAACCTCCCTAACATCCGATAATACCTGCATCGTCAACTGGAACACGATATCAGTCGACTATGCAAGCAACAAGCCAAATAATTTGGAAGAATAAGCTGTCACTCAAATGCCTACGGCTTTCTATACGGAGGTTGGGTTACCCCAACAATGCAAGATATAGGAATCCTTAAATCGTGCTGTCCCAGCAGGGCTAGCGGGGCTAAGTATAATAAGCAAGAAGAGCACCGATCCCTCGTAAGGCCACCGTGCGAGCAAGAGAAGTACATAGCACATAATAGTAGTCGGATACTGCCATCCACTAGTACGAACAGTAACAACATCCGTGGTGGCCAGCCTCCAAGTCGTAACTAATGTCTGGAATGAGGCTAATATTGCACGATCTCGGGATTTCGTTCCCTCCCAATGCTTCTACCAGTTTAAATTACCTAGATTATCCCTATAGTTATCCGGAATCACATGCCGTGGTCACATGATCATCCTCCTAGATGTCGTACCTCAGGACGGTAACGCTATGTAAGAATCAACTTTGGCACCTATAGTCCCGGTTGTGATTCATTCTCAGTGTTATGCAACAAACAAGCAAGCAATTCTGACCACGCTAAGAATACAGTCCAACTACCAAGGTACCCGTACAGGTAATCATATCATATAGCTAGAATATCAAGATTGTACCACAGTACAATATAGTCAAGGAGATAGCACCTCAAAATGCTAGTAGACAAGGAGCATCTCAGTGCAAAATCAGGGCCAGTACCTCAAAGGGTAAATTGGACTTATAGCATGTATACAAGTAGTCATGGCAGAAACATGGACAAATCTGTCAGTCACATAAAATCATCTTCCCACATCGTGGCATGGATATCAGGTCAGGTATATGGTCAGGATCATTACTAGAATAGCATCTCAAGTACACATGAGAGCCTACAACTCAAATCATCAAGTCGATCTACCCACCAAATCAATCTACCAGGAGTCTCCCATCTTCGATGGAATAAATATCCTGTCATGAAGGACGATCACCAAATACCAGGCTAATCACTATTAACACTGCTAGGCCCTTTGGCTCACAAGAATCCTATGAATCAATGATCACAAGCTATCGACAAACAAGTCTCACAGCTATCAAGATATAGAAATCAAAGCAGGTTTTGGGCATTTGGGAAGTCAAGTAAAAATCATGTAATGATGTCCTCTATATTCTTCTCATTTTACGAAACACTCGCACAATCATCAGAATCCAGGAATCCAAATAGTCATATCTGATCAGAATAAACGTCATCTAAAAAGAAATGTGGCAACACTATCCAAGATTCCACATGAGTCTATCAAATCAATATCATGGGAATCATACTCCACATAATACTCAATCCTTAGACATATCCAAGGTTACAATCCCGATATATAAGACAATTGTCAGCCCTATCTAGCTAGACTAGGATAACTTCTAGAATAAATGGTCAAGGAACAAGAATATATTAATTAATGCCACCAAAAAAATGGCAATGATTGCATGAACCACTCTGGAGCATATCCACAACCCTTAAACCAAAAAAATACTAGGGTTGCAGACCGTCCCCCTAGTGGAACAACGCTCCTCACGCTATCTGACGAACAAGACAGGTCAAGTTGCTAGGTGACTAATCTAGTCATGAGTCTACCTAGCAGGTACTAGAATCAGGTATACTATAAAAATAAATCGGCACGAGTCTAGTTCAGCAAACCAAAGAAACGGTTATGCCTAATTTTTCGTACCAAATTCCCGACCAGGAATTCTGGAAAAATTTGGCAGAGTCTCCTTTGTATTCTGGACAAAAGCTCCCAGCGAATTGGGGCTAAATCCACTCGGCACAACCCTTCGCAGAATTGCAAACTGAGAACACTAAGTCTCAGCTTCCAGCAGCGCTACGATGCATACTGGGAACCAAACCATACCCGAGACCACTAAGTCTCGGCCTCTAGCAACGCTACAATGCGTACTGGGCGCCAAGCCAACACATGCAACAAGAATCGCCACGCAGGGTGCAAAGTCATATCCAAGTCACAAGCACAGTCACAGAAATAGTTAGCCAAAGCCGTCACCCGACCGCGAGTCGGACATGGGACACATGGAGACAATCCATACATGTGTGTCGTGTTCGTGTCCTCGGAGATATGGATGACCCGCCCGAGTTGTCCGATACGGTCATAACCCGGTATCGAACCAAGCTATCCTAGGTTATCATCATGACAGTTCTACTACTATGCTACACTACTCATAGTTATACATTTACAATTACAAATGAATTAAATACAATAAAATCTAGGAGAGAGGACAAGAGCCGTCGATGAGCAAGGGATACTTGCCTAGAGGGCTCGACTAGGTAAGTAAGTCTTCGTCGATCGGGAACCAGGTAGCACGTCCATCGAGGTCCTCAGAACACAAAATAAACGATCATTAGCATTAAATAATAAATAAATGGAATAATCACAAGAGATAACAGGAGGCTATACCGTGTAGGTCCCACAAGCAATACAGGGATCCATCACGAAAACCGAGGCATACGGATCGATACAGACATGCAAACTAAGGCGTGCACATATATCGAGATGTGCACGAGAATCGAGATGGCATAAATGTCGACAGAAACAGAAATGTGCACGTAAATCGAGACGTGTACGTAGATCGAGGAATCAAGAATATCAGGATGGTGCACGAATCAGCGTGACATGCAAATCGAGGCATGCACGCAAATCAAGATGAAATAAGATACAATATGACACACAAATCAATACGACACGCAAATCGATGTGGCACGGGTCACGAGGTAGGCATAAAGGCCGGGGCACATGAATCGAGACAACACGCAACCCGAGATAACACTGTACCCGAGGTAATACGGGGCTCGAGGCGTCCCGCTGCCCAAGGCAACACGTGGATCGGAGCGGCACAAAAAATAAGGAAACACGTACACCGAGGTGCACGCGAATCGAGATGGCACACAACTCAAACAATTCGGGGCCCAAAGCGTCCCGTTGCTGGAGTCGCGCATAAGCTCGAGACACGTATCCCGAGGTAGCATAAAAAATAAGGGATGTACACCAACCGAGGGTGTACTGCCCAAGACAACACGCTATACGAGACATCATACTGCTCGAGGCAGCACGCTGCCCGAGGTGCACAGAACGAGAGGGCTCGCTCCCCGAGGAGAATACAGCCCAAGGCTGGCGTGGTGCTCGCGGCGGAGGCACTGGCCGCCGGAGAAGACAGAGAGGGATATGGAAAGCTAAAGGAGCTCACCAGGGAGCCGTCGGCCAGGTTGGGTCGGGTCGGCTCTACGACGGAGGCGGACAGCAGCGCGGTGCTGCGAATGATGGCGGCGGTCGCGGCAGAGGAGGCCGGGCTGGAGGCGACAGCGATCTCGGGTCGAGTGGTGGCTGGAGGTAGAGGAGAAGAAGTGGTGGTTGCAACGGTGAGGGGGGGCGGCCATGGCGGGAGCGGAGGTGATGGCCGCGGTGGTTGCCGGCCATGAAGATGGTGGTTGAGGGAGACGACGATGATGATGGTGGTTGGAGTGGTAGCCGCGGCGGAGCCGGCCTGGCCGGACGTAGGGACGAGAAGGAGAGGGAGCTCGGGGAGAGGGAGGGAGCAGTAAGGGGTAGAGAAGAGGACGAGAGAGAGAAAGAGTGGCTGGAAGAGAGGATTGAGCGGGGGGAGAGAAAAATCAGCGGATGAGAGGGGGCTGCTTCAGTAGAAGGAGTGAGGAGAGCTGAGAGAAAGGGGAGGGGTACGGCTGATGGTGAGTGACGAGAGAGTGAGATAGAGGGGTTAGGTTAGAGAGGGGGGTAGTTATTAGGAATTAATAATAATAATAATAATAATAATAATAATAATATTTAATAATAACAATAGTAATACTAGAGATAATGCAATAAAATGTACACCAACACTAATTATAAAATACCAAAAATAATTTAATAACAACGTGAATAAACAAAAGTCAGGCCTCGAATCAAGATCTAGAAATTTTGTAAAATATAAATACAAATTTAAACAAATACAGAATTTTAAAATTATCTAAATACAAGATACAGTCATATACGTATTTTGAAAATAGAGATATGACATCCTACCCACCTTACAAAAATATCGTCCTCGAAATTTCGAAATCATTTAAGATAGGATTTCTAAACTAGTATATTTTATATCTTGAAAACTCTACCCACCTTACAGAAATCAAGTTATACAACTAGAAATGAAGAAACTCTCAACATGAAAACAACAATATCTAGCTACACAAATCAACAAGTAAAGTAAATCCGAACAACGAAGGAATCTCAAAAATCAAAGTCTCACATGCACTTAGTAACTCCATAAATCAAAACATGTACAAAATATCGAAAATAATATCAGAAAACCTGAAATTCTAACTGCATAAAAACCTACAGAAAATCATAAAATCCAGGATATTCGTCTCAAACCGACGACAGCAGTTTCCTTATATCCGATCATAATGTGTGTCACGGTCATTCTCTGCCACGCCATCTGGAATGGCTATAAAAGATTTACCATGGCACTATAATCGAGCGGCTGCAACTTTTGTTACCATGCCATCAAGGTATACTAGGGTCACCGGGTCACTCTTGACAAATACCCAAAACGAATCAAATCCATAAACCAAATGTCCAAGTCACTAAAATTACAAAATGTCTAACAATATAGCAAGACAGTTCTAGGAAAATAATCAAAATCCAAAAATCCAGGTGAATCATAATATACATCCAAAAACTTGTTTAACAAGATAGTTTTCTAGGAGAATACTCCAAATCCGAAAATCCATGTCAAAACATATTGTATAAAAAATATATCTATAATCAAAATAATATCTGAATCATATAATCATGATTGTGGAACTGTCCAGAATCAAAGGAGCTGAATTGATACAAGAATATCCACTGGATACTCAACAAATATTAAAATATCCAATCTCAGAGTCCTGAGGAAATCTTCCTTCCATAGCAACTAAGCCAATGCTCGTAGAGTGCGATAAGAATACTAAGTCAACACGAAGTCAACGCATGAATTGGATAACAGAAAAAAATTAACCAAGGCAAAACACCGGTAGAAAGAGTATAGAACCCAAGATATATAACAAGTAACCCAAGGGTTGAGACAAGATAACGTCTTATCTGATAAAGTGATTGACATGGCCGACTACAGGACCATGTTTATCAAAATAGGGAAGAATAAGTAGATAACAACGAATAAGATAGGGCAAAGTAAAATCGGTCCAGGTAGAGATGAGGACCAGTTTACAAGGTCAAGGGAGCGAAGGACAAGTGTAACAAGTTAGAATACCAAAAAATAGTTGACTGAGATCAATAATCATGTGATACCCAACAATGTCTCAAAACGAGACCTGCATGGGCCACCACTAAAACCGTATCACACCTCAGTACCAGAATACGAGGACGGACGTCAGCTACACCGTATAAGGTACGAAGGTGTTATACGACGATGACGGCTGTCAATCTTGCTGGGTATCCTAGCATGCAAATATTTATGGCCTAAATTCGATCTCATATCCACAGAAAATCATAATAAAATAATAAGCAAGAGAGAGAATCATATGGAAAATAGGAAATACTCATATGATAATTAGAAAATCTAGAGTACAGGATAATAATGTAGACGGTATACCTTCCCACAATTCCTATCATGGTCTGGAACTGAAGCACATCCTCCAAGTCAAGTCTGGAAGATCCACAGGATCGGTCACTGGCAATCTGGGAACAATCTAGGGTTGGTCAGGCCAACTGTAGTAAGTACCAGAAAGAAAGGCTCAAGGACGGGCGAAGAAAAGCCAGCAGGATAGAATATAAAGCAGAACATATATGAACAATAAATGAGGGTAAGAATCGTGCGGTACCAACGTACAATAACTATCAACAACTAATGTAGCTAAATAACCAACATTCATCACAACCTCCCTAACATCCAATAATACCTGCATCGTCAACTGGAACTCGATATCAGTCGACTATACAAGCAACAATCCAAACAATTTAGGAGAATAAGCGGCCACTCAAATGCCTACGGCTTTCTATGTGGAGGTTAGGTTACCCCAACAATACAAGATATAGGAATCATCAAATCGTGCCATCCCAGCAGGGCTAGCGGGGCCAAGTACAACAAGCAAGAAGAGCACCGACCCCTCGTAAGGTCACCGTACGAGCAAAAGAAGTACATAATACATAATAGTAATCGGATACTGCCATCCACTAGTACGAACGGTAACAATATTCATGTCGACAAGCCTGCAAGTCATAACTAATGTCTAGAATGAGGCTAGTATTGCACGATCTCGGGGTTCTGTTCCCTCCCAATGCGTCTACTAGTTTAAGTTACTTAGATTATCCCTACAGTTATTCGGAATCACATGCTGTGGTCACATGATCATTCTCCTAGATGTCATACCTCAGTACGGTAACGCTAAGTAAGAATCAACTTCAGCACCTATAGTCCCAGTTGTGATTCATTCTCAGTATTATGCAACAAGCAAGCAAGCAATACTGCCCACGCTAAGATTACAGTCGAACTACCAAGGTACCCGTGCAGGTAATCATATCATATAGCTAGAATATCAAGATTGTACCGTAGTACAACATAATCAAGGAGATAGCACCTCAAGGTGCCAGTAGACAAGGATTACCTTAGTGCAAAATCAGGGCCAGTACCTCAAAGGATAAACTGGACTTATAACACATATACAAGTAGTCAGGTCAGAAACAATGATAAATCTGTCAGTCACATGAAATCATCTGCCCACATCATGGCATGGATATCAGGTCAGATATATGGTCAGGATCACTACTAGAATAGCATCTCAAGTACACATGAGAGCCTACAGCAAAAATCATCAAGTCGATCTACCCACCAAATCAATCTACCAGGAGTCTTCCATCTTCGATGGAATAAATATCCTGTCATGAAGGACGATCACCAAATACCAGGATAATCACTATTAACACTGCTAGGCCCTCTGGCTCACAAGAATCCTCTGAATCAATAATCACAAGCTATCAACAAACAAGTCTTACAGCTATCAAGATATAGAAATCAAACCAGGTTTTGGGCATTTGGGAAGTCGAGTAAAAATCATGTAATGATGCCCTCTATATTCTCTTCGTTTTGCGAAACACTCGCACAATCATCAGAATCCAGGTATCCAAATAGTCATATGTGATCAGAATAAATGTCATCTAAAAAGAAATTGCAATACTATCTAAGAGTCCACATGAGTCTATCAAATCAATATCCCGGGAATCATACTCCACGAATACTCAATCCTCAGACATATCCAAGGTCACAATCCCAATACATAGGACAACTGTCAGCCCTATCTAGCTAGACTAGGATAACTCCTAGAATAAATGGTCAGGGGACAAAAATATATTAATTAATGCCATCAGAAAAATGGCAAGGATTACTTGAACCGCTCTGGAGCAGATCAACAAACCTTAAACCAAACAAGGACCAGGGTTGTAGACCATCCTCCGAGTGGAACCGGGCTCCTCACTCTATCTGACGGACAAGACAGGTCAAGTAGCTAGGCGACTAATATAGTCATGAGTCTACCTGGTAGGTACTAGAATCAGGTATAGTATAAAAATAAATTGGCACGAGTCTAGTTCAGCAAACCAAAAGAACAATTCTGCCTAATTTTTTGAACAAAATTCCCGACCAAGAATTCTAAAAAAATTTGACAGAGTCTCCTTTGTATTCTGGACGGGAGCTTCCAGCAAATTGGGGCTAAATCCACTCGGCTCAATCCGTCGCTGAATTGCAAACTGAGAACACTAAGTCTCAGCTTCCAGTAGCACTATGATGCGTACAAGGAACCAAACTATACCCGAGACCACTAAGTCTAAGCCTCCAGCAGAACTAAAATACGCACTGGACGCCAAGCCAACACATGCAATAAAAATTGCCAGCAGGGCGCATCAAGACCCACATTCATATCCAAGTCACAAGCACAGTCACAGAAATAGTTAGCCAAAGCCGTCACCCGATCGCGAGTCGGACACGGGAAACATGGAGACAATCCATACATATAAGTCGTGCTCATGTCCTCGGAGGTGTAGATGACCCGTCCGAGTTGTCCGATACGGTCATAACCCAGTATCGAACCAAGCTATCCTAGGTTATCATCATGGCAGTTCTACTACTGTGCTATACTACTCACAGTTATACATTTACAATTATAAATGAATTAAATACAATAAAATCCAAGAGAGAGGGTAAGAGCCGTCGATGAGCTAGGGATACTTACCTAGAGGGCTCGGCTAGGTAAGCATGTCTTCGACGATCGGGATCCAGGTAGCACGTCAATTGAGGTCCTCAGAACACAAAATAAATAATCATTAGCATTAAATAATAAATAAATAAAATAATCACAAGAGATGGCAGGAGGCTATACCGTGTAGGTCCCACAAGCAGTACAGGAATTCGGCACAAAAATTGAAGTACATGGATCGATATAGACATGCAAACCATGGCGTGTACATATATCGAGATATGTACGAGAATCGAGATGGCACGAATATCGAGAGAAATAAAAACGTGCACATAAATCGAGACGTACATGTAGATCGAGGAATCAAGAATATCAGGATGGCGTATGAATCAACGTAACATGCAAATCGAGGCATACACACGAATCAAGATGAGACAAAATACATTATGACATTCAAATCAATACGGCATGCAAATCGGTGTGTGCATGCAAATCGTGTTGCATGGGTCAAGTGGTGAGCACAAAGGCTGAGGCACATGAATTAAGACAACACACAACCAGAGATAACACGGTACCCGAGGTAGCATGGGGCTCGAGGTGTCCTGCTGCCTAAGGCAACACGTAGAACGAAGCAGCACGAAAAACATGGAAACATGCACACCGAGGTGCACACGAATCGAGATGGCACGCACCCCAAATAACATGGGGCCCAGAGCGTCCCGTTGCTTGAGGCGTGCACGAAGCTCGAGACACATGTCCTGAGGTAGCACAAAAAATGTGGGGTATGCACCAATCGAGGGTGTGCTACCCAAGACTACATGCTGTACGAGACAGCGCACTGCTCAAGGCAATATGCTGCCCGAGATACGCATAATGAGGGGGCTCGCTCCCAGAGGAGCAAACAGCCCAAGGCTGGCATGGTGCTCATGGTGGAGGCACCGGCCGTCAGAGAAGACAGAGAGGGAGGGGAAAGCTAAAGGAGCTCACTGGGGAGCCGTCGGCGAGGTCGGGTCGGGTCAGCTCTACGACGGAGGCTGACAGCAGCGTGGTGCTACGGATAATGGTGGTGGTCACAGTGGAGGAGGCCGGGCTAGAGGCGACATCGATCGCGGGTCGAGTAGTGGATAGAGGTGGAGGAGAAGAAGTGGTGGTTGTAACGGTGGGGGGCAGCCATGGCGAGAGCAGAGTTGATGGCCACGATGGTGGCCGGCCATGGAGAGGTGGTTAAGGAAGACGACGATGATGATGGTGGTGAGGGCGTTTGCTACGGCGGAGCCGGTCGGGCCGCACGCGGAGGAGAGAAGGAGAAGGAGCTCGGGGAGAGGGAGAGAGCAGTGAGGCAGAAAGAAGAGGACGGAAGAGAGAGTGGCTTGAAGAGAGGAGTGAGCGAGGGAGAGAGAGAGAGATGAGCAGATGAGAGGGGCTGCTGCTCCAGTAGAGGGAGTAAGGAGAGCTGAGAGAAAGGAGGAGGGGTGCGGCTGATGGTGAGTGAGGAGAGGGTGAGAGACATGGGTTAGGTTAGAGAGAGGTGGGGTAGTTATTAGAAATTAATAATAATAATAATATTTGATAATAACAATAGTAATACTAGAAATAATGCAATAAAATGTACACCAACAATAATTATAAAATACCAACAATAATTTAATAACAACATGAATAAACAAAAGTTAGGCCTCGAATCAAGATCTAGAAATTTAATAAAATATAAATACAAATTTAAACAAATACAGAATTTTAAAATCATCTAAATACAAGATACAGTCATATACGTATTTTGAATATAGAGATATGACATCGGCGCTTGCGCTATTCTCAAAATGCGCTACCTCTTTCAGAGTGTTATATAAATCATTCATTACACATTCTCAATTCATCATGTGTAATATGCCATGATGCGCGTATTACCATGCTGCACAAATTACATCAATCAGGATGCATGCACAATTCATTTAGTTATCTAATGTCATGTGCCAATTGTGAACTGAACTGTGAACTGTTATAATTGTCTGCACGAATCAAAATTTAAATTTGTGCGCCATTTAGAGACTAATATTCTGTCATAATTTTTTTAAGAATGATTCTAACTTTTGTTTCCTTTTGCCTTTTCGCAGCGTCTATGGTGACGCCAAAAGCTGAGGTCGCTGTCAAAGAGGAAGTGACATCTCCTTTCATTAAAGAGGAACCGATGACTATTAAAGAGGAAATAATTCCTAAAGTCGAAATTCCTGTAATGGAAAAGCCAACTTCAGAAGGCAATGGTACCAGGAGCTCCAATCACCCAGCTCTTATGGATGACCTTGACCAGTTAGGGCTTTCCTATGCACGATGGTTGAGGGAGTGGTATCTGCCTCAGCATGGCCATCCTCGGGCAAACGAATAAAACATCTTTCTTGTCTTCAATGTTTCCTACTTTGATGTAGTTTTTTTTATGTTCTAAGATGTAGTTTGCTTTCTTTTCTTTGCAAATGTAGTCCTTTACTCCTTTTTATGGAGAAAGAAATAAAGAACCCTTCTGTTTGCTCATTTGCTGTGATGTTATCTTTTTGAAACAACATTTATCAATGATGGGTCATTTAATACACACAATAGAATTTTTAGAGGTGATTTGACAAGTCGTTGATATAGATAATAGAATTCAGAGGTAATGTAGACGTGAATTTGCATATCTGTTGATTATCCTTGGGTCAACTGGGACTCAAGAATAGGATATCTCTTAAAACAGCTGGGTTTCAAAAGATAATGCTTGCAATGATATGGTAGATGTTATGGGTTAATCCTTTGAGGATGTATCATAAGATCTGGGTAAACTCTGCTGGGGATTTTTGAGGATTGGTGATTTTATTTACGGATGAGTAAATAAAAGAATAATTCAAAGATTTAAGGTATCTATAATATTTGTCAGAAAATTTGGTACACACTTTCAAACATGGTACTTCTTCAAGAATTTGTCGTTGATAGGCATCAAAGTGATTCGGCCGTCCATCCCAGGCAGCTGATAAGCTCCGTTTGAGAAAGCTTTGCTTACAACATAGGGACCTTCTCACTTTGGTTCGAACTTGCCCTTGTTCATGTGCGTCATAGTCATAGGTCGTCTGACAGTAAGGACCAGCTCGCCTTTTTGAAATGCTCATACTTTGACTT
This sequence comes from Iris pallida, assembly GCA_029216955.1. Lineage (NCBI taxonomy): Eukaryota > Viridiplantae > Streptophyta > Magnoliopsida > Asparagales > Iridaceae > Iris > Iris pallida. The sequence continues at coordinate 9,747,113 of JANAVB010013397.1, forward strand.
TACGGTTGAAGGCTTTTGAGTTACGGGCTCGATATAGCTCGATGTGTTATTAAGCTAGTAGCCGCTTCTCGTCGATTACTTTATGCTTCTGAAGTCGAAGACGATCATTGTTTTCTATTGTGAGTTCATTGGCAATATCTATTTTCAGTGACGGAATTTGAATTTCCAGTGGTAGGACAGCCTCGCATTCGTACACCAGAAAGAAAGGTGTGCAACCAGTCTGAGTACGTACGGTAGTACGGTAGGCCCATAAATATTCTCTAAGTTTTTTGCTCTAGTTTTGTTTATTGGTAGAAATGAACTTCTTGAGAAGCTTGATGATTATTTTATTAAATGCTTCAGCCAAATCGTTAGTTGTAGGATTATATGATGTAAAAGCAACATTGTTGATTCTATTGTCATCACAGAATCGAGTGAACTTCTGACTAACGAATTGAGGTCCATTGTCATGGATGATTTGCCGAGGAACACCGAATCGATAGATTACATGATGTTTGATGAAATTGATGACACTGCTTGTCTTGACTTCTGCCCATTTTGAGAAGTAATCGGTTATAGCTAGGATAATCCGATGTCCTCGAGATGATGGTGGATTGCTAGGACCAATGACATCCATATCCCAAGCTTCGAAAGGCCAGGATGCTGTGGTTGGATGCAAGAATTCTGATGGTTGATGGATGAAATCTACATGGATTTGACATGCTCGGCATTTTATCGAATATTCAATGGCATCTGACACCATAGTAGGCCAATAATATCCCATACGTCGGGTACGATCCTGTATCTTGGGACTAGGCCGATGTGCCCTACAGACACCATCATGGGCTTCACATAGTATATGCTTCGCTTCATCTTCCGCAAGACAACGTAAGAACATACCGTCAAATGATCGTTTGTATAGTATTTTGGATGAGTGATTGTAACAGAATCGAAGCGACCATCGACGGATTGTTGTTGCTTCTTTAGGATCTTCGGGTAAGATATCATGTACGACGAAGTCGATGAAAGGAGCCCTCCAGTCTTTGCTAGTAATACCAACTTCAACTGAATTGAAAATTTTAACATTCAAATTATTCTCGATATAGAATAATTCCCTATTAGTGATAACAATCAGTTGTTGTCTTTTTACAGGTATCGCTAATACTGTTGCTAGATTAGCGAGTGCATCAGCTTCTGTATTGCAAGCTCGGCGTACATATTCAATGAAGAAACCTTTGAAGGATGTAGCCAATTTGACTGCTGCTTCTTGGTATATAATGAGATCTTGATGTCAAACTTCATACGTGCCTCTAACCTAGTTGACAATTAGTTTAGAGTCTCAATATACTTCTAAATATTCAATATCCAATTGTTTAGCTAATTAGAGACCAATGAATAGAGCATTGTATTCAACAATATTGTTAGAACATGGTTCGTCCAGGGAATAGGCTCTTTGAATAGCTAGTCCTTTTGGTGATACGAGAACGATCCCAACTCCAGCGACAATGATACTTTTGGGTCCTATTCTAGAGGCACCATCAAAGAATATACGCCAAGAAAGTATTTCTTCTGAAGTCATGTTAGATTCCATAGTTTTATTAGAAATTTTGTCATAGAGTTTAGAAGTCTCAGGGATTGGATAAGCAGCCAAGAAGTCAGCTAGGGCTTGACCCTCAACAGACTTTTGAGGGACATAGACCAAATCATATTGTGCTAGCAATATAGCCCATGTAGCTAGTCTGGAATTGAGTGTACTTGGCTTTTTCATCAAAACTCGTAGAGGATTGACTCTGAGATGACATGAATGGTCTGGCTCGTGATATAATGCCGTATTTTCTGAACGGCGAATATCAGGGCCAAACACTCTTTTTCCATCGGGCTATATCGATGTTCAATACCGATCATTGTACGACTAAAATAAAAATTGCTTGCTCATGACCTTCTTTGTTCTTTTAGGCTAGTAGGGTATTCTTGTGATTGGAGGAACTAGGACTGGAGGTTTCATCAAGTACCACATTATATCTTTAAATGCTTGCTGACATTCGTCAGTCCAAACGAAAGACACACCTTTCTTTATTAGTTGAGTGAACGGTCTGCAGCGTCCGGAGAGATTTAAGACGAATCTTCTGATGTACGCAAGTCGACCCTGGAATCATTGTAGCTCATTTTGGTTGTGTGGAGGATGCATCTCTTGAATGGCTTTGACTTTTTCGGGGTCAATGTGTATACCCTTAGAGGTAATAACAAATCCGAGGAATTTACTACTAGAGACTCCCAAGAATGACTTGGTAGAATTTATCTTGAATTGATGTTGGCGCATTAGATCGAAGATAGTTCTTAAGTCTTGGATGTGATCTTCCTTTAGACGACTTTTGACATCAATATCGTCAACATAGCATTCAATTGTCTTTCGTAAATGTTCGCAGTAGATAGTGCTCATGGCCCACTGATAGGTTGTACCAGCGTGCTTGAGACCAAATGGCATGACTGTATAGCAGTAAACTCATAGAGGAGTACGAAAAGATGTATGTTTTTTATCTTCGGGGTTCATCATGATCTGATTATATCCGAAGAATCCATCCATGAAAAATATTCGTTCGAACCCGCAAGTGTTGTCGATCATGACATCAGTGATCGGAAGAGGGAACTCATCTTTGGGACAAGCTTTATTAAAGAATCTAAAGTCAATACAGACACGAACCTTCCTTGTTTGCTTCATAACTGGGACGACATTAGCCACCCAGTCTGGAAGTTATTTCCCTCTGACAAAACCGCAAGCGATGAGCTTTTTAACCTCAGCTTCTATGGCATCCATCATGTCAGGTCAGAATTGACGCTGTTGTTATTAGACTGGCCTAGCATTTGGCAGAATATTGAGCTTGTGAGTAGCGATGTGTAGATCTAATCCCGCATATCTTTATAGCTCCAAACGAATGCGTTAATATATTCCCTAATGAGTTGGATCACTTCTTGTTTATCTGTTTCTGGAAGACTTTTGCTAATAAAGTTTGGCCTTGGAGAAGTTTCATCTATGACGTCGATCTGGACCAATTGATCCTCAGTAGGTGGTTCACGTTGCTCGAAGAGAAGTTTCCATTGAGTATCCATCCTTTGTGCCCAAGGCTCAGTTTCGGGAGTCTCGGTGAAGTCATCATCGTCCTCCGAGAACCCAGTGGTCACCATATTGGAAGATAGAGTCACTCGATGAACATGCCCTATGCTGGTGTCTGAATCCCATGATGCATAGTCAGAAGTCTTTGTCAGACTCAGAAACATCTGGGGTTGAGATTGGCGAATGTAGCCTAACCATGCTTTGTTTTATTATAACATTGTAGTGACTTTCCTTTTGGAGTAGGTATACGAATAGGAGTTCATCTTCCCTTACCACCGTTGAGGCCGAATTTGAAATTACAGCCCCTCTTTTGGATGATGTTCTTAGATTGTTGACTGTATCGACGTAGTTGAAGTTGCCCATTATCGTCATTTTTCGAATCGCTTTCAACTATAGCCTTTTGATTAAATCCTTTGCTAAAGGGGATAGGATACTCATCTTTCTTCTGGGAGGGAACCAGAAAGAATGAGTATTGTACTGATTCGAGTGATACCTCATATTGGAAAGGTTGAACTACTCCTAAGATAAGAGGTTCGAAGTTATCCAGGATTTCTATATAACATTGTGTATAATAATTGACATCAATATACTACAAATGAGATACTACTTTATTGATATTTACATCATAATTTACGATAATATTTTTAACCTTAGCTGATGGCTTGCCAAGATTAATAACAAGAGAAGGAGAAGAAGAAAGCTTGTTACGATGGAGGTCGATAACAAGAGGCTCAAAAGATGTGAGCACCCTATGTTCCATCTTTTCAGTAGAAGAATACTTGGTGGAAGGAGAGAGATTGATGGTCAACGTCTGAGAAGATGAAGGATGAGAAGTGTGTCCATTGACTGGAATCACCAAGACCTCATCCAGACTCTCTTTTTGGTCTTCTTCTGTATTCATAGACAGTACGACTTTCATGAACTCTTCTTTATACATTCGAGAATCTGTATAATATGCCTCGATCCCTCAAAAGGGACTAAGATTAGTCACTTCCTTTCGTACTTCTCCGTTGTCATCAACATATTTGAAGCATTATTGGAGAGTAGTTGGCATGATGTTATGTCCATACAAGACATGATTGTCAATCACATAAAAGATGACCTTCGTACGGAGATTACCAATTTAGACTTTGAGGCAAATTTTCCCCAGCGGTTCACTTCTTCTAGATTGAACCCCAGAATAGTCGTGATCGTTGTTGAGAGGTTATGGACTGGGATTTTAAGTGCATCCAACAAAGTTTTCGGCATAACGCTGAGTGCAGATCCCCGGTCGACTAGAATGCGATCGACCTTCATGGTATCGACATACCCTGTATAATAGAGAGGTCGGTCATGTCGATTATCCTCCAGAAGCATATCATCCTGAGTGAAGGTGATATTGGGAATTAGTTTCATCACACTATGACAGTGAGAGCATGCCACTGGTTCCTTGTCTAGTTTCTTGACTTGTGACAGACAAGCATCAGCTTGTATTAAAGCGTCACTTAAAGTTTCTCGAGTTTCCCTCGAGAGACGTAGGAGTTCAAAAATTGATAATTTTGCCAGAGTATTAGCTAGTTGAGCCAATATGTCAAAATTATACGATTTTTTGAGTCCCTGAAATAGATTTGTCTTTAAGTTTTTATCAAAGCGAACCAGCTGTTTGCCTTTGTCAGCTACTGTCGGTTTAGGAGGAACAAGTTCCGCTTGGGGTGATGATACCGAAGGAACATTGGAGGTAGGAATAGAAGATGTCGGAGGGGCATCGGAGACAGTAAGAGGATGAGAGACAACGTTCTTCTGTCCCTCTGGATAATCTCTGAGATAGAGTCTCCCAGATCTGTTACCAGTCATAGCTTCTTCTTCTGAAAAAGGTGCAAAGAAAACCATATTATAGTTCTTCATCCGAGTCTTGTTTCTGGAAGACTTCTTTTGGAGAGATGAATGATATGTCCAGAATCCTAAGCAACCACGGGATTGATTGTATTGAAGATGCAGAAAAAAAGGTATAGGAGACCCTTTTCCGTCATTCAAGCTAAGGGCTTTCTGTAGATCGTATGCCATCTTTGTTATTAGTTCACGAGACTGTTGGCAGTACATAAAATTGTGGCTGGTACTTGACTTTCGACTTTGGTATCACCGTCTCGTAAGAGGAAGGTGATGTCGCTGCTGGAATGAATATAGCATCCAAAGGTGAAAGATGACCACCCAGTGATGTCATATGGCACGACTTATATTTGGCTACCTTTCTTGTCTTGTTAGAAGAAGCAGGTATCTTTGATTCAAAATCAGTGACCAAGTCAGGGTAAATCCATATTCTCTCCCCTTTATCTGTTGACAGAGGTACAAGACCGTCACTTCATAGTGGCAGGAGATTAACGATCTCCAAGGTGGCTTTTGGTATAGGGATGACTCGATCCTGTACCAGTTGAGCAGGAAAGTCACCGAATTACAGAGAGACGACATTGGCGGTCATCGTCTTCTCGTCTTGCTGAAGAGTGATAGCCTTGTCATTGATCAGCTCTTGGATCTTTCCTTTAAGTACGTAGCATGCACTGGTTAGAAGCCCTAAGAACCTGTGATACATATAATATTTGGGATTTTCAGTTTTACCTACTTCATCTGGTCGTTTAGCTTTGGACAGTTAAAGTTTGTTACTTTTGATTAGACAATCAAATATGCTTAGAATGTCATCCTCGTCAAAGGAATATTCTTCCTTGGGACGTGGTGCTCTCTGTGGAGGTGCCGTCGTGGTAAGTGTTGACTGACCCACATTGATGACTAAAGCTTCTTTGCCTTTGCGGTTGTTCTGACAACCACCACTGTTGGTAGTAGAATGCTCATCTTTGTCGAGATTAAGCATCTGGATGCCTAGCTGCTTGAATTTGTTAGCACTGTCCTCAGCTGTCCTGGCACTTACTATAAAGGAAGCCCAATCTTGGAATTGTGTGGGTTCGGTCTACATGCTGACTATAGGTAATAAGTTTGATTTGTGTGTATCTATAGTCAATGCATCTGGAGTACCCAGAGGCATCTTGAGTACCTCACGATGGAAGCACTCTATGAAACGTTCAGCAGTTTTATTAGGCCTTTGTTTTATCTTGATAAGGGCCGACATGGTTATGTCGTTTGTTCCTTTATATAATCATTCAAGGAGCAATTGTTTCAGTACTGCAAAAGATTTTATGCAGCCATCTGGCAAGCTACGATACCAGTTGTAGGCTACCCCTGCTAAGCACCCAACGAACACTCTAGTGAGTAGAGCATCGTTTTGTTGGAGCTGGTCAGTCATCACCTCAAAATGGTTGAGATACTGACTAGGAGACGTGCTGCCGTCAAATAGCATTATGGTTGGCGGCTTATACTTGGGTGGAAATGAAAATTCCTTCCACTCTACAGGATAGGGTTATTTGATCCCTAATTTCCGTAGAACATCTTTCTGCTTAAAAGCTTCAAACTGATTACGCAGAAGCTTCACTGCCTCAAAAGGATCTCCTGATACTTGAGGAGTGGCAAACTAGTTTTATGGGTTAGGAGGTAGAACCGCATGGTAAGTACCACCCACGACACCAATCTGACTTGAAGTAGCCTGAGCTGGCATGGTAGCATTGAGAGGGGATTGTACCCCCATGCCTGTGTTGATAGGTGCAGATGTTTCTATGTGTTCTTAGGTTGGAATTGGATTCACAACCGGTGGAATAGTGTGCTGTGCTACAATCACAGCATGCATACTTGTAACCATTTATGCTATGGTTTTCAAATTGGCCTCTAAAGCAGCGATCTGCTGCTCCTGACTGGCGGAGTTGGAAGCATCTTGTTCTTTATTAGTGACATAGGCAATCACTTCTCTAGCCATCGATGATGAACTAGTAGATAAGATAGTCCGATCAGAGTCCTCGCTATCGGCATCGAAGTCATACAGTGAACTACCACCAAGATGAGGAGTAGGAAGATTCGTTTGACTGAGGAAGTCTCGATTGGAATCAGGAAGATTCCTTTGACTGATTACATCTCTAAAATGAGCAGTGGGAAGATTCCTTTGACCAAGGAAGTCTTGGCGTCTTGATCTTGTGTTTTAGTAAACTCCTTTGCTGGAGTCACAGATTCAATCACGGTATTACTGACTAGGATTACGAGATGCGTTACATCTTGGACATTTTTCACCCCCAGTACTTCAGGACGTCATGTTGACCGAAGCATACAACAATTTATCTTTGTCCACCATAATCATTTTAGGAGTCCGAACGTAATTCAAGCGATCAAAGACAGACCGTTTAGCTGATTAAAAATAACATTTGATCACTATCTCATGGTGCTGATTATAGTGGCATTCCTGATGTGGAGTTACAGGTGGATGATATGGTCCTTCAATCTTCCGCTTTTGTACATGAAGATCGCGGAGGTCGGTTACAGTGACAGGATAAGGAGAAGTTGGAGGCACATATTCCTTGATTATGTTAGGAACATGGTTCATGTTCTGGAGATGCTATGTCCCCTGTGTGAACAGAGAAGTGCTGAGTTCATTGGCATAGGTGAAAGGATTCTTGATCTTAGAAGCCTTCACTGTGCACAACTTGGTAGGTGGCACAGATTGTGCCTGATGCATCATATGACTTAAAGAAGTTGGTGCAGTTCTGCGCTGGTTAAGGTAAGTACGCATGTCAGAATCATGTGCCACTTACTTGTCTGTCTGAGACACCATCAGCTTTCCCTGCCTTGACCTTGATATGCGCAAGGTAGGGAGATCCTTGCTTTGGCTTGATTGGCACTGACCATCTTGATGAGGAGTGGACAAGATGCCCTATTGTTCTGTGCATACTATTCCAGCGCATTTGGCACAACGCAGATGGACAGCAGGAAGTGGGCTTTGAGTATAGTCTATTTTTTTACATCGATTTGATTGTCTCTGCTAAGAGAAGTAGAGTTTCTACTCTGAAGTGTTCTTATATTAATTGGCACAGAGGCGCAACCAGATGCATTTTCCACCAAGTCCAAGACTATGGAAGGATAAGGAAAGGCCATAGGTCGCTTTCCTTTGTTCTGTGCAGGGGTAGTGATAGGCAAATTGTCCACTAAGTTTTGAACTAGGGAGGAGTGAGGAGTATCCACAGGGTACTTTCCTTTATTTGGCGTCGAGACAGCTGTTGGCGCATGTTGGGAGGGATAAGAGATAGCCGTATAGCGTTGTCCCTTGATTGGCATCGAGGCAGTAGTTGGCGCATTCTCCACCAAGTTCAGAACTTGTGAAGAATAGGAAATGGCCACAGAGCACTTCCCCTTGCATTACTAGGAGCTATGATTGGCGCACTGGAGGACTTTAGAGTCCATATGGTGCGAGTCTTCCTATCTTTAGAGACAACAGCAGTAGATGAGTGCTTGGCACCCCCTGCGCTAATTATGGCCTCGTAGGCTGTTTGGTCGACTTTTACGACCAAAGCCTTCTGCGTCGTACCGACCGACGCAACATCGCATTGAGTTGTCATTTTCTCATCAGAGGAGAAAGTCGTTCCCAGTAGAGTCGCCATTTTATTTGTAACAACAAAAGTTTAAATGCAAACTAAGAAAAAAGAAAAGTACAAGAGTACAATTTGATTCTGGAAAAGTATAACTGTAGGAATCTGATCAGAAGACGATCACTTTATCCCTTAGACGATGCGATGTTGAAGTAGAAAGCCTTTAGAGAGTGCTGCAATAATTTTCTCAGGAGATTATGATCATTAGTGATCCTTATGAAGTGATTTGGAACTCTATTTATAGAGTTTTGTGATAACTGTTAAGTAGTTATCCTGATTGGCGCACACTTACAATTGTCGTACAATTATCCATTTGCACGAACAATTACTTTAATTGCTGGGGATGCATGGCATTCTGTGAGAAATATGCGCTTGGTCGTGGGCAGTATCACGTACACGTTCTTAGAGATTAGTGGCATGCACGCCATGTCATCTAACTGCTTCTAGATGATGATTTGATCAATTGGCGCTTGATTTGCTAGATAGCGCATGCCCTGCACTCTCTGTGGGAAGGCGTTAGTTAACTGAAACTGTAAAGTACTGCCTACTTTGTGCCAACTCTGTACGGCGCATAGTAAAAGACAACTGCAATAATGACGACTCTGACAATTCCCCTCGGGCGCTGCGCAAACTGGATTCGAGGATATTTTTCTTGACTGACGTTCTGTCAGTCATGATGACAGCCGATTGGCTTCTCGAGGGAGATGGACGTATGGCAGTTGGCACCATGTGAAGTTTAGCGCCATCTAATATAGTGCGCCATCTGATCATGGCACCATCTGATGATTTGAGCATGGTGTCAACAGTAAATGGTACATGGTAATATTTTATACATTTTGAACTTCTACACCAACTTATAAATTTTTTGCTAGTATTGGCTTTGAATCAATGGGACATGCAAGTCATTTTCCTAACCTCTATAGTATCCAAGAACTATAATCTACCTGAAGTTATTTTACCGAGAATTTTTGCCTCGCCAGTGTACACCTGGCTGTAGTAAACCCTTGGTTTTGTGACTCGAATATGATATAATATCGGCTATTTTATTAACTCTATCCAATATTGACATTAAGAATACTAAGATCAGAAGTGGACAACTAAAACATTGTTTTAACAACATTCGATAACCTACGTTTACTTGAAATAATTTCAACTTTAGGGGTCGTGCCTCGCCATTGTGCTGCCGGCTGCAGTGAACCGCACAGCCTCCATAATTCAGATAATTGGCGAAGTGCGTTGCTGTCTTGCCATCGTAAGTCATCAATATTATTCTAACTATATCCCTAAGAATTTCAAAGGAGTTTTTAGAGATTGTACTAGCAGATCATGATTAGAAAAAGGTAAGTATCTGTCATGTAGGTGAAAGGGTCAATTTTGAAAAACAATACATTTATTAGAAAAAAATGACTGAAGACAAGGAAAACATTTTAATCCCTATTAAAACTAATTCGAGCTTAACATATGGGTGATTGAATCAGAAATTATTTCAAAAATAGTTCCTTATGGCAAAAGGGAAAATAAATAAGTAATTCAGATATGATGATGATATTTAAGGAGGGCAAAATAAAATTTGAACAGATGATCAAGATTAGGGATAGGGTCAAGCGATTAGTCTACCTACCTTAGATCGTACCATCATATCAAATACAATGGTCTATCACTCTAGGAAAATTTCCTAAGTCACCTAGTAGGGTTTTAGAATTCAATAAATCATTGATTAAATCACACGACTTACGTAGTAACCTTAACTACCCAATAGTCAAATTAAATAAGGGACTTCCTAGTCCTAGTCATTGTCCTAAAATCAAATCAAATCAATCCTAATTGTGAATGAGCACTTCCTAGTCGTAGGATCGCAATAGTACGACTAACTTAAGTACTATCACGAGTTCGCACAATTTGCAAAAACGGACCTGCATGGGCCACCACAAAAACTTCTTACGACCCATACCCGATTTTCGGGATACGAGAGCATACGCAAGCCAGCCTATGCCATGTTATAGACAGTAGAATGCTGTCTACGCCATAATGCTCAAATGTCACAATAATGCTCATAACATAATTCTTTTATTGCTCACTCACAAAACTTAAATCAATTTACATTATTTCAACTTTACATTTGAAGAAATACAACGTCTCACAAGAATAGAAAAATAGATGACTATACTTTATGATCAACTATCTATCTAGCTAATCTTCTTTGGTTGACCTCAGCATATACCCTTGTCTTCCTAAGAATCCAATGCACAAATTAGCCACAATTATCTAAAAAATATGGTTTCCAGTCAGGAATAGAACAAGTACAATCCAAGCATGCAGTTACAAATATATGATTACGAGTATAAAAACAGTAAAAAATTATGACATATATGATGAAAGAAATAAACTATAAAACGTGGCACGAAAAATATTGTGAAACAGTTATTCGTGAACTATAAAGACAAGTGAATCATATAACATGGAAAACTGAACCAACTACGTGATTTAAAGTACACCATTTAAATGTGATCAGGCTGGTCTACTACACCGCACGGTCTACATAGGATTTGCATCCTCACTGTCTATATTGCATGAAATAAAACACGGTCTACACTGTCTATATTACATGAAATAAAACATGGTCTATGGGGTTGATCACATATCTACTTAGTACGTACTTTTCCACCCGACTACGACACATGGATTAGTCACGACAATAAATCACGAAACACGGTAAAATAAGATATGGCATCATGACTAAAATTCATATGACACTAACCCATGTACTGACCGTGACAAAAATGAAATATGTATCAATAATCATGCAATTATAATAATTAACAATACTGGAAACAAAATATGAACTATACACGTCTGGTGTCCTAAGCTGCTGATAAAGGTCTGATAAAGCAAAGAAAGCCAACTTCCATAAACGTCCTCGGATGCTGAAATAAATATTACGAACGTATTTGATATAAAAGAAATGTCTAAAAATGCCTACCCAAAAGTCTAATTCTGGACACAGGGGCAAAATCATAACTTCGGGTCAAAATAATGTCCGTTGTTAGACCCATTTTGCACTGAAAAGCGTGTTAGTATCTACGGTCTCTGAAGTCATCGTATTGTATATCTACAGGTCCATTTTGACGATACGAACCCAACCGTATGTCGAAAGTTGGATTCCGGTGGGCCGTGCACAAATTTGCGTGTTGGATCGGGTCGCGGGCCCGCCAAAATAGCGTTCCAGTCGACCTTCTTAGAATCAGACCAAACTTGGCATACAGGACCAAAAGAATCATATGGTCCAATTGGCACAAGTTTTGTCTCGAGATGACGAACACGCACGAATTTATGGGCAAGTTTGTAATGAGGTCGATACATGGTATCTCGACCGATACGCCTAGATTTCGTCGCGTATGCATAACAAAATCGAGTTCTATCGAATTCCACATGTCAATAACATATATACACATATTTCGATGCTTATGGGTTGCGACCACGTCGCCCGATTTCTCGGGACGCACGTCGTATCGGAAAATTTTCCTAAAATTTTATGTTTTCGAAAACAATTTTAGTCCATTTTGGGAACCCGATTTCTCGGCGCACAGTCGATGAAATCGACTTCTATTAAAAGGGTTTCCACGCCCTATAGGTTTTGTACAAGTCTATTTAATTGGTTTTTTTAGAAAACCCAATATGCTGACAGGAATTTGGCTTCTAAGTTGAGTGGTTTGACTACTGTTCTGACAGTTTTGATGCCCAATTTTCATCGAAGTTGAGGTTGATTTATCCGGGAAATCCAACTTGATTACTACAACCTAACTAAAAGGATCTAATCTCGGTTATGTTGGCTATCAAAGGAATTAATCCAATCGAAAAACGGAGGAGCGAGGGCAAAGAAATCATACCCGATACAGAGGTGTTTGTAGTTTTACTTCAGCTGCGTCCAGGCACTTGGTCGTACGTCTGCCAGCCGGTGGTGGCCCGTAGCAGCGCACAGGTGTGTCGAGGGAGGTCGCCCGAGGATAGGGTAAGGTTTTGCGTTAGGGTTTTGAGAGTTGTCCCTGTCTCTCTCTCTCTTTCTCTCTCGTGTGTGTATATATATGGGTCAGGCTTGTTGCCCTTGCTCGGGCTGGGGATTGGGGTCTTTGGAGTACTGTTCAAGGAACAGTACTCCAAAGGCTTTTTTTTTGTTTTGTTTCTTTTTCTTTTTTTACTAACTAAATACATTTATCTATGTATATTTATATATATATAATAAAATCATATATATATAATTTTAATATGAATTAAAACATATACAATTTTCTAAAGTACTTTAAATATATTGAAAATATATATATATTCTAGGTAAAAATATTTATACGCCCCTTTATTATTATTACTAATGAAACACATTTCAATTAATATTTATAACAATATTTCTAGAATCTTTGAAACTCAAAGTAATTCTTAAAATTACTCAACAATCCTTAAATAAGAATTTTACCAAATAAACATATTATTTATTTATTACCTATATATATACACCAAACGCTTTATAAAATATTTTATACATAATACTTATAAATCAATAAAATTTATTTAATAGAATTCTAAAGTTATATATAACCCATATATAAATTTTTATATACCAAATTTTATAAATAGGAATTGAAGTAAAGTCTATACATATAACACATATATGCATGTTTATATACTAATAAAATAGAAGTGAATACTTAGAGGGGAAAATATCGAAAAATATTATTTGAAAAGTAGGGGGTTTACACATATTTATCCCTAAACAAACTACGACAACCATCTTCTGCCAGCCTCATTACCGAAACAAAGTTGTAGCACAGATTCGGTACATGTCGCACACCCCTGAGGACAAGCTTCTCACCAAACTTCGTCGTTAAGTGCACATTACTTATGCCTACAACTACAGTCGTCCCCTTGTTGTCCATCTTCACACATCCGAACCTATCATCGTGGTACAATGTAATGATCATTCTCTGCGGAGTGGCGTGATAAGATTCCTTTGCATCGATCGCTTGGATGATGATTTGTGAGATCTTCCTGATCATCCTTATGTTTTTTACCTTCTCGGCTTTGAGCTTTATACAGTTCCTCTTGATATATCCCCTTTCGCCATAGTGGTAGCAGCCCTTCTTGCGGTCCATAGTCGCAAGATTTCGAGAACTCCCCTGTGCCCTCGCTTGTGACTTGAGTCTTTTCTTCCTGTAGGAAGCCAGCAGAGCGGACTCCTACGATGATTCAACTTGCTTGTGCTGGACCTCCTCATTAAACAAGCTACTTTTGACTGTCTCATCGTAACAACTCCATCCGATGTGGAGTTGCTCACCTACACCATCAACGTCTTCCAGCTTTTTAGCAGAGAACTCAAAAGCTGTAATGCCCCAGTCCCAAAAAATATAGGACTAGGAATGCGTATACACGCCAACTAAGTATCAAGTGGACTCCAGCACTACTCGAATACGTATAAGTTGTCTTGATTTCTAAATCTATCTATCAAATCAACTAACAGATTCATATCTCAATCGACGGAATAAGTAATATCAAGAATAAACAATATGTGTCAAGGTCTGCAGATCGTTAACATATATGTGTGAATAGCCCATTAACATATATGTTTTAATAGACCCGATGAACAATATTGGTCACCAGGTCCTTATGGGACATAGCAAGGTACATAATATACAAGCCAAGTAATATTAAAGATAATATCTATAAAATGAAGGGTAACTACCATAACCATCTAAGTGCAAGTATACAGTTGAGGACAATACTAATACCAGGCTCAGTCGTACATGCAATCTACCATGCACCGTATTGTGATACTGATATACGAGCAAGTAAACAATACCATAGCTCTGCTACAGAGACCATGGCCACGTGTAAAATAATCGAGTCCCAAATATGGAAGCATGATCATGAGTCTAGACGGCCAGATATTTTGGTATAGTCCTCCTCTCCCTATACTCTCGAACTATTTAGTCAAGTATGAATCATGTACCAGTAATAAGTCACGCAAGCTAGTACTACATGCTATCACAGAGTCCTTGGCCACGAATATCTCATTTCAGATTCCGTATCATATCATCATCATCTATTGTGTCCGTGTCCTGTGGTCCATCGTGTCAATGGACACGAATTTAATATATCGACATGCCTAGTATCGATAATCGATATCTAAAAATAGACATCGGCAGCCAAATACTAATCGAACGCTAAGTACCAACTATTTCTACGTTATGATATATACGAAGATAGAAACAAGAAAGCAAAGCAAAGAAAGGAACATGTACTAAAAACTTGGCAAGGTACACTTGTCTGTCTCCTGCAACTGTATGTACTGTAGTCCAACTTCGATATCGTCCGTCACACTATCGCGTTCTCCTAGAATATATATATACCGATCAATGATATATCTGTTTGCCATTAAATATCAAGAACAAAAATTACAGATGAATTGTACATGATTGCAAACTCGCTTGTACAAAAGAAAGCCTAGAAAACAATCTAAGTACAATTGTTTAGTTTTTGATTCTGAGGGGTGACGATGGAGGCTCGGGAAAGTATAGCAACTCTGCCTTACTCCTTGGACTATCGGACACAGTCTTTGCTCTCGAAGAAATTTGCCAGCCTTTGATTGCCATCCTCTTGTATTGGTGTGGCACCCTGCTATTTAAAGTGATTCCTGCAATAGCAGATTTTGGGCCGCATAAAGGGCCACGTGGCCACGTCTGTAACAACACACAAAGTCCTGATCTTGGGCTGCCAGCTGGTGGGAGGGGTTGTTGAGATTTTGTTGTAGCAAATCTGGATGGTTGAGACTTGGTCAAATTGCCATGTGTCCCTTCCACAAAGTAGAGTCTGACTCATTTTGGCAGCATAGTGGCTTTAGGTGCCTTGCTTCTGTGGCTCAGCTCTGCTTGGTCGCATGAGATCTTTGAGAACCTTGCTTCTACCGCTGGGCTCACTTGGCCGCATGAAATCTATGAGAACCCTCCCTTTGCGGCTCGAGTCCCCTTAGCCGTTTGGGGCCTTCAAGAGCCTCGCTTCTGCGGCTTGAGTTGTCTTAGCCGCATGAGGTCTCCAGGGGCACTACTTCTACGTCTTAGTTTCGCTTGGCCGTATGGGGTCGGGGAGCACTTTTTCTGTGGCTTAGTTTTTTTTAGCCGTATGGAGTCTTTACTGCTTCTGCGGCATAGTTTTTCTTGGCCGCATGGAGCCTTTACTGCTTCTGCGACTTAGTTTTGCTTGGCCGCATGGAGTCTTCACTGCTTCTGCGGCTTAGTTTTGCTTGGCCGCAAGGAATGATGATCCGCATTTACTCCATCTTTTCCATGCTTCTACAAGACCCCCTTCAAAGTTTTCAAATTGCCAATTTTGAATACCTTGAATAAGAACCATAGAGAAGAAATGTCAAGCCGCAGGGAAGCTTCAAGCCGCAGGGAAGCTTCGAGCCACGGAAAGATATTGTGCAGGTTGTCCTGCTGTTACTGCTGTATTTAATGCTCGAATTTTACTTTTTTAGATTTGGGGGCTGCCTTTTCGGTTACTCTGACGGTTATAAAGGATAGAATCCCAAGGGTCACCATTATCTCTTAGTGGGCACCATAACCGAAGCAGCGCCTATCCGTTTACACTTTTTGGTGGCTTATAAATATATAGTCCGTACGGTAGCAAGAGAACTCCTACTGCTTTTTTTTTTTCATTTTCTTTTCTTCCAATCTTTTTTTCACTCCCGATCAGTCATAGCCCCCAAAGCTTCTAAAGTCACTAGCGCCACCGACAAAGGAAAGGGGGCCACTTCTGAAAAGTCATATTCCTTCCACCTAGACGTCCATCCTCCGATCAAGGGTAAGGCAGGAGAATGATCACTCAAAAATAGCCATGTCACATGTTTTATGCGCGGGTCTGACCATATTTTGCCACTGTGCCATAGTTTTAATGCATTTAGTGCACAGTTGGCCTTCATGGGGCATGTGCCGCATGTGCTCCGTGTGAATGGGCCGCATGGACCGAGTCGCATAAGTATCAGAGTACATGCGGCTTGTACCCTGTCTATATCTAGGCCACCTATGACCGAGCCGTATGAATCCTCCCATATTTGGGCCGCATATGTTCTGCTTGCCTAGGCCGCATGTGTTACTTAATTTGGGCCGCATATGTTCCCTTTGTAACTGAGCCGCATAGGCTTCTGTATGACTTGGCCGTATAGCTGAAAAGGAGCCCGTTCACTTTGTTTTCATATGACTATCTTCTTTCTTTGATTTTTACAGCATCCATGCCAAAGGCTGAGACCATTGTGAAAGAGGAGATACTGCCTCCTCTCATCAAACAAGAGTCACCACTTGTTAAGGAGGAGGTGATACCAAAAGTTGAGGTAAAAGAAGAGCTGACGTCCATCGGAGGGGGAATTACTCCCAAGGTTGAAGTTGTTATAAAGGAGGAGCCCAAGTCCGAGGGTAGTAGTACTGGAAATTCTGACCCTCTTGCCCCGGCCAAGGACCTTAATCAAATAGATTCTTCGTATGCGAAATGGCTGAGGGAATGGTATATGTCTCAACACAACTTTGATCCTTGACTGTAAGGATCTGTGGGTTGCCATGTAATTGCTGTTTCCAGGAATATGAAAAATAAATGTCCGTATTTTGCCTTTGTGTTTCTGTTTGTCTTTAGCTGTAGTTTGTGTTTTTCTTCTTTTGGACATCAATGTAATCCTTTACTTCCTGTCTAGATGAAAAAATGAAGAACTTTTTTTCGTTTGCTCATTCTTGTGACGAATCTGTGATATTTTTTTGCTGGAGATGTAGTCCTATGAATGTAACTGATTTTGAACAAAAGAGAATACATTTACTATATCCTTTGTTTGTGGTATCTTTGGTGCTTGTACTAGAGGGCCTAATACAGCATTTGTGTTTGATAAAGGACATCCCACTGGGAGACTTTTTGTGGACCTATTGCCCTTTGTGCATCTGGAGATGCGAGCAATAGATTTGAATAGTATTTTGTGGACCTATTACTCTTTTTATGCACCGATGGTGCGAGTAATAGATTAGGATAACTTCTATGGACCTATTACCCTTTTGCACACTGGTGGTGCGGGTAATAGATTTGAAACGAAACCTAACAGAGGTAATATGGACGTGATAGGTTACATAGTCTTAATACCATGTCTTTTATCCCGGGTTGGGTACAGGTGTTAAGTCAAGAGACCATCGGTATCAGAGGTAATATGGACGTGACACACGATAATCATAAAAAATTTGGTGGACCAATTACTCTTTATGCACTGGTGGTGCGAGTAATAGATTTTGAGACAAAACCCAACAGAGGTAATATGGACGTGATAGGTTTTATGGTCTTAACACCATGTCTTTTATCCCGGGTTGGGTATAGGTGTTAAGTCAAGAGATTATCGATATCAGAGGTAATATGGACGTGATATACGATAATCAGGAATAATCTTTAGTGGACCCATTACTCTTCTGCGCGCTGGTGGTGCGAGTAATAGATTTTGAGACAAAACCCAACATAGGTAATATGGACGTGATAGGTTTTGTGGTCTTAACACCATATCTTTTATCCCCGGTTGGGTATAGGTGTTAAGTCAAGAGACTATCGGTATTAGAGGTAATATGGACGTAACACACGATAATCAGGACCAGAAAGTTTGCTCAGAGATGGCAAGAAGCTTAGTAGACTCCGATGTGATAAAGCATTAGAGTGGAAGTTTAGAGGTATCAGCATACATGACTCGCCACTCAGGGAGATGCGATGTGAATCCACTCGGAGCTAATAGAGTGTGAGTTCAGAGGTACTTGGTGTACATAACTCGATAGCCTGGGTGATTTGGTGGTTTGAGGAAGTACCAGCATGTCCATAAACATAGTATTTCTTCAGGAACTTGCCGTTTATGGGCATCATGAGCAAGTCTTCGTTCTGTTTCGTGAGTCGGTATACGCCATTGGAGAATACGGACTCGATGATGTATGGACCCTCCCACTTGGGCTGGAATTTGCCGATAGTTTTGTGAGTCATGACCATCGGTCTGCGAACAGCCAAGACGAGATCGCCTACTTGGAATGTCCTTTGCTTGACATTCTTATTGAAGGCCCGAGAGATGCGTGCTTGATAGAACTCAATGCTTTGTTGAGCTTGCAAACGCTTCTCGTCTAAAGCTTCCAATTCTTGTAGTCGTCGGCGGTAGTTATCGTCCGACGTCAACCGGTAAGTAAGGGCCACTGAAAGTGAGGGGATTTGAGTCTCCAATAGGAGAACTGCCTCGCTCCCGTACACCAGAGAGAACAGTGTATTTTCTGTAGCTGTCCGACTCGTAGTGCGGTACGCGTATAAGCATTTGCCCAGCTTTTTATTACAGTCGCGCTTGTTTGAAGACACAACTTCTTGAGAAGCATGATTATGCTCTTGTTAAAGGCTTTGGCCAGACCATTAGCAGATAGGTTGTATGCCGTTGAAGACACATTCTGAATTCGATTCTTGTCACAGAATCGATAGAAGGCATGGCTTACAAACTGTGGACCATTGTCATGAATGATCCTCCGGGGCAGTCCAAAACGGTAAATGACGTGATGTTTTATGAAACTGATCAAGTTTGATGACACTCAGGATAGTTCAACGGCAGCCTCTTATTTACATCATTAGGAGAGAGATTATCCACCTGTGCAACCAGATACTTCGCGAGTTCTGCATCCTCTTCAGCTACCCCCTACGAGACCGGAGGTTGCGACGCTGTCTTAGGCAGCTTGACCACCAAGGGTTCTGTTTGTGGCACTGGCTTGCCTGAGGGCCTCGGATCAACACTTGGTTGCCGACTCGTCTTGGGAAGACGGATAACCATCGACTCGGCAGAGGACTTCGTGTCTTTTGATTGCTTTTGACTGGATCTTGGCAATCGGATCACCATCGGCTCCCCAGAGGGCATCGCATCTTCCGGCCGCCTTTGATTTGATTTTGGCAATCGGATCACCATCGGCCCTATAATGGGTCTTGGCTCCTGGCTGGATCTTTGGAGTCGGATGACCATTGGTTCCAACTGCGCAGCTGGGGCGGGGGAACCGGGCACCTCTTTATGCAAAGTTACGACAAGGGATACGACTTTGCCCGGTTTACGGGCCTGGAGATAGATTTTCAAAGGTTCCTCTAACCCTGTTATGGCCTCCAGTTTGTCAGTTATGTGCTTTTTGGATTCTTCATATAGATAAGCCTCCGAAGAGTAATAAGACTCAACTCCTTTGAAGGGATTAATGTCGGCGAATTCCGTCTTCACGAAGCCGTGCTTACTGACATACTTGAAGCACTGGTGGAGTGTGGATGGCACGATCATATAGTCATGTATCTACGGACGCCCCAAGAGGAAATTGTAGTACGTATCTGTGTCTATGACGTAGGAGGTAACCTCCGTCTCCAGGTCGCCGATCTGACATTTCAATCGGATCTTTCCTTGGGGATAGCCCATTTCCGAGTTGAAACCACTAATGGTAGTGTTGGTCGCCACTAGCCGGTGCACAGGGATGCTGAGGACTTGAAGCAAGCTTTTCAGGATGATGCTTATCGACGAGCCAGGATCGATGTACATCTGATCCACCTTGATATTTGCCTATGTATCCAGTGTAGTACAAGGGGAGATCACGCAAGTTGGTCTTGAATAACATGTCCTGTAGGGTGAAACGATGTTGGGCATCATGTCTGCACAATTGCTGCCCTGGAGATCTGTCGACGAGTCCTCCCCTGTAGGCTTGACCTGGGCTAGGTAGGCGTCAGGATTCTAGAGCGCTTCGCTCAATGCGATACGAAGATCCTTGGAGAGCCTTAGGAGCTCGTATAACAATAACTTTGTAGGCGTATTAGCCAGTTGTGCTAATATGTCAAAGTTGTAAGGTCTCTTCAATCCCTGAGGTGCATCCTTACGGAGCGGCCTGTCGAAGCGAGTTTCTTTCGGCTTAGACCTGTCCGCCGGTGGAGGCTGAGATGGCCCCGGAACATCAGTGGCAGGCAGCGTTGCAGGCTGAGTGTCTTCGACTGAACTACCCAGAGTGGGCTGGACTTGTGCCCCAGACCGGGTAACAATGGCCGCCGCCTCCTCAGCTTCGGCTGAAATTGTATGGCAGGATCTATACTTCCTACCCTTCTTCTTGTTGGTTTGAGATGACACCGCCTGGGTAACTTCGGGCACTAAGTCTGGGTGCACCCACATGACCTCTCCTCGTGACGTGGTGAGAGGTACTAAGCCAGTCGTCTGGTCCCGGACGGGGGAAAGATTAGTAACCTCTATCATTGCCCGGAGGATAGAGATTACCCCGTCCTGAGTACTTGTTGGAGGGAGGTCACCGAACTGAATTGATACCATGTTTTCTGCCACAGTAACCTCTTCAAAATCTAGCGACAGAGTTTTGGAGTCAATAAGACTCTGGATGTACCGTTTTAATTAAAAGCAGTCATGAGTGGAATGATGAACATAGCGGTGGAAGTGGAAATATTTTGGGTCCTCTATCTCCGCCGCTCGAGGCTCGCACCTTGGTGGAGGGAGTTGGATCCTGTCCCCTTGCAAGAGCATGTCAATGATAGGCTTAACATGACTATCTTCGAATGAGTAATTCACCTTGGGCCACTGAGCTTCTGTCTGCTTTTGTTCAGGCTTCTTGGTTTGGTTGTACCAGCGACCATGGCGTGTTTGCCTTTATTGTCCCGGTTATTGGAGGTTCCGCCACTGTTATTATTATTGGGGGTGGTACCAGGACGTTTGGCTTTGTCCTCTCCATCCGGGATGTGTAATCCCAGCTGGCAAGCCTTCTTTAACTTCGCCTCCGTATTGGTGGCACTTATGATGAAGGTCGTCCAATACATAAACTGATCTTCGCCCATACAGAGGCTGATTGCGGGGAGCAACTTCTTCTGGCGGATTTCAATCAAGGAGCTTTCGAGATTGCCTTGGGGCAATCTCATCACGGTTTGGCGGAACCGTTAGATATAGTTCCTTGTTAGCTCCCTCTCCCCCTGAACGACGTCCATGAGAGTCGACATTGTCACATCATGCCCCACTTCGTATAATCTCTCTAGGAACATGCTTGAAGCCATCAAAATAATGGATGCAGTTGTCCGAAAGGTTGCGGTACCAGTCGAACGCGATCCCCTCCAATGCACTGATGAATAACCGTGTGAGGATGGCATCGCTATGCGGCAAGTGGTCGGTTGTGACCTCGAAATAAGTTATGTACCGACTAGCAGAGGTCTTCCCATCATACGAATCGATATGAAATGGTTTGTACCGTGGCGGAAAAGGAACATCTCTCCACGCAACGGGATACGGCTGCCATATTCTGAGGTCCCGGAAGGAGTCTCGGGCATTGAACATTGCTCGAAGCTCCTGGACTTCCCTCCTTGCCTCCCTGGCTTCGTCTGCAGCTGAAGGAGCGGATGCTCCTAGAGGATTGTCACCCAAAGGAAGAGCGGTCGTGTTGGAGTCCACATTGACTGCGGGTCCCAAGCTTGTTTGTCCAGGCATACTTACTGGTTGAGTCGGCAAGGCAGCTTTGATTTCGTCGACTGACTTGACCAAGGACAGGAGCATGGCTTCAAGTACTTCTAGACGTTGTCGATCAGTAGGCCCTTCATGATCATCGCCGACCATAATGACTGTCCGTACGTGGGTAGACGTAGAAGGGACCGTAGAAGAGGTGCTCTCCGATCGTACCTTCGTACCAAGAAATCATCGGGGAATATCGAAATGTCTTCCTCCTCAGATTCAGAAGGGGTGCCACCCCTGCACAGGAAGCTGCATCGTCTTGGCGAAGGCGGTCATCCTTGGGGACGTCTAAGTTCGTTGTATAATTCTAGTTGATCGCTACCCCCCTGTGTATGCTCTTGGAACATCGGGTTGTCGCATACATTGAGAGGACTACTACCCCCTGCTTTATCTACCCCCAGGGAGG
The DNA here is from genome assembly GCA_029216955.1 of Iris pallida. Lineage (NCBI taxonomy): Eukaryota > Viridiplantae > Streptophyta > Magnoliopsida > Asparagales > Iridaceae > Iris > Iris pallida. Next base: position 9,769,639 of record JANAVB010013397.1, read on the forward strand.
TCGAGGATGCACCCCCAGGTGTTGGAAGCTTCTTTCTGGATCAAGTGCCTAGGTAGACACCCCCTGTGGCTGTGGCAGCAATCCTCCAAATGAAAGTTTCTTTGCAGTGCTGGCTGAGATTGTCGGACTGGAAGAGCCTGTCTTCTTTCCTCCCTTGCCGGAAAGAACCTTCCGAGTTGAATTACAGGAGACGAAAGGAAATTCCTTGTCTCTTAGAATTTGCACCTGTTTATCAAGTTGTTGTCGGACAGGTGCTGGCTGGTACAGTCATTGGAAAACGGACTGCCGATCTTCAGGTGCTGCCGACTTGTCGCAGCAGCAGTTGATGATGACTTGGGTGCAACGACGTCCCGAAAAGGGCTCATCACATGCCAAGGTTGCTTCTTTCTCCTTGCATTTATGAGTAATCACCTCTCGCAATTCAATAGCAGACTAATCTACCTTTGCATCCACTTTGTGGACTCGGGTATCCCGAGCACACGGGTACGTAGGTATCATGTTTGCTTCCTGATCTGAGGCTAGTAAAAGTACTTTCTCTCGGTCGTTGGAGGGAGACTTTTGAGACCCACCCTGTCCGTTAGCCCTGGGTGACTGGACGCGGATGGTTCTGTACAACTTTCTATCAGGAGCCCGTATAACAGTTAACGTTGCCCGCTGACAGTCAGTAGCTTGGACAGTTGACTGGGCTTGTTGGGCCCGCACTGCCCTAGGCTTCTTCGACTTAGCACCCAAAGGCGCATAGTAAGAAGAGTCCAGATTGGTATATTCAATATTCTTAATGGACCACATGGGGTCGGGCCTGTATGAGAGACGATCGAATACAGAGCTTCTGACAGGGCCGCATGAGGCACCCTGTCTACGGCCAGGATTGGCTGCCGCATGGGCCATTTGCCTGCGGTCGGAGTTGGCTGCCGCATGGGCCATCTGTATGCGTCTAGAGTTGGCTGCTGTATAGGCAGACTACCCATTTCTCTAATGCGGCCTCTTCCTCGTCCGCATGTATTTTCCTTGTGCCCCCAAAAGCTCAGCATCGTAGTATTTTCCTTTACTGGATTTGGGTATAGTAGGGTTCTCTGTGGTCAAAAGTAAGGCCGCAAGAGAGCTTTGACCACCGTCTTGGGCCGCAGAAGGAGCTAATTTGAGAACCTGGTCGTGGGCAACAGTTTTGTGCTTCGACATCCTGCGGGTTCTCTTTGGGTTGGCTCGCTTCTACGACGGGACGTCGCTCCCTTCAGAGAGCATTTCTTCGAATGCTCATTGGTCAAAACGAACCACGAGCAGTTGCTGTGTTGAGTCGAGCTTAGATGCGTCGGATTGTTTACCAACTTCTCATCAGAGGAGAAGGAAGTCCCCAGTAGAGTCTTCATCGTGTTTGCCTGTAAATATCAGAACAAAATTATAGAGGAATTGAACTTGATTGCAAACTCGCTTGTACAAAAGAAAGCCTAGAAGAAAACCTAGGAAACAATCTAAGTACAATTGTTTAGTTTTTGATTCTGGGGGTGACGATGGAGGCTCGAGAAAGTGTAGCAACTCTGCCTTACTCCTTGGACTATCAGACACAGTCTTTGCTCCCGAAGAAATTTGCCATCCTTTGATTGCCAACCTCTTGCATGGGTGTGGCACCCTGCTATTTATAGAGATTCCTACAATAGAAGATTTTGGGTCGCATAAAGGGCCACGTGGCCACGTCTATACAGCACACAAAAATTCGATCTTGGGCCGCCAGCTGGTGGGAGGGTTATTGAGATTTTGTTGTAGCGAATCTGGGTGGTTGAGACTTGGTCAAATTGCCATGTGTCCCTTCTACAAAGTAGAGTCTGACTCTTTTGGCCGCATAGTGGCTTTAGGGGCCGTACTTCTGCGGCTCAGCTCTGCTTAGCCGCATGAGATCTTTAAAACCTTGCTTCTACGGCTGGGCTCACTTGGTCGCATGGATCTATGAGAACCCTCCCTCTGCGGCTCAGTCCCCTTAGCTGCATGGGGCCTTCTAGAGCCTCGCTTCTGCGGCTTGAGTTTTCTTAGCCGCATGAGGTCTCCAGGAGCACTGCTTCTGCGGCTTAGTTTCGCTTGGCCGCTTGGGGTCGGAGCACTTTTCTGCGTCTTAGTTTTTCTTGGCCGCCTGGAGTCTTCACTGCTTCTGCGGCTTAGTTTTTCTTTGCCGGATGGAGTCTTCACTTCTTTTGCGCTTAGTTTTGCTTGGCCACATGGAGTCTTCACTGCTTCTGCGGCTTAGTTTTGCTTGGTCGCATGGAATGATGATCCGCATAAACTCCATCTTTTCTATGCTTCTACAACATCTATGACATATATATGGACTTACCATATATAGACCATATATATATATATATATATATATACATATATATATATATATTTTATATATATTATATCTATATATATATATATCTATATATATATATATATATATATATATATATATTTTATATATACATATATATTATATATAATATTTTTT